>OX465299.1:16933758-17533758 GCA_949987735.1 Leucophora obtusa
TGAACTATGAATGTACGTATATGATAACGTATGCTCATGCATGATCATATACAAGTCTATGTATGATCATATATATTTCGATTTTCACATGGGTGTGTATATATAGTTATATTTTCTATTTGCATAAGTTATTGTTCTAATTATATCTTTAAAAATAATAATCTCTTAATTCTGTTATAATTTTTCATTTTTGGAATCCCCTTTCCACGTCTCTGTTCGAAAATATCTGTACATATCGAGTATATTTCTACATGCTGTTGTTGTTATTTCCACTTCTTCCTTTTTTGTGTTGTCGTTTATTTTTGTGTGTATATTTTGTCAACCTCCCTCCTCGTCCTCCTGATGCACAAGTGTGTGTGTATGAGTAGTTGTGTACTGTGTGTGTGTGTGTACATTGCCGGTAATATTGTTGTTACTATCATTAAAATTCCATTTTGTCTCGTGTGCTCGATGTTAAAGCTTTTTTGAATTGTTATTGTTCTTCTGGTTATGTTGTAGTTGTAGTTTTTGTGAGTTGCTGCTGTTCTGTTGATGTTGTTGTTGTTGCTCATGCGGTGCTGTTTTTCCTTTGCTGTTTTTTATTATTTATTTTTTTAGTTGTTATAAATGCTGCCGGTCTATTGCTCTTCTTGTTGCCAACTACTTTTACTATGGATGTGTTTGTGTCTATGCCTGATTTTTGTTGTTGTTGTTGTAATTGTTGTTGCTGTAGTTCTTTTACTTTGCTAGACAGCGTGGAATTGTTGTGCATACAGCATTCATTTCTGAACTGCCAGTAGCATGATTCTTTTTTTGCCCATTTTTTTTTATACTTTTCTTCTTTTAGCTATAAAAAGCCCGTCTTCTATTGTATCCACACAGGAGATACTGAACTATACGTAGAAATGATTGCTGGTAGCTGCTACATACATACATATGTATGTAGTTATAGTTCGATATGTATTTACTATGGTGACAGTGATTTGTATGGGGAAAATTCTTTGGTTTAATTCCGTGGATTGCACTGATGACATGGATTGCACTGATTAACCCTAGGTGCAACCTGATCACAAATTCGAAATCGCTCAAAGTGTTTTGAGATATCCCAAAAATATTGATACAAATCGCCCTGAAAACACTTAGAACTAAAATCGAGTTAAAAATCGGATATAACACCGTCAAAGCAAAGTACTCGTGTAGTTTAGTAAAACCCAAAATGTGTGGAGCTGGTAGGTAGAATTTTTATGTTATTCGCTAAATGAAAGTTTCTAAATTTGTTGTCATGAAATAATTCGAAGTAACCGTGTAAATGTACTTTTAAAGTAGGTGTTTCGTTTTCGACGTTTACTCTTAATAAACCGTATTCATGGGTTCCTGAGTCTTTCTTTAAAGGATCGGAATATGTGACTAACAAAATATCAATCACTGTGATATGTCATAACCCAGACATTATTCCCATTTCCGATTTGCGGAAACATTAACAAAACATTTTCATTTCTTTCTTTTGAGTGAAATATAAAACTATAGGATATAAAATATAGGGTTTTAAATGGTCCAAGGGGTAGATTACCGGGTTCTTTTCTGAAATCGAATTCTTTTCTGAACGTCGGAGCCTACTGAAATTAGTTACAATCGGTATATTTTCGGACCTACCTCCCATAGAAAGGACTTATCAGAATTCTGCTTAAATGGTATTAAGACAAACCAACTGTATTAATGTGATTGTTATTTTAAATGTTATGTACACTCACAATATTTTATCCTTAAAACAACCTTAAATACATATTAAATTAATTGCAAACACAATTAAAAAAAGGACTATTGATTTTTCATTATATTCACACTATTTATTTTCAAACAGTGTTTAAACAATCCATTACAGAAATAAAACTAATTGAAAAGTCAATTAAAACAATCATCAACAAAAACAATTCAAAAATCGTTTTTTTACGTTTTGTGGTTTGTTTTTTCATATTTGAATGTTTTTTTTTTGTTTGAATTTTCAAAACACTATACCATACACAACACACACGTTCATATTTTTATTGGCTATATTTGTGTGTATGAGTAAGGAATTTCTTGTAATTTGAATTGAAATAACTTTTTTTACTAAAACTATTTTAACAAAAAAGAAAACCAAAAATATTTGAGTTTTTTGTTTTAAAACAGAAAATAATGAAATTATTTAAATTATAGAAATAGAAATCTAAAAATAGAATATTTGACTGAAAATAACAATTCCTACATACGATACATATTTTTTTCTAGTTTCTTTTTTATTGATTGATAAAAAAAGTTAAACAATATGTTTCAATGTATTTTAATTGATTCTTCAATTGAAAACAAACTTTACCTATTACTTTCTAAATAAACCTCAATCGGTTATGGAAAATATATTGTGAGTATATATAACATTTCGATGTAGTCCCTATAAAAACACACCTAACCGGTATTTGCTCAAATAAAACTTCTTCAGCAATTTCATTCCGAGTTTTCACTATATTCATTGTACGATTAACTTTTCCGGCCATATAATAAGCATTAGCTTCCTTCCAAGAACTTGGTTTGCTTTCCGGAATGTGATCCAAATCGAATTGTGGTGTAGGGTATCTCATGTTTGGACTTTACCGATCATAATTTTTCTATTTGTTTTTTAGTACTATTATAATTTATAATCTTTTTAATACTATTATAATTTATAATCAGGGGTCCAAAATCATCTCCCAGCTAATATAAGAAATTCATATCCGATTCATCGTTTAATATTTTGCAATTATTAAGGGTGTTCACAAGGGGTGTCCTATTTGTTGTATCGTTGTATCGTCCTAACAAAAAAACAGAGTTGTTATCGAATTCTTTCAAATTTTTATTCTTTGTAATTTACTTGTAAAAAATTGTATCATCTTTCTTTAATATGAAAAATAATTTAGACAGAAAGAGATATTAATATATGATCTAAAATCGTACTAAAAACATTCATTTATTTTAAAAAATGTTTTAATCATTACTTTCCATTTTTAAATAATGCAATACGCAATTATTGATTGGTAAATCATTACTTTTTGTTTTGAAATAATGCAGAAGAGAACGAGTTATCATTACAAGATAATACGTGAGTATATTGCACGCATTACCAAAGTTTTGCTGGGAACGACTCATAGACATTTTATAGATAGTGCCACTCAGAGACTATTAATTATAGAGATAGGAAATCAAAACTTACACTACTCACCGGTAGAGGGCGCTGTTGCTTTGTTGTTTTTTATTATTTAAATTAAAATAAAAAAAAAATTGTCAATTTTTTTAACAAAGTGCCATCTAGTGATAACGATTTTGTTATAACTTATTTTTTTGGTGATGCCATACTCCTGGTGCCACGAAAATTATGTCACCCTAATGTTTATATGTATGTTAACGCTATTTCTGTTCTGGTGTTGATATTATTGCGGTGTAAACTTTGATGGCGCATCCCGTTTGTTTTTGTGTTACTTGTATTCCCTCTACTGCTGTTGCCGCTGCTGTTACTCTTGTTGTCTACCAATATTACGAAATGATATCAATAGGGCTTTTTGTAATTTTTACAACAAAAAAAAAGTCAGTTACAAAGTTGTTGTAGTTGTTCATTTGTCTCATTTGTTGTATATTATTCAACCGTTTCAGGTTGTTGACTACTAAAGAACCACGTGCATTTTGTTACATATAAACTGCGTGTGTTTGTATATCTGTATGTCTGCATAACTACTCGTGTATACAATATTGGTTGGTATTGATCATTCTTGTTTTTGCATTTCTTTCTTCTCAATAGCTGTAAACACGGCATATTACCAGAAGTATTACATGTGCATGGAATTTGTTGCGTATACGTTATACAGTCCGTTAGAAAAAATAGGTTTGTTTAAAACATGGTTGGAAAACGTTTTATGGGACTAGTTTAGAATTAACCTGAAATAGTGGACTTCAATAATTTAAAATAAAATTTACCCTTTGATGGCAATACAATTATTGCTGAAGACAATCGTTCCTTTTTTATTTTATTGATCTAATAATACACGCAGAAAAAATACTATGTTGAATATATTTACTGGCAATTATATATATGTTCATAAACTATTAAATATGTTTGAAGTATGCTTCCAATTATTTTATTTTTGTCTTTAGCTGTATTTTCGACTTAACTATATCCGTTAACTCAGAAAAAAACTTAAAGTACACAGAAACGTGTTTGAGACGAAAACTAACATATTACTTTTCCTATGCACTAGACACAGGGCTGGCAAAACTATGACACGCGTGTTAGTAGTGGCACGCGAGTGGATTTTAGGTGGCACGCGACGTGTTGTTGGATATTTTCAAAAAATTTAAACCATTAGAAGACCAGAAAAAAATTCAATTAAATGTTAAATGTCGCTACAAAAATGTGTGATTTAACTCCATAATGGTGAAATTTTTCATAGAGCTTCTAAATCGTCTTTTAAAATTAATAAAACTCTGTATTGCCACCACTTTTTGTTTAAAGAAATATGGTTAATACAGAACTCGCAAATTCGATTATCAAAAAATTCTGGGAAAATTTTTAAAATTCTAGATTGAAAGAAGTTTAAATGTTTCGATGAGAAAAAGCCTCATAATAGGAGAAATAAAAAGTGCGAGAAAATTGCACAAAAATGGAAAACAACTTGTAATAAAATTGGATCTAAAAAAATACGTTGTTTTTTAAAGGGCAAATAAGTGCTACGAAATAACCCTCAATGAAATAAAGGGTGAAAATAAGTTTCATACTGAAATAACCTCCTCTGTTGGAATTTGAAATTATGTTTTCGCAGAGCCATTTCATCTGAAATAAAAATTTCTCTGTTCAAATTCATAATATTCGCTTTCTATTTATTATTATGATGATAAAAACTGCGCGATTTATTTTGACAAAATCAAATTTTTGCCCGAAGCACATTTTTCAACTAGTTTCTTACGTACCTAAATATTTAATGGCGCCCAATAATTTAACTTTTTTTAACAATATGAAATACTCACCAAAAATGAAATAATCCCCCAGAAATATTAAATCGTGCCCAATAATTTAACTTTTTTTTTTAACAATATGAAATAACCACCAAAAATGAAATAATCCCCCAGAAAAATGAAAAGGCAATAATGTTTTAATTTTTTATCATTGAGGATTTTTTCATAATGAAATAATCTCAATATTTAAAGATTAACTAAACCCCCAAAAATTAAATAACCCTCAAACATTTTATTGGATGTTATTTAATTTTTCCCTTTGGGGGTTATTTCATGGGGGTTATCCGTAGCGGTGATAAATATGAACATTAGAGCGTACCACCTTACAGGCAAAAAAAAAAAGTGCGCCGTACACCCTCCAATTTGAAGTATTTTTGCAAGGAGGTTTCAAAAAAATTTTTTTTATTTTTTTATGCCGAACGTAGGGGTCGCCGTTTTACATTTTTCGTTATATCTTTGGTATTTACAGTCGGATCTTAAAGTATGATACATCGATGTTTTTCTCTCGAGGAGACCAGTGTTTTCCTCTAAGGACATTTTGACTTCAAGTATCCCGTTCTAGTAGTTACCCACCAGATCTCAGTTGCTACCACCCTAATGCACCACCCTAATGTCAAAAAATCATTAAACTTTTGCTAAGGAAGTTTTTCGCTAAACCCAGTATATTGGTTGCCGAACGTAGGGGTCACCTTTTTTTTGAAATCGGCTTCCAAAAATACATCATATTGGAGGGTGTACGGCGAACTTTTTTTTTTGAGGTACGGTTTAATGTACATCTTCGATAATATTTTTAAGAGAACTTTTCCAAATTTTAAAAATTTCTAAAAAATTACTTTTAAAAGACAACTAAAATTAAGGTGACACGCAAGACATTTTTACAAAAAAAATTTGTCCGTTTCTGGTACGCAGCGAAAAAAGTCTTGCCACCCGTGCACTAGCAAAAAAAGTTCGCCGTACACCCTCCAATATGAAGAATTTTTCTCCGATCGTAGGGGTTGCCTTTTTTAATTTTTCGTTATAGCTTCGGCGTTTCATTTGAAGGCAAAGATGTTATATTAGCAACACGCCAAATATATTTTTATAATGCAAATTAACATATATTCCCAACAAATGTTATACCAGCAGGACCATTTCTTTCAACATGTACAATATTTATGGTAAAAACTTGGTTCCACAGACCCCATAACTGTCCCTTAAAGTGCTGGCCAAAATAATTGTCCAACGTCGACCATAAAGCTTCAGCAGAAAAAAAATGTTATACTCCATTCGTGCCTCTCATAAGTAGGACGGGACAGAGACTTATCGCTCACTGCATTGTTTTTGCCCCAACCTTTCTCTAAAAATCACACATTTACTCTATATCAAATGTGTAAAATGTGGCCATATGCTTCAACTTGGAACGACGGGAATAAATATATAAATGTGGAAAACAAATGGTGCCCAAACCCTTAAGCGCATTAAAAATCTACTATAAAATAAGTTTTTTTCTTTGCAACTCACTGTGTAAAAATTTTTAAAGTTAATCATGTTAAGGATTAATATCAATTTTAAGCCATATGTCGTCTCTCTAATGACTAAAGTTTCGTAATCTTATCGGTTTATTGCATTAAAGAAAATTATTTATCAATATCAAGAGCTTTATACTTTATAAATATAAACTCATTTACCATTATAGTTTTGCAATGAGTTTTAGATTATACTTAACCAATCCTTCCTTTAATACTAAAGGCTGCTGCAAACAATGAAAATTCCATATAATCATATTATAAAAAAATAATGATAATGATAGATAAGAGGAGACAGGACTAAGACAACCACAATAACATAAATAACAGCAATAACAGAACAACACAACATAATATCATCACTACAGCACTATACATTCAAAAATGTGCTCTCCAAATTTGCTAAGACTATTGGAATTATTAAGGGCATTGAAAATATCAGCTGGTAATTAGAATATCCAATAGATACTAAGTTAAATATAAAATTTGATGACGTTAAAGTGTGGCGAAACACAAGATATTTAAACTTAAAGTTAGTTTTTGACAGGACATAAAATATAAAATCATCTACAGCTCTACACTCATAAAAAAAGTCCATACAAATAGGTCAAAATTGTGCTGGCGCAAATAAATGTACTATTTCCTGTTGTTTTAAACAGAAAATTTAGTTCAATTTAATCAGAACGCGTTTAACAGACTTTTGTACTAACTCTTTTTTATGAGTGTACCATTATTTGAGACATCAGAGTTCAAGAAAAAAACACTAGCAAACTGCCATAACAATATTAAAATATTGGCGACAAGGAAGCATAAACTTAGGATTAACAGAGCTAGGAGCAAATAAACAAAATATTTAGGTATGTACTGATAAATATTTCATATTATATCGCACTAAATACATACAAGTATACAATAGATTCTTCCACACAACTATTTGAGAGTGTTTTTGTTGGAAATCATGTAAAAAAAGAAGGATATAAACTAAACGCCCATCAGACACCCAACCACATAAAAAGTCAATACACGACACAGTGCTTTGTCCCCATGTAAGAAATGGACAAAAACAGAAGGAGTTTTCGTAAATAAATAAAAATTTGAATGCTGAAAAAGGGGGGAAATAATAATTTTTGACAAATTCGCTGGAAAAAATCCAAATACATACATATGTTTGGAAAATTTTTAAAAATTTATTTGCCGTGTTTCTAATATAATATGTTTGCTTGCAAATGTAATATGTTCAACGCTAAACATATAAATATTTGGACCATTTAACGGAATCAGAAAAATTCCAGAAATTTGATAGTCAATTTAAAAAGAATTTTTTTTAAATTAAAAAGGTTTCCAATTTTAAGTGTACACTCATAAAAAAGTGCGTACAAATAGGTAAAAATTGTGCTGGCGCATGTACTATTTCCTGTTATTTTAGCAGAATTTTTACCTATTTCTAGGGACTTTTTTTTAGAGAAAATAACAGAAAAATTAGTTCAATTTAATCAGAACGCATTTAACAGACTTTTGTACTAACTTTTTTTTATTAGTGTAGTCGAAAATTAAATTTTATCAAAAAGTCGGCCAAATTGTTTTTTTATTTTTTATAAATTAGAAAAAAGCTCAGATGTTTTTCTTTCCACACAGAAATTTTCATATTGTTACTCAGCTTGGTTTCGTAGAAAATATTCCTTGAATATTGTATGTACGTTACACCGTCCGTACACCGTCCAATCTAAATTATTTTTGCAAGAAGGTTTAAAAAAAAACATTTTTTTTTTTGCCGAACTTAGGGGTCGCCATTTTATATTTTTCGTTATCTCTTTGGCATTTACAGTCGGATCTTAAAGTATGATACATCGATGTTTTTCTCTCTAGGGGACCAATGTTTTGCTCTAAGAGCCATTGACCTCAAGTATCCCCTTCTAGTAGTTACCCACCAGATCTCAGTTGCTACGACCCTAATGCACCACCCCAATGTCAGAAAATTAAAGCTCCCAAAAAATAATTAAACTTTTGCCAAGGAAGTTTTTCGATAAACCCAGTAGAAATTTTTATTATTTTTTTGGTTACCGAACGTATGGGTCGCCTTTTTACATGTTTTTTCATTGGATTTTTCCTTTATAGCAAAACACTGGTTTTGTCGAGGCAAGAAATCAATATATTACACTTTAAAATTCGACTTAAAAAGGTGAAGCTATAACTAAAAATTAAAAAAGCGACCCCTACGTTCGGAATTGCCTTGCAAAAATACTTTATATTTAAAGGTGTACCGCGCACTTTTTTTACCTGTAAGGTGGTATATCGCAAACATTCTGTATGAATGAAAATATTTCTTATAAAATATATTAAGGCATCATCTATACGCATGAGTGATATAACTTTAGGTATGTCGCTCATATGTACATGGTTTTTAAGAAACATTTCCATTTATACAGAATATTTACGATATACCATATTCATGGAATATTTCTCGAAAACCAAGCCGATTAACACTATAAATCTTTATGTGTGAAAAGAAAAACATCTGAGCTTTTTTCTAAATTAAAACAAAAAAAATTCGGCTGATTTTTTGAGAAATTGAGTTTTCCATTATACTAAAAATTCAGAGATACACTCAAAAAAATAAGTTAGTAGAAAAATTAGTAAAACGTCTTGTATATCAAGTGTACTAGATTTCAGCAATTTTTTTGCTGAAATTCCGTTTTCAGCAAAAGTTTTAGTTATATTTTTTTAGCACTAAACTAATTTTGAACTAATGTTTTACAAATTTATTTTGCTACAAAAATTGTGCTGATAACCGAATTTATAGCGTGGACGACAACCAGATAGACAAGATGTAGATGTCGCAGCTTGTCTGGATGTAGTGCAGACAACGGAAATGATAAAAAAAAAACTATTCTGCACAATTTCTATATTTAAATTTTCAGCAAATAAATTAACTAAAGTAAAATTTCGCTACAAGTTTTTTCAGTCCAATAATATTTAGCAAAAGCTTTAGTGATTTTAGCAAGGATTTGTTCATTTGCAATCGACTAAGTGTTAGCAAAACTTTTACTGAGATTACTATTTATTTTGGTAAAAATCAGTTCACTGCTTTTCAGTGACTAAAAATTTGCTGACACAGCAACATTTTTTGCTGACTTTACTGACTTTTTTTTTAGTGTAGTTTTATTTAAATAAAAAAACTATGTAAAGGGTGTTTTTTTTAAGCCCGATAGAACTTACGAAAGGGTTAACTGTCAAAAGAATTGGCATACTGCGCTCACTTTTTGACATTTCTGATCAGTATACTCTGGCAAATCATCAGGAATAGATTGGCGCTGGAACAACGCTACCAAATTATCAGCGATGAGGCTCATTTTTGGCTTAACGGGTTTGTTAATAAACCAAATTGCCGCATATGGAGTGAAACCAATCCACAACAGACCCAGCAGACTCCATTATAACCAGAAAAATGCACCGTTTGGTGCAGTTTACACGCTGGTGGCATCATTGCACCTTATTTCTTCAAAAACTGAAGCCGAAGCTCGCATTACGGTCAGTGGAGATCATTACCACACCATGACCAAAGATTTTTTGTTGTGTGGTTTCCATCAGGATGGTGCTACGTGCCATACTTCGACCACAAACATCGACTTATTGAAATCAAAATTTGGCGATAAGTTGATTTCAAGAAATGGACCTGTCAATTGCCCTCCAAGTTCGTAAGATTTGATACCTCTCGATTACTTTTTGTAAGACCACGTGAATTCACTGGCCAGGAATGCTCGAAAAAGTGGCTCAAAATTGGACGTCCAGAATGCGCTTTGTCAAAAACAGCCGCAATGGCCTGTTATATATACCCGAAATCATTTTCAAATGTTAATTCCCAGTGTATTAATCTTTGGATTAAAAAAAAATTTTTGGATTAAAATTAAATTTTTTGTATTATTTTTTAAAATTTAAAGTTCTATCTGGCTTAAAAAAATACCCTTTTCATGTAATTTTATTTCTGAGAAAAAAAAAATAAATAAACACTAATTGGAAAGGAATTCGCAAAACTTTTAAGAAAGCAGATAAATATGTTACACACAAAAAAATCGTTGCCAAGCAATTAGGAGCATTTCAACTAGTAAAGTATGTTCGCATACACTATGCGAAAACTAAAAATACTTTACCAAGTTTTTAGTTGTTTCAACTTAATTTTTGAATAATTTTTCCCGAAAAACTATATTAGTTGAAATGCTTCTAAATACTTGCAATTATTTTTTAAGTGTATGTATGTCAGTTTCATAACTTGCGTTTTTATCCCCCTTTTGTAATTTTTATGAAAATCAAAGCAAGGTTAAAATTTGTGAAATTTTAAGGACGATATCTGAAGTAGAATGACTATTTCAAAATTTAAAAAGCATCTAAAAGCTACACAGAAAAAAATTATTGCCAATAAAATTTCAATTAAATTTTTCTTTGATTTTAAATTAATTTTCAATTACAATTTTAATCATATCAATTAAAATTCTAATTGAAAATGAGTATGGTGTCGAAAATATTTTTAGTTTACCATAAGTACTATTGATAACATATTAAACAAACTCTTAGGTCCGATTACTGAATGTACAGTTAGCTACTAACTAGGACTTTAACTACCAGATAAATTGTGTTGCGTTGCGTGTTGATAAATAAAGTCATAATATTTTGTATCTTCCATTTCAGATATAAAAATTACAAAAGTGTATATCAAATCAGTCAAAAACATAAGAAAATTAATAAATATTTATTAATTATATTTTTAATATTACATATTTTAATAAAAGCGCTATAACTTAATTGAAAATTTTAACGATTTTTGATTAATTTTTAGTGTATATGATTAAAATTTTAATTGAAAATTTTTCAATTAAAATTTTCCAAAAAAAAATTAATTAATATAACGACTTTCTTAATTGGTCCGAATTTACAAATACTTTAATTGAAACTCGATTTTAATTTTTTCTGTGTAGAATTGTGTACCTTGCTATTCTTAATTGAAAAATAACTTTTTATCAAAAAATTTTGTTGTACAGAAATGTATTATTTTGTAAACTAGTGTAATACAGAATAGGTTTTGGCAAAAAATTCCTTATTTTGGAATTACCCATATTTCACAGTTTTTTAAACAATAAAGTAGTGGCGAATGTTAGAAATATTTTTTTTTATAAGAATTCTTAAGGCTTAAAATATTATAAAACACATTAAATTATATTAAAATTTGTAATTTATATAAAATTCTAACTAAATTATCCTTTACCATTTTGCTTCAACTTAAAACCACTGTATCCACATTAAATGTTTAGGATAACGTTTGGTTTCTAGCTATTAAATGTCTAAGAATGAGTGAACTTGAACATATACACTCACATAAAAAAATTTGTTAAATGTTTTATATCCTTCTTTAGAGTTTTTTTTCGCTAATTTTTAGTACAACATTATTGTTTGGTTAAAATTTCTACTATTCTCTATTAAATTTTTATGCACCTATTTTGTTACTGATTTTAGCAAAATAACATATTTCACTTATTTTTGAAAACCGAGCTGTTGAAATTACTAAACATTTTTCTGAATTTTTTCATAATTGAGAGCAGTCTTTTTTATGTAAACTTAAATTTATTGGATGTTAAAATAAATTAAAAAAAAATATATTCTACCGAATTACTTAAAACTTGGCTAGCATATCAATTTGGATTTGTAGTTTACTAATTATTTTAAAAATTACTAAACAGTCCGTTAATCTAAAATTATCAAAATTTTCTGTAATATTTACCGACTTTTCTATAACTTTTACAGACTTTATTATTTGAGTGTACTTATTTGTGTCTGTCTTTTCATGTTTATGCATTCAAATCGAGTATATGTATGTGAGTGTGTACAAGAGACTTTCTCCTGTAGGCAAAATATGAGAACAAAACACAAGGTAAATGGTTAAATCAAATCAAATACGAATCACTAAAGTTGAATGATTGAGGAAGGCGATTTACTTAGTTCGTTAGTAGTCGTTAGTTTAACTAACTAATGATTTAAAGTGTGCAATATATTTCTATACATAATGGTTGATTTCATCCCCTGCTCCATGTCTTCAAAATTCGTTCGTTTTTCTAATGCTTGTAAGTAATCAAACCATAGAGGTCTTTCACTTAATTGCATAAAATGTTAAGTGATTTACGAAACAAATACACTCATACACAAGATGTTTTACAATATAAACATACATACGCATACGATTTAATACAATGATATTTTATAAAGAAGTAAAATAAAGTATAATCGTTCAGTGTCGACCACGAGTTACCCTACACCATAGTTTGATTTGAGTTATATTTCACGAAGGAGAGTAAATTCCGGTAAGGGACCCGATCCATATTATATGGGTGGATAAAAAAACGGTGCAATAAATACACTCAGAAAAAAATGTTAGTAGAAACATTTTCAATATCACTTTACCATTTTTATACTTAATTCCTTAATGAATTTAGTGCAAGTGGAATGAATTCCTTGACCAAAAATTTAATTATTGTAACTCGTTTTGAATATATTCGTTAGTGGAAAAATTCTTTGATTTAATGGAAAAATTAGTGGAAAAATTCTTTGATAATTTTTTTGTTCAGGGAATTCATTCCCTAAATTTAAACTCTTTGAATTCATTCACAGGAATTAATTCCTGTTTGTTTTATTATTAAAGAATTAATTATTTAATTCAAAAACTTAATTAAATTTTCTAGATTTATTGCTAAAAGAAATTAATTCTTTAAAGCTGTTTACATGGGAAACTTATATTTTATAAATATGTATAAAGAAACGTGGCATGATTTTACATTAAAAAAAGGTTTATCTTATTTGTCAAGTTTTATTTTTATTTTTCATCACATTTAGGAAGCTTTTTATAAATAACACATCGACTGTAAAATCCATAGGATGACACATAGGTGGCGCCACCAATGAGAAATCCATATGATTTTTTGAAACTACCAACCTTCAGATGATACCTTTCAAAATTTAATGACAATTCATTCAATAGTGAACAAGCTACAGCTGTTTTAATTATGCTACTTTTGCGATTTTGAAAACAATGGATTCAAAGCAATTTCGTGTGTTGATTTAGCATTGCTTTTTAATAGGAAAGGACACGGTTCAAGCCAAAGCTTGGCTTAATAAGTATTATTCAGACTCTGCTCCATCGAGACAAATGGCAGAAAAGTGGTTTGCTGACTTTAAACATGGTCGTACAAACACCGATGACGCCGAAAGCTCTGGTTGCCCAAAATAGCTGGTGATACCGGAAAACATCAAAATTTCACAAATAGCTGATATTTTAAAGATATCGAAGGAACGTGTCGGCTTTATTTTGCACGAACATTTGAGAGCTCTTTGGAGCTATTTCAGCGAGATAGAAAGGACTTTTTGTGTCGGTATGTAAAAATGGATGAAACTTGGATCTGCCACTTCCCTCCAGGGTCGAATCGGCAGTCAGCTGAGTGGGCAGCAACTGGCGAACCTCGAATAAGCCAAAGACGTAACAGTCAGCTGGTAAAGTTATGGCATCAGTATTTTAGGATGCGGCTAGAATTTTGTACATTGATTACCATGAAAAAGGCCAGACTATCGATAGAAAGAGATTTGATTCGAATGAAAAGGTGATTGCCGAAACAGAGGCCTATTTTGAGGACAAAGATAAATCATTCTATAAAAAAGTTATCGAATTGTTAGAAAGGCATTGAAGTTATTGTATCGCTCTTGAAAGAGAATATGTTGATGCATAAAGTCGAATTTTGCCAAAAAATTGTAGTTTTATTGGTTATCCTACGGACTTTTCAGCCGATGTGTTACATTATAGTTTTATTTTAAATTTTTTTTTTTAACAATTTTTTTATACACTCACAATATTTAATCGTTAAAACCAACCTAAAATACATATTAAATTAATTGAAAACACAATTAAAAAAAAGACTACTGATTTTTCATTATATTCAAACCATTTTGCTATTTATTTTCAAACATTGTTTAAACAATCACTAAAAGAAATAAAAATAATTGAAAAGTCTATTAAAACAATAATCAATTTTTAACTGACAAAACGTAAAAAAAAACAATTTTTTGGTTTGTTTTTTCATATTTGAAAGTTTTTTAATAAAAAGAAATAAAAAAAAAATAAAAAAAAATAAAATAAAAAAAATAAAAAATTAAAAAAAAAAAATTTAAAAAAAAAATTTTAAAAAAATATTTAAAAAAAAATAAGTAAAAAAAACGAGTAAAAAGGAATTTTAGATATTTTGAAAAAAGTGGGCGTGCCGGTAAAAAATTATCCACAAATATAGTGTGAATATGGGTTCCATACAGCCGGTGATATTTCACTGATGCGATCTAAAATAAAAAATAAAAAAAAAAAAATAAAACAAATAAAAAATTAAAAAAAATAAAAAAAAAATTAAAAAAAAAATAAAATTAAAAAGAGATAAAAGAAAATAAAAAAAAATTAAAATAAATAAAAAATAGAAAATATAAAAAAAAAATAAAAATTAAGTAAATAAAATTGAGTAGAAAGGAATTTTAGATATATGAGAAAAAAAGTGCGCGTGCCGGAAAAAAATTTGTCACAAACATATCGGAGCACCAAACGAACATACATGGGTTCTATACAGCCGGTGGTATTTCACTGATGCGGTCACCAACATACACACAGAGACTTTTTATATATTAAGATGTTTGTGTGTATGAGTAAAGAATTTCTTGTAATT
The DNA here is from genome assembly GCA_949987735.1 of Leucophora obtusa. NCBI lineage: Eukaryota > Metazoa > Arthropoda > Insecta > Diptera > Anthomyiidae > Leucophora > Leucophora obtusa. The sequence goes on from OX465299.1 coordinate 16,948,997, forward strand.
TGAATTGAAATAATTTTGTATATAAAAAAACTATTTTAACAAAAAAGAAAACCGAAAATATTTGAATTTTTTGTTTTAAAACAGAAAACAACGAAATTAAATATTTAAATTATTTTTTCTAAAAATAGAAAACTAAAAATATAAACTCCTACAGACAAAACATATTTTTTTGTGGTTTGTTTTTTATTGACTGATAAAAAAGTTAAACAATATGTTTCAATGCATTTTAATTGATTCTTCAATTGAAAACAAACTTTACCTATTACTTTTCAAATAAACCTCAATCGGTTATGGAAAATATATTGTGAGTGTAAACAATGCTTTGAAGCATTGGTGTTATTTTAATCACTGATAATTGAGAAAAATTTTGAATTGTAATGAAATTTTTTGGCATTAGCATTGACATTATATGATGACAATTCAATTTCAATGCAACTGAAAAATTCCCAAGTTTGTGAACCATTCACTGTGTAATAATTTCTCGACTGTGACAAATAAAGACAAAAAAAATCTGCTTCATCAACAAACTGTCTCACAAACTGTCTATCTGCTTTGGAAAAGAAGGGTATAAGACTAGGAAATGCAATCGCACATAGGACGAGACATCGGACAGAACATTAATGCGATCAAAAAATGAGGTGAAAGTTCCACAAGTTGGCAAAAACTAAAAATTACAATAAAAAGTTAGAAAAAATATTAGAATTAAGAAAATAAATAATAAAAAAAAAATATGAAAATAAAAAGTAATTATTTTATTCTCAAAAATTTTAGAATTCACAAATTCATAAATTATTTCACTATATTAATTTCTGATATTATCGATATTTTTCTTATAATTTTGCTCATAAAGCACCGTAAGTTGTTTCGATTTCACGTGAAAAAACTGTTATACTCCATATAAAAAAAGTGATTTTTCACGATAATGAGTTTCACGTGAAAATTGTGTAGAGTTTGTTTTCAGGCAAATTTAATGTACAAGACTATTATTCTTCTTGGGAAAAAATTACATTTTGTGTTTAATGTAATTGTGTCTTTGTTATAAAATTAAAAAATTGTTAATTTTTATAATTTAAATTGCAATTTGAGATATTTAAAGTTCGACTGAAATTTTTCCACGTGAAAAACAACTTACGGTGCTTAATTCAAAAATTTTGTTCGCCTCTTTATTCACATTTTTATTTTATTTTTTTCTGTAAAAATTCCTTTATATTCGTGTGTGCCATCATACCGTCATTTGCGTTCTTGTTTTGTTCGATGTCTGGTCCGATGTGTGATTCCATAGTGATTGTATCTTCTAGTCTTATATCCTTCTTGGTTTGGGCTCTAAATATGAGTTACAAGTATAACAATTTTCATTAACCTCATCATATATTATAATATGTATTATCAATGCTTTTAGTATAGATTACATTATAAAGATTATATAATTAAGAAGATGATTTCAAATTTATAGTTTGTATATAGTTTTAAAACTTCATCATAAATTACAATATTGCAATTTTAATTGCTTTTATTACATTGGATTTTATTACATTTACAATGGAGATTTACATTTGCAATTTCACATAATAAGTTCGATTGTAAATGAAATGAGTAGTGTCGTCGTATGTGTTGTTGCGATATTGAGTATTGTGGCCATTTACTGTATAAAATCCTCCAATCAATTTAATCATACACTTCAATACAATTGCATATATGTGAATTGTTATTTTTGCTATATATTTTAATTTTTTTTTTCCTTTTGTAATTGCACAATTATTCAATCGTCCATCAGCGACGCTTTTTTGTTTTTCATTATTAAAACATTGTGATCATACGCTTCAATTTGTTGTTTTATGTAAAACCAAAAAAAAAAAATACAAAAAAATCGTATAATCTTGAATGTATACTACTGATATAAAGTAATAAATCTCTTCATTAAACAATGATGGATATTAATCGATTAAAGTTATACGATTAACTTGACTCGTTTTAAAAATTATCACAGCTTTGTATAAATAATATTTATTAATTATTTTCCATTAATATAGTTTTATTAATCGCTGTCACCATATTCATTTAGAAATATCCTTAAACACTTTGTGTGTTTTCATTTCATTTTGTTTGGTCTTTCAATTTATTCCTTCATTTGTTTTGTCTAGCAATTCTATTAACCCAATACTTGACTCCAATTCGTGTACAATTGTTTCCTACTCTATTTGACTGTTTAACAGAAATTTCATAGAATTTAACAAAAGCATTTTCTTGTTCATTAAGCTTAAATGCTATAAATAAACTTAAACATCTAGGAAATACCATACAAGCAACTCCTAACCAATATATTCGTTAAAAACGTGGTAAAAGAAGGGTTCAGATGGAAAACATCATTTTGTTTTTTCTTTGATATTTTAAATGTTTAATAATAATTCTCATTGAGTTTGCAATTTAACTTAACAAATATTTCTAGACAATTTTCTTTGGCAAGAATGAAATCCGGATTGGGACATGCCGCCAACAGAAATAATTTTTGGAATTTTCGCACATTTAATTCCTTTAATACATTATTTCTTCTATTCTAACTAAAAATCAATCCTGTAAATAAAGGCTTAATAAGTTAGAGAATTGTGTATGAAAATCATAAAAAAAACGAGTAAAAAGGTTAAAGTCGGGCATGCCGACTATACAATACCCTACACCAGTCTGGTGTATTGTTTGGATCCGAAATTCGAATGGGTTAAAATGGGGCTTGTGTCAAAATTTTCTATAATGTGAGTCAGCGCCCCAAATTTAATTAAAATATCTTAATATTTGCGACCTGCAGTTTGTAACCAAGCCAATTTTGGGGGGACCCTTATATGGGCACTAGTTCTAAACATGGACCGATGTTCACCAAATTCAATAGGCTTCGTCCTTGGGCCAATATAGGTCTATGTACCAAATTTCATCAAAATATCTAAATATTTGCGACCTGCAGCGTATAAACAGTATAATTTTGGTAGGACCCTTATATAGGCACTAGGTCTAAACATGGACTGATGTTCACCAAAATCAATAGGCTGCGTTATTTGGCCAATGTAGGTCTGTGTACCAAATTTCATCAAAATATCTTAATATTTACGACCTGCAGCGTATAAACAGTATAATTTTGGTAGAACCCTTATATGGGCACTAGGTCTAAACATGGACCGATGTTCACCAAAATCAATAGGCTGCGTTATTGGGCCAATATAGGTCTGTGTACCGAATTTCATCAAAATATCTTAATATTTACGATCTGCAGCGTATAAAATCTATAATTTTGGTAGGACCCTTATATGGGCACTAGGTCTAAACATGGACCGATGTTCACCAAAATCAATAGGCTTCGTCCTTGGGCCAATATAGGTCTATGTACCAAATTTCATCAATATATCTAAATATTTGCGACCTGCAGCGTATAAACAATATAATTTTGGTAGGACCCTTATATGGGCACTAGGTCTAAACATGGACCGATGTTCACCAAACTCAATAGGCTGCGTTATTGGGCCAATGTAGGTCTGTGTACCAAATTTCATCAAAATATCTTAATATAGTTTAGCCTGTATTGTTCTATTTCTAAGAGCCTTCGTTATACTTCTAAAGGGTTTTTCAATAAGAGCGCTACAAAAGTTTTTTTAAATAAAACAAAAACGGTTTTGAATATTAATGAAATTCTTTATTCCTGTGAAAGTGCGTTCGATGCCATTATATATGGAAATCGATCTCTTTTGCTGCAATTTCACGTTCGATATTCGTACGAAGTTCATCAATCATCGCTGGCTTGTTGGCATAGACCATAGATTTGACGTAGCCCTACATGAAATAGTCCAACGACGTCAAATCCCACGACCGAGGCGGCCAATCGACTGGACCATTTCGTGAGATAACACGTTCTCCAAACTTGGTTTGCAATAAATTGATTGTGACATTCGCTGTGTGGCTGGTGGCGCCGTCCTGTTGGAACCACATGCCCTCCAAGTCCATATCATCCAATTGGGGCCAAAAATATTCGGTTATCATTGAACGGTAGCGATTCCCATTCACAGTAACGTGCCGCTCTTGATCATCACGGAAGAAGTACGGCCCAATGACGCCGCCGGCCCATAAACCGCACCAAACCGTAATTTTTTCGGGATGCAATGATGACTCATGGAGTACGTCTGGAATGCTGTCTGACCAATAACGCATATTTTGTTTATTGACGAAGCCATTCAGCCAGAAATGAGCCTCATCGCTGAAGATGATTTTTCGATGAAAATCCAAATCATTTTCAAGTTGTTGCTCAGCACAATTCACGAACATACGACGCTTCTGGTGGTCAAGCGGCTTCAGTTCTTGCATCAATTTGATCTTGTAAGGATGTAGGCCAAGATCTTTTCGCAAAATTCGCCACAACGACGTCACAGAGATTCCCAACGCTTGAGAACGACGTGTGAGAGACACATTTGGGCTTTCTTCAACTGAAGCCTTAGCGGTAGCAATATTCTCGACACTACGGGCACTTCTTTGTCTCACTGGCACGGGAACATTTTGTACTGTGCCTGTGAATTAAAATTTTTCCACTAGACGCTCAATGGTTGATCTGCTAGGACGATTATGACGACCATAAATTGGACATAGCGCTCTTAACGTTGAGGCCACTGACTCCGAATTTCGGTAGTAAATTTTAATAATTTCGACTCGTTGTTGGCTCGTATATCTTTCCATCATGAAATGGCAAACCTTACTGAAAAGAAATGTCAAAAGAGCGGCAAGAAATATGGCGTCGTTTGCTGTCCCTGTCTTTCTACTTTTGTAGCGTCCCTGTTGAAAAACCCTTTACAATGGTTACAATAGGGTCGTTGTTTGAGACTGTAAAAGCCTTCTCTATTGCCTGTGACTTAATATTATTAAAAGCTCCATATACAATATATCCAGAAAGCATATTCTCCATAGTTTAGAGACTCTTCGATATCGAATGTAAGTTCAGGCTGTGCCATTTCAATCGATCATCCCTTCCTACGCCTCTGCATTTACATTAAAAATATAAAGTACATTTATACGCATATGAATATTGCATTGTCTTTTTTTTTTGCAGCAATTTAAAATATTCATAAAAAATGTTAAGCTTCTTTTCCACGATATGAGTTTTTGAGCGTGTTTATATACGTGTGAGGATAAATTAAAGAAGGAGTTTATATATTTGTGCATATATTGTATCTCTGTATATGCATTACAAATAAAAACAATTATTTATTTATTAAACGCTGTATTAATTGAAATTATCACCAATATCCACAAAAACCGAAAAAAAAAACTTTTATTCACCATTTATACAACAACGCATATTTAAGTCTTGTGTTAATTTTATCCATTCGTTGCACATGGGAAACATTTTTCTTTTTCAATTTTCAACAATAATTGTCTTTAAACGTTTAATTAATGCATTATTTTAAGAATTTCTTGAATTCCTTTTTTTTTTTTTTTTAATTAAGTTAAATATAAAATTTTATTTGCTGAAAGATATAAATTGTTTCATTTAATTGCTGTAAGTCCATCAATTGCTTAATGATCTGTTGCTGTTTATACATGTTCATAAATATATTTAATTTACATACAATTAATAACTTGTAATTTTCTGTAAATATCAATCATAAATATTGTTGAAATAATCGTATACAATAAAAACTACCAGTCAAGTCCAGTAATTAAGAATATTCATCGTCATTATACCCTACACCACTATGTGGTCAGGGTATTATAAGTTTGTGCTGATGTTTGTAACACCAAAAAATATTGGTCGTAGACCCACCTTATAGTATACCGATCGGTTCAGAATTTTTTTTTATTTCGATTTAACGATGTCCGTCTGTCCGTCCGTCCGTCCGTCCGTCCGTCTGTCTGTCTGTCCATGCAATCTTGTACGCACTCTACAGGTCGCACCTATTAAGATATTTCGATGAAATTTGGTACATAGACCTATGTTGGCCCAAGGACGAACAAGTTTGATTTTTTTGAACATCGGTCCATGTTTAGACCTAGTGCCCATATAAGGGTCCTACCAAAATTATATTGTTTATACGCTGCAGGTCGTAAATATTAAGATATTTTGATGAAATTTGGTACACAGACCTATATTGGCCCAATAACGCAGCCTATTGATTTTGGTGAACATCGGTCCATGTTTAGACCTAGTGCCCATATAAGGGTCCTACCAAAATTATACTGTTTATACGCTGCAGGTCGTAAATATTAAGATATTTTGATGAAATTTGGTACACAGACCTATATTGGCCCAATAACGCAGCCTATTGATTTTGGTGAACATCGGTCCATGTTTAGACCTAGTGCCCATATAAGGGTCCTACCAAAATTATACTGTTTATACGCTGCAGGTCGTAAATATTAAGATATTTTGATAAAATTTGGTATACAGACCTACATTGGCCCAGTAACGCAGCCTATTGATTTTGGTGAACATCGGTCTATGTTTAGACCTAGTGCCCATATAAGGGTCCTACTAAAATTATATGGTTTATACGCTGCAGGTCGCAAATATTAAGATATTTTGATAAAATTTGGTACACAGACCTACGTTGGCCCAAGGACAAAGCCTATTGATTTTGGTGAACATCGGTCCATGTTTAGACCTAGTGCCCATATAAGGGTCCTACCAAAATTATATTGTTTATACGCTGCAGGTCGCAAATATTAAGATATTTTGATGAAATTTGGTACACCGACTTATGGCAGCCGAAGGACGAAGCCTATTGATTTTGGTGAACATCGGTCTATGTTTAGACCTAGTGCCCATATAAGGGTCCCCCCAAAATTATATTGTTTATACGATGCACGTCGTAAATATTAAGATATTTTGACGAAATTTGGTACACAGACCTATTTTGGCCCACGGACGAAGCCTATTGATTTTGATGAACATCGGTCCATGTTTAGACCTAGTGCCCATATAAGGGTCCTACCAAAATTATACTGTTTATACGCTGCAGGTCGCAAATATTAAGATATTTTGATGAAATTTGGTACACAGACCTATATTGGCCCAATAACGCAGCCTATTGATTTTGGTGACATTAGTTGGCTTTTACCCAGACTGGTGTAGGGTATTCTATAGTCGGCATGCCCGACTTTAACCTTTTTACTCGTTAATAAGTACATTTGTGTTTATAACAATTAGTATATAAATGGAGGGATAATGCGGCAAACAGTGGTATTTCTATAATAATGCTCACCCATTCAACATACTATTTGGTGAATTTTGTGAGTAGGACTTAAGGCTGAGTTACCCAACCGTAAACGTATCTGTAACGAATCAGCTGTTCCGATACCACAAGAAGAAATGTATACGAATGGTTACTAACACGTACATGTAAACGAACTTGCCGGATCATTCGGTTGAAATCAGAATTTTCTATCCGGCATCGAAACAGCTGAATGATTTTAGTCGGAAAAAATATGAAATGAATAAAGAAAATTGATTCAAACAACAAATAAGGAATAAAAATTAACAAATAAATGGAAAAATTTAGAATAAAATATAAAACCACATGAAGTAGATGCTAAATAGTAATATCGTTTACGATAATCTATAAGTGTACTTTTTAGCTACGGCACGGTACAGTTACATCACATTTACGTTTACGGTCCTATAATCCGCCCTTTAAGCTTTTAGAGAGTAAAATAGTGAGTGGAAATACCCCGTACTAACACAGGGAGAATAATATGGCACCAAATTTGACCACCTTGCCATAAAATAAAATATTAAAAAAATAGTTTTCTTAGAAAATAGGCGGCGACTCCAGCCGATTTACATTATTCTTTCTTTACAGGCTTGTGAAATGCGTAATTTTACTCCGATAAATCAGAAAGTTACATCTCAAGTGCATAATAAAAATCTATTCAGTGATACATACCGAATTAATTTGATATTGTGGTGATACAAAAAGTGGAGTGGAGATACAAAAATATAATGATTTGAAAATAATTTTGGTTTAAATTAGCGGACAAATTTTAAAAATTGAGAATTAGTAATTACTGAAAATTAGTATGCACAATCAATTTAAATACGAACAAAATTTAGTGTTTGTTAAACGGGAACTGCAAAAAAAAAATTAATTAAGTTAAGGTAAAAATTGTATCATCTTTCTTTAATTTGAAAATAATTTAAACAGAAAGTGATATTAATTTATGATCTAGAGTCAAACTAAAAGAACATTCATTTACCAAAATAAGAGATCAACGAAACATTCCCCTCATATACGAATTACAGATTTTTATACCAACTTAATTTTATAAGTGTAGTACACTGCTTAAGCCCCGTTCACATTATCACACAAGTGCTTATACTTTTCTTCACACAAGTATGACAAAAAGTATGCTGAAATTGTCTGGTTGCCAAAAAAGTATAAAAGAAAATCTTTTCAGTGTTCAGACTGTTATCGACACACACAACGAATAAATTAAAACAGTTATTTTTGCTTCTATTATTACTTTTTTTCACCACTAGTTGTTTTTAATCGTTGTTTAACATTTATTTGTGAATAACGCAACACTTGTGTTGAGACAAGTGGTAACTTTATGAAATATTTCAAAAAATAAATCTTGTCAAAAAAGTGTGACCGTATTTTAAAATGTGTGCACCCATTTTGACATGTGTGTAACGAACAGTGTTCACACTATTATACATTTTCGTTATACAACACATTTCTGACATGTATAACACACTTGTGTGATAATCTAAACGGTGCTTTAACAAATATTGCCATAGTTTAGTATTCGAAAAATTTATTGAATTTTTTTTTATTCAATAACCACCTAAGTTTAATCATTTGAAATATTCTATAATTGTGGTATTGTTTTTAATACACCAGAGAATTTATTGAATTTCTAAATCGTGCGTGTTTTTGTTAACATTTATTTAAATACACACATTTACATGAAATTACATGGACATTTTCATAGAGATTACAAACGGTAGTTTAAGTACTCATATATATGTAACTGTATAAATATTGAACGTGGTTATTTTTGTAATTAACAATTTTCATAAATTTTATATAATTATTTTTCGTTAAATTAATTTGCAATAGCCAACTTTCTAAATATTGTACTATATGTAAAATGTCACCAAAAAATATACACTCAAACAAAATAATCTGTAAAAGTTACAAAATATGGAATACAGAAAAGTTAAATAATTATAGTGCAGCAGATTTAAGCAAAATATATTTGTAAATATAGGTAAAGTGAAAATGATAGAAAAAATTAGTAACCATTACTAAATTTTAGTACAATTTTTATCAACTGCAAATGGAAAGTAAATACATTAAAAGCATTACATCATAAATTTTTCAAATATAAATTTATTTTTCTTATCCATTGCCTTTTTCTTGATGTTTTTAGATTTCATACAAGTTTTCAATAAAAATTTTAATTTTTATTTAAAATATTTTTCTAAGATTAGAAACGAAAATTAGTAAAATGAAGTTAATTTAATGAAAGGAATTTTTAAATAGAGAATGGTAAGAATTTTTCCAAAAAAATTAATTTGTACTAAAAAAACTGTAAAGTGGGATTTAAAACAAATTTGTCTACTAATATTTTTATTTGAGTCTATAAGCATAAACCACCAAAAACAAAAAATGTGTTAAATTATATGGCAATATTATTATCAAATAATATTAGTTGTTAGAATAGCATTAGTTGACGGTAATTTAATTGCATTAAATATAAATTGGGTTCGCAACATTTAAAAGAGTCAATAATTGTTTGGGGTTTACAGACATTGTACAGACATTCAAATCAGGGATAATAAAGTTGATACTACAATATAATAACTTTTGCGGTACTGTTACAGCCTGAAAAGTACTATGGTACTCCTTTATCTCTTTTGGCAGTACCATACATACCCTACGGGAAATTTTAACAAACTGTCACCGAACTGGCCCCTTTATATGAAATAGACTGGTCCCCCTCCTATGACAACGCCATGTAAAAGTGACCAGTCTATTTCATATAAAGGGGCCAGTTCGGTGACAGTTTGTTAAAATTTCCCGTAGGGTAATTACACTTAAAATAATACGACAGTAGAAAAATATGTCCAACGGCTTTCATATCGATTTGACTAATTTTTAACAAATTTTTAGTTGAAGCACTGATTTAACTTAAAATTTTAGTTATCTTCATTTAACACTATACTAAAAATCCTCAGTACTTTTACTAGTTTTGAGTGTTAATTTTCAAAACTATTTATAACTAAGTTTTAAGAACATTTTCGTTAAATTTTACAAAATGTATTGTTAAGACATAATATTTTCATGTTTCTGTTATTACCCATTAGATGGCGCCACCAGTGTATCCGAAGTTTTAAAGATGGCGCTATTTTTTTCCCTCCCGATTTTTTAAAATGGCCCATATCTCGAAAGCTAAGCGAGATAGAACAAAAATTGACGAAAATTTCCACTTCCCCACCCCAGCGAAAAGGGGTTTTCTATATCCAAAAATGCCCAGGAAAATTTTCTGTCCCAACGAATCGGTTGTAGAATAGCTACTTTTCATTTACAACCCCCTTTTACTGTTCATCCTAACACCGATTACACTATGCGACAGTCAAAATCGGGATGGGATGAAACCAACGGGAATTGTTATATCGGTCAAAAACAAGTTATACGTGTCCCGGCGTTTCGCTGGGTCACCCCTAGGAATCGAAACGTTATATGAACAGATTAAAGGAATTGTAATTTTTAATTTTTTAAAATTGTTTGAGCAAAATCGGACTAGTGGTTCTCGAGTTATGTCAAAAAAAAAGACCACCAAAGGTCAAATCGATATATCTCGATTCCTAGCGGTGACCCAGCGAAACGCCGGGACACGTATAACTTCTTATTTACCGATATAACTTGACCCGGTAGTTTGAACCCTTCCCGATCACTGACCCCTACCATTTGTCTCACAGTGATATTTTTGTTTGAAATTGTCCCAAAAGCAACCACTTCTATAGCTCCAAAGTGGAACCGGTTGCCCTAGAATCAAATCTTCCATATGAGATCCCTGGAACTAGTTCCGGAACCAGTTCCATGGAATCGGTTGCAGTGGAACCAGTTGCAGAATTGCTGTGGTTGGCTACCGATTGTAAAAAATTTTCCTGGGTGGATACTGGTGGGGCCTTGGACCCTCCGAAATTTCTAATAAAAATTTTCCACTTCATAAAATGTCCCATATCTTGAAAACTAAGCGAGATAGAGCAAAACGGATAAAATGTTTGCTCCTTTAGAGTTCCCTTACATGCCCGTAGATGGTATGGACTAGGCCCGGGGAGTGTCCCGAGACCTTAATTTGAACAAATTTTAAGATTCAGTATTATTACAAATAAAACTGTAGTATCAATAATTTCTTACTTAAATTTAGATTTGTTAAATTTAACAAAAGAATTTGTTAAAATCAACAAATTATATTTTAAGCCAAAAAAACAGAAATAAATTTTGTTAAAGTAACAAATTTTTCTGTTCAACCAACAGACTTATTATTTTGAGTGTATTAATGTTAGCATTTTGTATTCTGATAAAATTGCTCCCAAAAAAGTTTGCCTATAGAATCTACTGAAAATGACAGTTAAAACAAAGGTACATGCAGTTAAAAATGTAATAAAGGTATTTACCATTAAAACAACTAAATATCTTGTTAGTTTTAAGTGTTGAAAAATAACTAACAAATGCATTAAAAATAACTAACAACGTGGTAAAATTAACTGACAGATTTTTACCACAAACAACTGACAAAATTATTTCAAACTACTGTTTTTATAGTTAATTCATTTGGTATTATAAAAGTATATCTTAATAATAAAAAAAAATATTTGCTGTCGATTACCAAAATATGTACCTATAATTACTTCAGCCTATTTAAAATTTTAAGTAAGAATTCTAATTATTTATTTATTATGCTTTTATGAATTGGAGATAAAATACAAAATTCTGATTTTTATTTGCAAACTATTTAAGAATATGTCGAGACCCTAGATTCAATAGTCTATATCTACAAAAATACGATTATTCAAGAAAGCAAAAAACTCATTTAGTTGCCAATAAAAATTTTTGTTGCCAATATATTTTTCAGCCAACCAGCGTTATTTAACATACAAAATGGGTAATTTTGACGCCATGCTCTCATACAGGTTAATTTTAATTTTTTTTTCTAGAAAATGCTTAATTAAAAGTTTTTATATCGATTTTCATGTCAAATGACACTTTTTTACATTTCAAAAATTTGGGGTCATTTTGACCCCATGTGCCTCTAAGGGTTAATTTCTAATTTTTTATTACTACGTATAAAATTTGGTTTTAACAGAGTTATTTGGACAACTTTTACCAAATTCCGCAAGAAACAACACATTGTTTTGATATACTTCCAGGAAAAATCGAAAAATTTTAAAAATTTCACCTTTGAACTTGGTAAAGAAAGGGTTAACGTTGTCGGAGTTTTACAAAATTTTCGGAAAACAAGCTCTTGTATCAGGCTTAAAGGTAATCGGAAGTGATTTTGTTCCAACTGGCTAAAAACACAAAAATTAATACAATTATCTAAATTATTGGCCAAAATCACACTTTTCTCTAAAATTTTCAAATTTAAAACGCCGTCACTGTTAAGTTAAAAGAGGGATATGTGTAGTAGAATTATTCTCTAAGGTATATTCAATAAACCCCTATACGTTGACCACTTTTTACACTATTTTGTTGAACAAAATTTTAAAAAACTCAAAAATAGAGTTTTGCAAATTTATAAAAAAAAAATCCCAACTTTGGCCATACCTGGGACTAGGTTATCATAAGCCAAGAGAGACAAAAAATTTTATATGAATATTTATGTATCTTAGAAATGAAACTAGAGTATAACATTGTAAATTTTTGAAAAAAAATATTTTATTTTTTACGATTTTCATAATTAATCTCATTTTAACCCTACAATGGTCTGAGGAAATTGTTATTACTAAAATATTTTCCAACCGATTTTGGATTTTTATACATTACCAGAAAGATAATTCAGTCTAGATTATGATTCTATTTACATTTTCCAAAAATACGGTTACTAAAGGGCCAGTATTTTGAAAGAAGGCCAAAAAAGTGATTTTCGCCTTGTAAATCGTATTTCAAACTTCAAGCCCGTTGAGGCACGTGTTCCTCTTATCCGATTGTCCTAATTTTTTGAGAGACATTGTTTTACACCCAAATACATATTTTGAGGGGAGGCCCAGACAATAACTCACAATTTTTTTTTCTGGAGAACCCTAATGTATAAATATTGTTACGAATTTGGATTAGTCGAGTATAGGAAATTCTGGAATTTTAGAAGAAAAATATCCCGGGAAACGGGATTTACTAAACCCGTCAATCTGGTAGCATTACATTTAAATATAATGTTAAGTCATTTTAGTACCACTGGAATTTTCTACCACGTTCTACCAACGCAAAAATGAAGTATTTAAATCCAAATAAATAGTAGTCTATGATAAATCAATAGAAATATTTGGTAGAAAATTGTAAGCTGCTGATTTCAGAAGTCAAAATTTTTATTCACATAAAAAAAATTGAAACCAAAATATCTTAAATTTTTTCAGCAGTTTTTTCTGTAAGATAATTTTTAACTTATTTTTAGTAGTTTTAACTAAAAACTTTACATATTTTTTCTATTTGTGTAGTACCTATTCGAAAAGTAGAACTAGAGGCCTAGTTAAGAGACGCCTAATAAGGCTTGCAATCCCCAACCCGGATTTATGTCGCAAACTGCAGAACATAGCAATTTGGAAACTCAAATATCTGGCCTTATATAAAATATGTATTCCGGAACCCCGGTCCGTTTCAATATTAGAGTAATCGGGATTTGAACTTTTTAAACTTTATAGGGGTATAACATTATGTGGCAATTTAATACATTTAATTAAAGAATTTAAGTCGGGCATTCCGACTAAAAAAAAAACTTGTATTTTATACAAATTTTGTATGTTCTTTGCAAATTGGTGTATTAAAATGTCCGCGCAATACTCCAACGGCCATTATCCCAAAATCCGGTTTTGGGTAATGGCCATATAATGCAAAACGGCCTTAATACCAATAGTTATTATAACTGTTTTTGGGCATTATTATCGATATATTATTTTAAGTATTCCATTTATACTTATATAAAAAAAGCTTAATTTTGTGAAGCCGTAGTTGGACAAATGTCAGAGGAGAAAATGCTAAAGCAGGCTACGCAAAAAACCTGCCACCCACAAAAGGTATTTCTAGCAAAGAAATCGGTAATGGCTGGTTTATATTTTAAGATTTTCGGTACGATTTTGCTTTTCCAAAAATCTTTCCAAAAATCTTATAATGAAAACTAACCTTATTAAATTTAATATGGAATACGAAAATATTATAGGGACTATGACCCTTACTCTGGAATTTATGTGTATTGTCATCTGGAGATTATGAACGAAACTCTTTCCTTGAGAAATATTTTATGTCAGAAGCACTTTCGGACACAATGCCACGATAGGAATTTGGGATAATGTCCGTTGGTATTATGTCATGTCACCGTGCATTAATATGTATATGTTAATTACGAGCATATACATATGTACAGAGTTTTAAACAATGAATTCTTTTCTAACAAATTAATTTTAAAGTTAAACAATTTAATAATTAAAGGGAATTAAATCAATTTTTAAAAATTTTACGGCAAAACGTTGAAAAACTACATATTTCAATAAATTTATTTTATAATTCGAAAGTAAATAACAAGTATTATCAAAATATGTATCAAATTTCATTAAAAAGTTGTTGCTGAAAATGTCATAAACGTGTGATTAAACAATATATTTTTTACATTTTCATTAAAAATTTTATTCCCAAAAATCGCAGTTATCTTTAATCGTTTTTGTTATTTTTGTTATTGTCAAAATTTTGACAAAATTTGTTTAAAGCTATTTTCTGTGACAACTATAGTATTTCAATTTAATATTAAATATGAATTAGGTTAAACATTTTTGGTTTCTGATTTGTTAGATATTTGTAGCATCCAAATTTTGTAAGGAAATTATTATTTGAGAAATTGTTTAAATTTTGTTCAAATGTTTAAATTTTGATAAGTGTTCATATTTTTAGGGGCTCAATTCAAAACAGTATTAAGTTATAGAATAAATTATATTAAATATCTTCTTGTAGCTATCTTCCACATACTCATACTTGCACAATTGTCTATGCATGTATATGTAGTATACATAAGCATATATTTATACTCACACATATATAGATTCAGGATATTCGATGTTTGTCTATAATTTGTTATGACTTGCGGCCATAAAATATGCCAGAGCATTATTTGTTTTTACAAATTAAAATTTTTACATATGAAATGTTAAAGTTTCAACAACAAAAACGTAAAAAAAAAAGATTTTTATTCATAAAATTTATTCATATTTTAATTTATGATTATAATTATAGATATAAAAATATGAATCTATAGTCAATGTGTCATTGATTTTAAAATATATTGGATAGTTTTCTGAAAACACATAATTTTATAAACTTATTGGGATTTGCAAGTAAATTGTCGAAATATGTAATTTTACGAAATATTCAAGAATTGAAAAGGGCTAGAATAAAAGAGAAAAACAAATAACAAATAACAATCCTACGCCACAGTGCATTAAGTGCCATACAAGCAAGGTTGCCAATTTAGCCATTTTCCGGCTAGATCTAGCCATTTTAATTTCATCTAGCCATTAAAAAATGGCTAGATTAGATCTAGCCGGAAGATTTAGCCATTTTATTTTTCCCTAGCCATTTTTTCTTTTAATGTTTTATAGTTAATTTCGTATAAAAGTGCTTGAAATTTTATGATTTTCAAAATTTTAGTACAAAGTTTTTAATTTTTGAAACTTTTATTTGGGTTCACAGACACATGTAATTTTTACATTCGATTTAAAATCATGTTTTTTTTGTAAAATTTGAATATCAATATTTTCGAAATTCGTAAAACATTAAAATTTAAAGACTACTTTCATGAAATTCGTGTTAGAACTCTTCATTATCACTGATTTATATTAAAATTATTGGGTTTTAGCATTATTTTCCAATTTTAGCCATTTCTAGCCATTTTTTCTCTGTAATCTAGCCATTTTTTCAGTTCAAGTGTTGGCAACCTTGCATACAAGCGGTATTATTTATATTTCGGGAACTGGCAACACTAATGTCAATAGCTAAAATCTGGCAGCACTATAATAGGGTTTGACATTTTTTAGCATAACCGTACTCACAAGGTTTTGATGTACAAGTGCTATTTATTTTGTTTACAGTAAGTTAAGAAAATCAATTTGGCCAAAAAAAATGGAAATTTCAAGAGAAGGTTTTCGTTGGATTATTTTTCACAACTTTCGACGTAGATTATCTCAACAAGAATGTGTCGATGAACTAAGTTCTTTATATGGCGATAGGGCACCATAAAAAACAACAGTATATCGCTGGTGTAGTGAATTCAATCGTGGTCATAGTTCGGTTGCCGACGAATTCCGTGAAAGTCGTCCAAAATCGGTCGTTGTGCCACAAAACATCGATGTAGTGCGTGAACTGATAATGCAAGACGTCATGTGACATATCATGAGATAGAGGCATCCCTGTACATTAGCTCCACTTTAATATATTCGATTTTGCATGAACACTTAGTTATAAACAAAATTTTTCTCTCGTTGGATACCCCATAATTTATCAATCGCTCAAAAAAAGCCTCGCGTCGATTGGTGTAAGGGAATGATTAAACGAATGCAAAAGTGTATTGATCATCAAGGGGAATATTTTGAAAAACAATAAAGCCATTTTCATTTAAAAATGTTTATTACACCGCGTTACACACATTCTGTCCTATGAACCAAATATACTTTTTCGGAAAGGGAAGAAAAAATAAAAATACACGTGTATCGGCGATTTTCATGTACACGTCAGATTTTTTTTTTGTTATGTATAAAGTGTAAGACTTTGGATCAATTTTTAACCCTTTTTCCGTGATCCAATCTAGCTGAATTTTTGCAGGCAGACTAGTGGAAATGTCTGTATCACGTCAAATTTTTTAAAAAATATATTTTTATCAATTCTCAGCCTTTCCTAAATTAAAAAAAAAAAAAAAATTTTTTTTATTTTTATTTTATTTTTTTTATTTTTATTTTTTCTCCCCTTTCCGAAAAAGTATATTTGGTTCATAGGACAGAACAAAAGCTCGTTTTTGTAACGCGGTGTTATTATTTGCTATTCTCCAAATATAAATAGTACCCCTCGTATTCTGGGAAGCGGATAAAATATTCTTAAAAGGAATTTCAATTAACGGCGCAATAAATATAGTGAAATATATAATATTTAATAGGTGTAAGTAAAGGTGGGTCTAGCTCAAATATTTGAGATAGTAACAAATATCATCACACCCATTAAAGCCTAACACAGGCGCGGATTTTGGGAAAGGTTTTGTGGAAGAAATTTAGAGTTTTCTTATTAAATTTTCTATTTTGAATGAAGATATGTACAGTTGTGTAGTTGAATATTATCACATTTTCTTTAAAATTATTTTCAAATTAAAGACAGATGATAATTTGATAAATAATTTAAAAGAAAATGTGATAATATTTTATATTTTGTTTTTATTATTCAAAAATTTAGTTTGCAGGAGAAATTGTCCCAATTTCCATTCCCCTAAACGTTACCGTACAGTGCAGGGTAAAATTATTATTAATTAGAATGCGTTTAAAAATTTTCAATTCTGATTTACTCAATCGGAAGAGAACGGGATTGCGAAATATATGCTATCTGTAAGGCGAGATATTCTAGTCTCCGAATTGGTATGCCAAAAAGTTAGTTCCATAAGACATTCAAAGAAGACGCTTCAGGCGTTGAAATAAATAACAATTGCATGTATAGTTGGTAAATGAGTGTTTTTTGTTAGATTTGAGATCATACAGTAAATTCCAGCTGATGATCAGAGCTGAATAGAACCAGCTCCGATACTTGAAGAATTAAAGTTCAAAGCAAAAAGAGTAATAACAGAGAATAAAAATAGCATTGTTAAAATTTCATTGATGTTAGTCTAATTGAGTTGTGTTTACAATAGTTTATTTGTTTCGCAGTCAATATACGTAGACCGTTATCAATTAATAATTATTAACCCATAAAAGCGTGGATATTGAAGATGGGTCTGTAGCGGAACCCGAAAATACGTATTCTATCCTGCTGGCCTTATTGAATTCTTTCAATTTTTATTCTCTGCAATTTACTTGTATGATCTCAAATCTAACAAAAAATATTCATTTATAAAAAAATTTTTTTTAATATAAATGTTATTTAGATCACTTGGTAAAGCGGTGCTGTTTATATTCTAAAATTCTAACCGCGTTAGCAACAATATTACGGTTACTGACTTAAGTGCTTATGCATAATAATTTAAAAATCTTAAAACACGTTTATAAAATGAACTTTGTATGAGAAATTTATTTCATAAGCAATTTATAAATTTCAAAAGTGATTATGCATATGACCTATACTGTTTATTTTTCGTAATATAAAAAATTCTTTACTAAATATCATAAAGAAAATTTCATCTACGTGCACGTGTTTTTCCTACAACTTCATGACCACTGACCACAATTTTAGTTGATTTTTTTTGAAAAGCAAGGATATTCAGGATACTAAAAAATTAATAAAAGAAATTAATTAAGCACACAAAAACAATCGTTTTAACTCTCATATAAATTGAAAATGATATTAAAATCCTGTTTCACGCACTAACTTAACACCTTTACCATACACACTCTTGTGTCCACAGCGGATATACTCTCTTAAACACTATTATCATGTCCTCTGACATCAACTCAATTCTATATGGACTATGGTCGTCCTAGTAGCAGTATAGTAGTTTTGCTTTCTCAGCAAAAAAATGTACTTAACATGTGATTTTCCTAAATACATTCGAAAGTTATTAACATTCTGCAACGCATCCCGGATAAAAACAAAAAAAATATATAAAAATTACAAGAAATATTATAGACAACAACAATAAAAACTCACACGTACATACTGGTATATATGCATGTAAAAAGTAATGAGAATAATAGGAAAATAAAACTTTTTTTTTATAAAATATACTGGTGGGATTAGAGGAGTCGTGTGGCGTATATATACACAGCAAAAAAAAAATTGTATATATTAGTCCTGAGGACAAATTAATATTTTTGTATGCTTAATAAATTATACATGAATTATGAGTTATACAGGGTTGAGATAATGATTTATTTATGGCAAAATTTTCATATTTCTTTAATTATTTTTGTTGTAAGCATAAATTTATGGATTATGAAATTAAATTATTGAAACTGATTAAAATAATAAAAGAAAAACAATACATGAATTATTTAATTTCACTAGATGCTTGTAACCGGCGTTGAACGGGACTCAAAGTAATCCACCTTAATGCTGGTAACTTAAAATATGCAAGAATATGCATTTTAATGCATAACTAACCCAGTGTAGAAACGGTAATGAGGTATTATTATTTTCTTGGACTGTCAGCTATGATGCTTACATACTTTTTGCATTACTTTAAAACATATTATAATGTATTATTTATAATTAGTTACTTTTTTTTATTATTTTTATAAAAAAAAAAAT
Source organism: Leucophora obtusa (assembly GCA_949987735.1). NCBI lineage: Eukaryota > Metazoa > Arthropoda > Insecta > Diptera > Anthomyiidae > Leucophora > Leucophora obtusa. The sequence goes on from OX465299.1 coordinate 16,968,673, forward strand.
TATCCAGTAATGATATTGATTCGTTTTTACCTTTTAAAAACGTTGGTTTATTTCCCTTGAATAAACCGGGATCTTTTCTCTTACAAACAAAATAACCAATTCCACTGATGACACCAATTATAACGTTTTACCTTTCGTTTATCTCCTTTAGTTGGTGCTCTTTGCAAATAAAATAACACCCTCTCTTTGCTAAATTTTGAGCTTATACATTTGTTTATTTAACACTGTATTACTTCAAATACAACAATATAACACACACACAAACTCTATGTGCAACTCACTATACTCACTACCCAGCAAAAAATACTGATTACTTGAAAGCAGGTTCGTCAGGGAAAGAAAATAGTGTAGCGCTTGCATTATTGGTGATATAAGGCATGCTTTTTGTTCGAGATAGCTCGCGTGAAAGCACTTGTTTCGATATCCGATATGCGCTTCTATCATAGCTCTAAATAATGGCATGAAATTACAGCTTTTAGCTAGTAAATTTGGTTATCATTGTCATTCTTTCGTGCTTTGTTAGAGCGATAAAGTGTGGTAAACAAAACTCTATTGCGTTTTTTTAACACACTACTGCAAGCTATAAATTCTCAGAAGCAGTAGACGAAGCAGAAAAGAAGCACTAATCATTTTTACCGCTTCCGAATTTCTGCTGGGTATAGTCTAAAGCGCTATTAACTATACCAACTCTAATACGCAACTTAACAGCACAAATGTTAAAATACAGCTTCCCCTTCCTTCGTCGAGTTCGAGCTTTTATAGTTTTAACTGCCAGGTTGTAGATCATGATAGAAGCTTCCAGAGTATATAATTATAACACTTAACATTATTTATAGCATTTAACATTATGGAATACGCTGCGGTGTATACCTAAATGTAGTGTTACGTTACCAGATTGACGTGTTAAGTAAATCCCATTTCTCGGGACATTTTCTTCCAGAAAATTTCAGAGTTTTATTTACTAGAATAAACTAATTTCGTAACAATATATTTTGCCATATTTGCAAGTAAAAAGAAATATTTTAGATTTGTGGATAATTTTTTTGAAACCCAGCATTTATTTATTTTTTTTTTTTTTTCATTTATTTCCTTATCAGAATTTTTGAGTCATTGTTATTAAATTAAATTTTTAAGTTCTTTATAATTAAGCTATTTTCTAGAGACTTTTTAGTTGGGTTTAGCGATTTTTTAGGAAAAAAGTTTTTAATATATTGCCCATCAGCCGCTTAACTACCATCTTCGAAACGATGTTCGAAACTACTTGATAATGGTGAGCATAAAGAAAGCTATCACTAAACGATATCGATCAATGGAATCATAATTTTAAAAATTAAGGAATTCACGCCCACTTGTATATACAGTGGTGGCCAATAATTTTAAACAATTAAAATTTTTTCTAATTTTATTGTTGTTGCCTTTATTTTTAAAGATCAAAATAGTGGCTAAATTCGCCACGAAAGGCAAGAAGATGGTTTAGAAAATTGCACAGGATTTTAACGTTATGTTTGTTTTTTCATTTTGTCACTTGTTTTAAGTGGGCGTGGCTTTTAACGAAAAATTAGCGATATCAACCTTTTACCAAATTACATAGTAAAATTTAGACAGTACAAACTGTATATTTTTGGAAATTCTATTAAATTTACTTAAGTCTTGCGTTATTTTTATCTACAAATAGTCGCCAGACTTAAAATTGCAGCACTTTAAACATGACCAAATTTTTATTTGTTTTTAGCGTTTTTAAAAGAAAGTTAACAACACCGAAATTTCAACATTTTTTATATCTAGGTTGATATGATTATATTATATTTGATACATTTGGATGAGGACAAAATAAAATTGTATCGAAACCAAGGCTTGGAAAGAATTAATTAAATTTGAGCTTAGATCGCAGAAAATAGAATCCAGCTTTACAAACTGAGCATATCTCATTCCATCAAAGCAATCATTTTGATTGCTTAATGGAATGAAAGCAATCAAAAGCTTAATATTAAATAGAATTTAATCTTATGTTGAATTCATTCCTTATCGAATCATTCCTTATATGAATCATTAATTTTTTTCATTAATTCTAATCTTTTACAAAATGCCTTATCAATATTTTCATTCCATTCAATTCGTAAAAGATCTAAGTTATGAATATATTAATGAGTGTTGCCAGACTCTAGTTAATAATCCCATATTAAATAAAAATATTGCATATTTTAGGGAGTTAATATTGTTAATATAGATTCAAACCAAAATTAAAAAACGCAAACATTTCTTTTAATCTTTTACAAAACTAATGAAAGAAAAATGTTCAGTCTTTTTGTAGTAGAATTTAATTTATAAAATATTTCATTATTCAAATGAATGATCATTACAAAAAGAATGAATTCATGAAAGAATTCATTCACTATGTTTGAAAATGAAATGAATAAACCCAGTGAATGAATTCGTAGGAAAAGTGTAATAAACAACTGATATATTAATGAATTGTAATTGGAAATTTTAAAACGAATTAAATAATTAATTAGAAATATATCTTATTCGATCAGAACCATTAGATCAAATTGTATCAAAGTAGTTCTAATATAATCTGCTTTGATACAATTAGATGTTTTCATTTTTCGGATATAATTATATATTCTAAGAAAAATCATATAATTTTTCTGAAGATTGATATTTTTTTTGTAAATTTCCTTTTCCTATTCGATTTGCATTTTCAGTTTTACTCTCCGTGTATCCATCTGTTTGTATATCCAATTGACTCTTCAAATGGTGAGAAATAAAATTTAGTGCTTAAACCAGCAAAAGGAACCACAAAGAAGATGGCGCCTTAGCATAAGCAACAAATTCGTAAAGCATAATCATACAAACAACAAATATTTGCAAAAACCAAAAAAACATGAAACGAATATCAACTTGTTTTATATTGTTACCAATATTTCCTAGTTCTGTTTTAGCCTTCTTTTGTTTGTTTTTTTTATTCCACATTCTTTACCTCAACTTGGGGGAAGGAGGATAATGATTATGTATTAACTTTTTGTGTTGTTGTTTTTGTAACTAGCATAAGCTTTTAGACCATCATTATCACATATGTATAGTACTACCTACATTTCTTTATATTGTTTTTGTTAGTTTTTTATGTGTCGATGATTTGAAGCGAGATTCATTTTATTCTTTACATGCAAACACAATTCGTACATTTTAGATAGACATATTATACGAATACTATATCTTTAATGATAAGTGCGTTTTCGCATAATAATGATTATATGCATAGTTCAATTCGTTTATAGGCTTGCTATACGTTACATGGAAACAGTGGGATAGACAATGGGAAAACTACGATACATTTCAATATTATTTATATGCGGAAATTGTTAAACAGAAATTGTTTATTAACAATTTCATATGAGCTTTGTTAAATCAAATGGTTAGGAAACGAAGACAACTTTTGAACTTCAAAAACTTTTTGGAGTGATATATGAAAGTTAAAGCTAAAGGCAAATTGTTATAATTAAGACTTTATGAAACCTGATATTGGGCGCCACAATTGTAGGTACTAGTGTCATCGATTATCTCAAAGAAATGTTTTTAAAAGAGCATCGTTTATGATGTCACGATTAAACATCATCCTACTAAAATCAGAGACAGCTTAGTTTTACTTTAATTGGTGTCGAACAACTTAAATTAATACTTAGTTCTACTAAAACATTAGAGTTTAATCACAACTGTGTCGATTGTCGATTTAAATTCAGCGACAATCGATTGTCGACATTTTGTGACATTTAGAAAAAAAACTAAAGCAAAACAAGAATATGGTTGTGTTTTTTTCGCCACAATTCTTCACAAATTCAATTGGTTTTCCGTTAATTCCTTTTGGTTTAAATTTTTTTTTGTATTTAATTTTGCTTTGTTGCGGTAAATGATGCCATTTTATTTTCAATTATATTTCTTCTGTCAAAAAACTAATTTTTTTGTAAACAAAGTACGAATTTTTGCAACTCTAATACGAATTTCTGCAACGCTGTTCCCTTAATTAGTTAAAACGAGTAAAAAGGTTAAAGTCGGGCATGCCGACTATACAATACCCTACACCACTCTGGTGTATTGTTTGGATCCGAAATTCGAATGGGTTAAAATGGGGCTTGTGTCAAAATTTTCTATAATGTGAGTCAGCGCACCAAATTTCATTAAAATATCTTAATATTTGCGACCTGCAGTTTGTAACCAAGCCAATTTTGGGGGGACCCTTATATGGGCACTAGTTCTAAACATGGACCAATGTTCACCAAAATCAATAGGCTGCGTTATTGGGCCAACATAGGTCTGTGTACCAAATTTCATCAAAATATCTTAATATTTGCGACCTGCAGCGTATAAACAGTATAATTTTGGTGGGACCCTTATATGGGCACTAGGTCTAAACATGGACCGATGTTCACCAAAATCAATAGGCTGCGTTATTGGGCCAATATAGGTCTGTGTACCAAATTTCATCAAAATATCTTAATATTTACGACCTGCAGCGTATAAACAGTATACTTTTGGTAGGACCCTTATATGGGCACTAGGTCTAAACATGGACCGATGTTCACCAAAATCAAATTTGTTCGTCCTTGGGCCAACATAGGTCTGCGTGCCAAATTTCATCAAAATATCTTAATATTTGCGACCTGTAGAGTGCGCACAAGATTGCATGGACAGACAGACAGACGGACGGACGGACAGACGGACATCGTTAAATCGAAATAAAAAAAAAATCTGAACCGATCGGTATACTATAAGGTGGGTCTACGACCAATATTTTTTGGTGTTACAAACATCAGCACAAACTTATAATACCCTGACCACATAGTGGTGTAGGGTATAAATATGGCAACTATTTCACAAATATTTTGAGTGTGTATTAGTGTGTCGTCACGAAAATAGAATAGATTCTATTATGACGACAAATCGCCGGAAGACATGGCGACATTTTGCTTCCCATACAAAATATATGAAAAAGCACATGTCGTTGTCGACCCAGTTCTGAGTAATCTCTTATGTTGACTTCCTATTGGTCGCCAATTCCGTGCTAATTGGGTGATGAGTTTTGTAGTAAACCTACAGCTTTGGCTGACTCTACAGTTACTATAGTCGCTATCACAAATTATTATTTCTTAATTTTAATAAAATTTTACAAAGGCCCGATATTGGGCGCCAAAATAAATCTAACTTGTAAATCAGTTCTCGTAATTATTGGAAAACTTAAAACTAATGGCCCTTACTATAAAAGATTATTTTAAATTTAAAATTGACTTTATTTTTAATTATATGGTTTTGTTGTTTTTTTTGTATGAAAACCCTACAAAAATATTCATATTTTCAAACATTTTGATTGGTTGAAAATAAATTAACCAATCAGAATTCTCCAAAAATAAATCAAGTCAAGGCCCAATATTTTAACTAGAGTCGACTTTAACTAAAATATACATTTGAAAAATTTATTTAGTAAGGGCGAATTTTTAATGTATAAAGTTATAAATAACATTTTTTTATTACTTCATAGGAGAAGGAAAAAACTTTGGTATGATTTTTCCTGATTTGAAAATTATGCTCAATAATTTTCCGATCATAAACGCAAATTACAAATAAGAAAAAATATGACCAGCATGATTTCGGCCATAAGCCCCAGTTGGAAACGGATCACGAAATTTTGTTAATAGTAGTTAATTTAATTTAATTTCTTTATTTATTAAAATAACCTAGCCTATAGGCCATAATCGGTTACAAATTTCTACTAAAAGTAGTTATGTTAAAAAAAATGTCAATTACTTATAATATCTGAAATGGATGTGTGTATATTGTCCGTGGGGGTTATGATCAGTTACTGGATTTTATATCCAAATATTTTCAGATTTTATCAAATTTATTTTTCGTCTTGTATAGAAACAACAACACGAGCTAGGACTTTTCTACATTAAGCCATCGATACATGGATTATCAGAAAAAATATGACCGTCATCTTTTAACTAAAAAAGGGAATTATTGTCTAAACTTTGATGAATTTGTACTAGAGGACAAAAAAAAAAAGGCAAAATAATTAGTAATTCAACCCACTGTTCTTATGTTTTTTGTTAACCTTTCTTGATTAGTTATTGGCGTTGATGCACGTTTCCGACCCGCATGTGCTACATTGTGCCGTATGTGCTGTGCTGTTTTTACTCAAATCTAGTATGTTGATGATTTTTTAGGCCTCTTAACGAATTAACTATAAAATATACATCACACAAAGCAGAAACGAAAAAATATTAACACGTAAATTAATAATATGATTTAACGCATTAGGAGTTGCTCGCACATAGTATACTACATGTTTAGTGACTCTGTTGCTGGGGCTTGTTTGTTTTATAGCCAAACCTACCTACGAACCATAAACAATGGTAGTTTAAGTGTCTGTCTGTCCTTGTGCCATGTATTTGGTGCGTATGTCAACTACCAATTTTACTTACCAGTACTTTTGCCATTTCTTCTTTGGCTACATGTTGAGAGGTTTCCGTTGTGTCATCATTTTTATAGACGTACAAGAGAATGGACAAAAGGACGGACGGACAGAGAGACAGACACTCAATTAAACGTACATAATTTTTGAAAAAGCCTATGAATATTTTTGTACATTTTGATTGACTATTTATTATGCATCAAATGTATTGAGGCAAATGCATCAAAATGTTGGGTTTAACAAAGAAAAAAAAAAAAAAACAAATTTTTTGGTCCTCTTACAACAAAAGCATTCGTATACGCAAGTAAATTTCTAGCCATGTATGGTTGACGATGATTTTTCAATAATAACAATAATTTTGCTTATGACCAAACATACTTTATGATTTCCTTAATGGTTACAAAACACACTCACACATTTAGGCAGACAGACACCACAATACGACGACTCTATTTAAAATGCATTCTCATACAGTTGTTTGAGTTTTCAATTTGTTCAAATGAACTATGGGCCAAAATTTAAGGAAGTTGTTTAAAAATTGGGTCATCACATTAGGGATTATCACCTAAGGTTTAGCGGTTCTTTACCATATGGAATGTCCAACACCGGCTTCTGTGAGTAAGTTTTTCTTGCGTAGAGGAGATGCAAGCCGACACAAAATTGTGTGACAGCGAGAGATTAAGCCAAAAACTTGTGACAGTTTAATGAGCTTGAGCCGCTGGGTTTCCCAATTTATTTCAGATTTAAGAAATAAATATAGAAAATAATTAAAAAAAAACTGATTATTGTTTGTTTCTTTATCAAACGGATCAGCCGCCAGTCATTTGAAGTTGAAAGGGTCGGCGGCTGCTGTGGTTAACAAAAAATTATTTTATTTTATTTTTTTAAGACAATTAAGTTGCAGGAAATTCTTCCTATTAGTGTTGCTTTCTTTAGAAAGGTGACAGAGAAGAGACGAAAGATGAAGGGCTTCTAATATGGCAACACTGTAATTTGGCGAGTTGTTGAATCTTAGAACAGTTGTTGCGCGCCATCTGATGGAGAGTTGGCGAACAGTGTTGCAGCTTTGTAGTTCATAGGCCTGTGATTTTACTTCGGCGGGGTTAAGTGCTATGGGAACACCGAAGGAAGACGCTGCGATATATATGAGGGATAGAAAATTCATACATATTATTTTTTATAAATTGATGTATCCGTCGCTGGGGTCGCTCTGCGGCGGCTAAGCGGCTACTAAGCGGGGGCTTGCATCACTGGTGTCCTTCGGCCGGTAGTGATGTAATTCCACTAGAATTGTTAAAAAAATGGCATCTTAAAAAAAATCGCTAAAATGAAAAAACCGTGAAGATAAAAAAATGAAACAAAAAACAAATCGCCAAAATTAGGAGAAAAAAAATCCAAATTGAAAAAAATCGCTGGAAATAAAAACGCTAGATTTAAAAACATCACCCAAATAAGAAAACTCAAAAATTATGATTAGAATTAACAAAATATCTGTAAAACTCTAAAGTCAATAAAATTAAAGAAAAACACCAATATTAAAAAAAAATCGCCAAAATTTTAATATGACTAAAGTGAAGAAAAATTGCCAAGATTGAAAAATACCTTCAAAATAAAAAACTTTAAATTAATAAAAACACTAAAATTGAAAAACTAAATTAAAAAATTCAGTATTTCAAAAATTCGCAAAGTTTTTAAAAATCACCAAAATTTACAAAAGTCGACAAAACTAAAAAAATAACAAATTAAAAAAAACAGAAATTTAAAGAAAATCGTTATAAATTAAAATCAAAGAAACCACTAAAGTTATGACAAATAGACTCAGCTGCAGAAAAAATCGCCAAAATTTAATAAATCGCTAAAACTCTGGTACATACAATATCGTCCATATCCCGAAAACTAAGTGAAAATGGATACCGCTTGCAGCCGAAGTCATAATGAGCGATATGTGAAAAAATTAATTAAAAAAAACTTTCATCATACATATCTCGAAAACTAAAAGTGCTACAGAAAAATATTTGCACCAGAGTTCAAAACCTGCAACCAATACACTGGTGCAGGAACCAAACTTCGACTTTTACTTTTTTAAATCGCTGTTTTCCTCGAAAACTAAGAATCTTAGGGAGAAAAAGTTTTTATTTGCAATTTCGTCCCTTTCTCGAAAACCGAATAAAGTAAGTGAAAACGAATAGCACTTTCGGCGCACCTGAACTCATAATGGGCCACTTGTGAAAAAAAATATATTTAGCGAATTTTTCATATTGGCGATTTAACTTTTGTTTTTTTTTTTGTTTTAACATTTTTTTAAATTTTACAAATTTTTTTAATTTGACGATTTTTTAAAATTTTACTTTTTTTATGAACTTTGTTTTTTTGGTGATTTTATTAATTTTTGTTAATATTCTTAAATATTGACGATTTTTTTAAATTTTGCAATTTTTTCAAGTTTGGTATTTTTTAATTTTGTCGATTTTTATAAATTTTAACACTTACAAGAGAACTCTCCCGACACTGATTGAAAACTACTTTAGTTGATGCAGAGAGTAATGGTATGTTGTATAAAACGATATTTGAGAAAAACTTCATTCTTTATAATTTTTTGTATGGCGATATGTCTGAAATTTACGAAATTTAAAATTATTTTTACATAATGGGAAAGAAAAAGTTTTATACTAAAATTGACCATGTTAAGTAGTCAGAGTTTCCCAAATCTTTAAAAATGTAGATCTTACGGAAAATTTGTCTCAAACCCTAGTAGGCCGAATATCAAACCCTAGTAGGCCGAATATCAAAAAAAAAAAAAAAGCCGAAACACTCCTTCACTTAAATATTATATTATAATGATTAATATATATTAATTTGACAACTAACCCTGTATACATCCCGGTACAAAACCAAATAAAATTTTGATATTTTGTGTTATGCCATAAACAAATATGAATGTCTAAGCATGTTTTATACGCCGATAAATAGGCCTCTCAAATACCTTTCGTTTGGCATCAATTTTCTTATAGTTACTTTGGAACAAATTTGAAATAAACCGAAAATACGAGAAATTTGACAATACTTTACCCCATTTTTTAACCCTTAATTATGAGATTAGGCAGCTAAAAAAAATTCTTGTCCTTTAAATTTTTCTCCTCTACAATGTATCCAAAGCTAATTAAGATCTGCGGATCCGCGTAGGGAGACGTCCTTTGTGAGTATTAATTTTAGCGATTTTTTTTCAAATTTTCCGGATTATTTTAATCTGTGAGATTTTTTAATTTTGGTGTTTTGAAAACTTAATTTTCTAATAATTTTTGTGATTTTAAAATTTTTAGCGATTTTTTAAATGTTGATATTTTTTATAATATATTGTTGATTTTTTTAAAATTTTGCGTTTTTTTTCAATTTGAGTGATTTTATTAAATTTTATCTATTTTTTTTTTTGCAATTTTGTGGACTTTTCAAAATTTTTGCGATTTTTTTAATTTTGACTTTTTTTTAATTTCAGCGAATTTTTTTTTGAGTGGCGATTTTCAATTTTATCATATTTTTAAATTTTAGGAATATTTTGCACATTTTATTGATTTTTTCCAGTTTGCCGATTTTTTAAATATTTTGACGTTTTTCAATTTAGTGATTTTATTCAGTTTTGGTGAGTTTATTCAATATTTTAGTGTAAATCGATCTATGTTTGGACCTAGTGCCGAAATTGAATTTTTCTTACTCTACAGGTGGCAAATACGAAGATATTTTTATGAAATTTGGACTCTCCTGTGCCCAAGGACAAATTCTATTGATTCTAGATAGGATCGGTCGATATTTCGAATTATTGCCCACAAAGACTAACATATATTTAGGATTTTCTCTTAAATACACCTAATATTAGATAAAATTTCTTACCATTATTCTACTTTTTTTTACCACTATTCTACTAATTTTATAGGAAAATTTTGAAACAAGTCCATTTCAACTCATTCGAGTTTCAGATCCAAACATTAGTTGGATTTTAACCAGACTGGTGTTGATTATCATATAGTCGAAATGCTCGACTTTAATTTTTTAATATTGTAATAAGCTATTTCTGTCTATACTAGAGATGGGTACGTGAGCAGAATTTTGCGTGATTCACACGAATCAGGCGTGAGTGTGAGCGAAACCTTAACAAACTCACGTAGACGTGAATGAGTGTGAATATAAAAAATTAGTTCGTGAGTAAAATGCTTACTTGAGTGAGTGTGCGGGACTCGCAATTTATCGAAATAATTGTTTTGCCGATTTTATAGTTTGGGCTTTGGAAATACAAAATAAATGGCAAATTACTCACGTGAATGTGAGTTAGTGTGAGTGGAAGACAAATTTTCGTGAGTAACTGAGCGTGATTGGAATTTTACTTTCGTGAGCGTGAGTCAAAATTCAGTCCCGTACCCCTCTCTAGTCCTCATAAGCTTGAGCAAATTACTTAACTCAATGACAAGATGTATTATTTGACCCAAATGCACTAAGTACTTAGAAATTATATTTTCTTATTCTATTTCCCATTACCTGCAATTCAACTTCTGAGAAGTTATTTATAAGCTGTTGTAGATAAGAATGTAGTTTTAGGGAACTATTGTAACTCATTCACAGAAGTCCTTAGTTTTTTTTTCGTGCTGTGGAATTAAGTATTTTCTTCCATTTTAGAGATAAACAACAATTTTTTCAACAAAAATCGATTTATGACCCATAGCGTAAATATTTTACGGGTTGGTTAATATCTGTTGTCTATAGATTATTAATTATTACCTTGATTTTTTATTAACTACAACACAAATATTTTTTTATCCCTACTTACTACCTCGGTTTTCATTAGTATAATTTGCATTGTTTCCTATTACTCCAACACAATTTGTCATTTTCTTTCTTTTTTTTTTTTGTACTCCATTGTAGGACTTTACTTGTTTGATTGTTTGCTTATACAAATATATTTTTTTTATAATTTTTCCTACAATTTATTCTCCATTTTATTGCTTCTCATGTTAAGTGCAATTGTTGTTGATGTAGCTAGCTGGTGGCCACCACCACCACTAGAGTCGTCATCACCATCACCATCATCACCATCAGTTTTATGTTGATAACAATAACTATGGACTGGTATCTGGGTGTTGATGGAGTACTGTGACGACTAGTTAGTCGTCGTATTCTAAACTCTGAAGTGTGTTTTGCTCATTAAACAATTTTTCTACGCTTGAATTTCAACGCTTCATTTTTTTTAATGTACTCCTTGCTATTAGATTTCATAAAAAATTAAAATTTTTAATTATAAAAATCATAAAAAAAGAAATATGACAAATTGCTTTAAATAAAATACTGGAGGAGACAAATTAGCAAAAATATTATATGTATTCGTATATATCTAGCTAGATATATATTGTACATATATTTTTCGGTTGTTGTTGAAAAAAAGGTTTATTAATTAATAAAAAAGATACTTGACATTTTTGATACAGTAAAATGACATAACTTTTGAGAATTATCTACATTGTTAAAGACTTAAGTCATCTTTTAAGCAAATGAGCTAGACAAAGTTTTTAATTTGAAAAACGTTGTTAAATATTGCAGATGTGGAAAAATTGCCAATTTCTAAATTGCTTAAATGTTACGTAAACAAATTTGATAATTTAACTAAATTGAAAAAAAAAAAATTATATAAGGTTGTATTTACATTACGCTCGATATTTTGTTCAAAAAAGATTTCGAAATCCAGCTCACTTAAAAGCAAGATTTTGAGCGTAATGAAGGCGCAAGATAGGAACAATAAAGCATAAGATCTTGTGTTTGTTATAAATCTAGGATCCGAAAGGGTTAAATAAATGGTTTGGTATTAGAAAAACTTGTATCCTGTTCTACTTGTTGCCATTAGATTTCGATGAAATTTGGATTTGCGCCTGAGGGAACGAAATTAAAGATCTTTTGGTACACCCAGAAAATAGATTAGGTGCTGAATTGTAGGGTGCTCAAGTGTAGCAAGAATAATTCGGTAGTCGAAATCGAAAAATTAATTTGATGCAACTGAACCATTCGATTTGCAACAAATTGAGTTGTCACCGTCGACTCTGTTTTCTGGGTGTAATAAACATATTGGGTGAAGCAAGAAGCATTAAAAACCGGACTTCGGACAGAACATTATGGTCTTGTCAGACAACGCCATATTGTTCTGTCAGATGTCCGGACGGATATGCGATCCGATAGCGATTGTATATATATCCTAGTTTTATATGCTTCTTGGGTGAAGTTGACAATAGGAAATAAATTAATCTTAAAAGTGTTCAAAATTTCATATTGATTGAACACTCCTTGGCCACGTACACGTTTAGTACAAAACTTGTTTATTTTTCCACAGGTCCAACTTTAAGTAGTACTCAGTTAAAATTTCATTACATTTTGTTGATTAAAAATAAGTTATGCTACAAGTACTGGTTTTGTAGTACGTCTTGGTCATCTATGAATTAGAATTGTTTTTTATGATCGAAAAGTTAAAATGGATAAAACTGCTGACATCACAAAGATATCCACAGAATGTGTTTGTCATACAATAGTATTCATGCACTTTTAATGGATTCTGTTAAATTACAACAACAATAAAATTATATTTAAAGAGATAGTCGAAATTTAAGCATTCAAAACATTTGAAACTGCCATTTCTCCCATCCCTAACGAAGTAATTAATGCTAAGAAAAAATGCTTGGTTTTAACAGTAATCCCACATGTTCTCAATCGGGTTGAGATTGGGAGATTGGGGTGGCCACTAAATGATAGTAATTTGAATTTCCTCTAACTAAGCTTTTACAATCCTTGCTGTATGTTTGGGATCGTTATCGTGCTGAAATGTCCATGAAAGTGGCATTTCCCATTCAGTTGACATTTTCATACAAATGTAATCAGGACAAGTCAGCAGGAGGTCACTGTGATGAATAAATGATGAAATTTCTTAAGAAAGTGGTCACCGATATTTCCAGTACGGGTGGGTCAGTAAGTTGTTATCACACCCTCAATTTTTAAAAACCCCTGAAAAATTTTTTTCGTTTTTCTTATCGCTCCATTTCTATTAATCCATTTCCTCTTTCTTTTCCTTGTAGCTAATTTTCTTCTATTAAAAATTGAAACTCACCAAGATTGGAATCTGAAGCCTTGAGTTTGGTAGTTCATCGCCTTACCAGTAGGCCTAAACCATAGTAATATAAATATTTTAATAAAGTTTCATATATTCCAATTTTTAAATCTTTAAATTTTATTTGAATCTTCCAATATTCAAATTCAAAATATATTAATTTTATTAGAATATTCCTTTCAAATTTGAAATTTTTTTAAATTCAAATTAAGTACATGCGAGTTTTAACTAAATCCATTATGGTGTATGAAACTAACGTAGAAGTATGCTTGTGATCATTATCCTGCTGAAATGTCCATCTGAGTGACATACTTTCCTCAGCATAGGTCAACATCGTATTTTCCAAGATATCTTTATAGTGGAATCTGGCGACATACGGAGCTCGTTTAGGCTACCTAAACATGCTAGTGTCTTTCAGGCAGAGATTATGGCTATCAAGGAAGCCTGTAGGCTATTGTGTGCGGTAGGGCCTAAGGAATCCGTGGGTATTTTCGTTGATAGCCAGGTGGCGCTTATTCTTTGAGTTCCTACATTACACCCTCTATCCTTGTAAGGCACTGCACGAAAGAACTGTCTATGCTAAGTCGTCAGTCCTTGATTATGTTGGTATTGGTCCCTGGCCGTAGGGACTTTTACGGTAATGAGGGGGCAGACGAGTTGGCGAGGGCAGGTTCTGCCTTTAATATCACCACAGCGATGGCAGTTGATACACTACTGGGGAGCATTAAGAGTGGCATCTTCGGACTCTACCTCCAAAAAGTGAGGAGCAGATGGACCGCACTGAACCCTTGCAGAACCGCAAGACTTACGTGGCCCGACTATGATCCGGGGCGCACGAAAACTCTCCTTAGCAGCAGCAGGATAGACGTGTCGAGGCTGACGGCCGTGCTTAACGGACACTGGCTGTTGGGTAGGCACGGCAACAGACTCGGACTGGCGCGTTATATACGATGCTTCAGATGCGGCATTGCAACTGAAGAGGTGACGGTGAGGCATCTCCTCTGTGATTGCCTGGAGCTACAGGTCTTTAGGGGATCACATACTAGACGACCTGTCGCTAATATCGGAGGTAAGATTAGGTGATTAGGTTAGGTCTTATCCGGTATCTTAATCTTACGAATTGGGTCTAGTTCTACGGATATTAGTTCCTTACGGGTAGTGTAGTCTTTTAAAAATGGAGTCGCTCTTGACTCTACTTAGCGCTCACGAGGGCGTAAGCTGCCACTTAACTAACCAACCAACCAGTGGAATCTGATCATAGTGTAGGTAATTCGATGTATGGAATGGACACCATACCACGAGAAACAAGCTCAGACTTAATATTTCCGCCCCAGTACTTGACTGTCTTTTTTGTAAAGCGAACATGAAATTCCTTCCTCGTATGCAAATAAATAAATTTTTGTTCCATTGCATCCGCAGCATAGGTCATCATCGTATTTTCAGACATACCTTTGTGGTTGAATCTGGTCGTAGTGTCGGTAATTCGATGTATTGAACCAACACCATACGACGAGAAATAACCCCAGAACACAATATTACCGCCCCCGTGCTTAACTGTCTTTTTTGTAAGGGGAACATGGAATTTCTTACCCTTAGAGCTTCGAAAATTCCAGATGGAGTAGTTTCCAAATAAATTTATTTTTCTTTCATCGCTCCATTAAATGTTTAGCCTTTAAATTTCTCACTGAACAAAGGAACTCTTCTGGCTATACGTTCGGGTAAATTGACTTTTTGTAATCTACGATGAAGCGTATGCGAAGGGAACATTTCGAACATCTGTTGAAATAGCTCTTGAAATTGAGGCGCCTGTAGACGAGCAAGCATGCTGTACAGCTTGGCTTGATGGTTCAGTGTATTTGCCCTTCTTCGCAAAAGTAAAAAAAGGAAATATCTGTTGTTTTTGATATCTTTTTTTTAACAAAAACTATTAAAAATCATGCCATTTTAGAAAATCGTCAATTTTCATATATTAAATGTTGCAAAATCATCAATCGTTATTTCATCAAATTTTGCTTGAAAAATCGTCAAAATGGAGATAAATTGTAAAAGTTGGCAGCGCTGATTTTGATAATGTGTTAGTTTCATTCCTTTGCATTCCCCAAAGACTTTAGAAGAAAGCACTCAATTTCACACTTTTTTACAATGTTTAGCAACATGTTTTCATTTGCTTTCCCGACTTCACGAATAAATAAAAAGAGTGGAGGTTGAGAGGGGAAGGGAGGTATAGAAGGCCACTGGTTTCAATCCGCTTTTTGGGCTTTAAAGGATTTGAAACAAAAAAATTGACCGATCCACAGTTTTAGCAACAGAGTGGAGACTTTGGCCATTTGCTCTTAGTCTCGATGCAAGTTTTCTCTCCTCCGAAGAGCAATGACTTTTTGGACCCATCAGCAACTTTTTTTATTTCGTTATCAATAAATAGGAACAACAATAAAATAACTAGCCTTGCCAAAAACACAGGAGACTGCTAAAATATCAAAGAATTCAGCAGTGTACTGAAATCACACACAGTAAAAACAACGGGGAAGCCCCAGTTTCTTTTTTACTTGCAAAGGCATTGCCATATTAAATTTATTTGCTAAATAAAACAGAATGGTCGTGTTCACTTTCAGTTAAATTAATTAAAATTAAACGTAAAAAAGTAATAAGCAAGTGTACTTATTTTTTTGACCAGACGCTCAGAAATAGATATGTTTTTAGTTTTGAAGATCCCGATTCAAATCTCCGTTACGGTAAAAATATTTTTGTATTATTTTTTTTTTTTTTCTTTATAGATTTATTAAGATGTAATACTGGCAAATACGCAGTCAGTTAGCGCGAATTGAAAAAAATCTTCTCATGCCGACAAATAATCAGTTAATCAGCACGAATTAAGAATAAACTCTTGTGATGATGACAGATGGGTGGTTTGTCAGAGTAATTTTAGAAAAAGAAAAAAAGCCCAGACATGTCTTTAAGACGTCTTTGATATAAGTCTACTGACTTGTCACCTAAACGGCGTTGCTGAAATTATCTTGAAGACACATTTTCCAGCTGGGATATTGTATATACAGGGTTAGGCGATTGAAGTGTTACCTATTCAAACGATCATTTTTTTTGTGTGCAATTATTCTTTATTGGCTCAAATGAAAAAATGTGGGGAAATAATCAAAATTTCAGAATCCATTCACTTTAGCTCGATGTGGCCACCTTTTGCCTTGACTATGGCCTTCAAATGGTTTAAAAATAAGTTGTATTCTGCACGAATATGATATTGCGGCATTATGGCGCATTCCCGTACAATGGCTTTCTTTAGCGCATCCATATTGGCATATTTTGTAGTGCTCATCTTGCTCTAGAAATTGGCTCAGATGGAATAGTCCATCGGATTTGCATCTGGCGAATTCAAAAGCCATTGTGTGGACGAACATGATTTTTTTAACCATTCTTGGTTCACACAGCTTCCAAAATAGTTTCCCGATAATAAGTCGTATTGCCTTTGACACCAGGTTCGATGAAAACGATTGGACAGCTTCCATCGGCGGTCACAGCTGTCCATAGCATTACTTGAGATGCAAACATTTTCAGAATCCATTCAATTTAACTCGATGTGGCCACCTTTTGCCTTGACTATGGCCTTCAAGAGAACACAATGTTTGGAAATTCGCCACGTTCGTGCAAGCGTAACAACTCCTTTGCTCTTTCGAGTCTAACTTTTTTTGCCTTGGTGGCCACATCGAGTTAAAGCGAATTGATTCTGAGGTTTTGATTATTTCCACACATTTTATAATTTGAATCAATAAAAAATAATTTCACACAAAAAAAATATGGTCGTTTGAATAGGTAACACTTCAATCGCCTAACCCTGTAATAACAAATTTTTGAACATTTTTAATGTACCAGAGGTTAATATGTTGCTGTATTATTCATATGATCTAATTAATGAACAATGATTAATACATACGTAAGTGAGATCACGCCAATTAAGAAATTATTTAATAAACTTATGGAATGTAACTTTAATTATGCAGTATAACAGTTTAAGCTTAAGATAAAAAGAATACAAATTGTTATACTCACTGGTTATGAGAGATGGGAACAGAGAGAACACAAAAATTATATTAATAACAGAAACTTGCTCTATTGCTGGCTTTTGTTTTGCCAACAAGTATAACAGTTCGGTAGTATAACAGTTTATTTTGTTTGAGTACAGAATTAGTGCGCTGACGCAATCTGTGGAACATGAAACAACAAATGAAAAAAAAAAATACTCCAGCCAGCCATTATTTTTTTCCTCTTTATTTCATTTTATAAAACTATACAAATCTTCTTCGGTGTAGAAGATACATACAATTTTGTTATATTTGGTTGCCGGTGCACTTGTATAAAACTTTGGAGGGATTGTGTGTAGTAGTGGAATTATATTATAATGGCCGTATATCTTTCGATAATAAATAAAAATAAACAAAACAATTTTTTAAGAGGGATGATATGGAATTGAGATTTATAATTTTTTGTGAGAAAACGAGAGTGTTATTATTAATGAGAAATTTAAAACTCATAGAGAATTGAGAGGAGCATTTGTATATTTCTTTTATGAAATTCTGGAATTTATATTAATTTGTGTGTTTATTTATTTCGAACTTGTCTTTTTTTTTATTGTTGTAATTCAGAGAGTTGTATTTCTTTTGCAGTTTTTGATGAGCGGAATAAAATGGAATTGAATTATATTATATGGCATTTGTTTAAAGTTGTTTTATAACCATCTCATTCTCGTAGCGCATTTACCGCATTTAGTCTTGTTTATGCCGGCTAACATGCAACTTTAACGCAAACGTGTAACGTTATTTCAACGCCGTTTTTAAATCGTTTTTCTCCAATAAAACAAGAAGACAAAAAAATCCTATTTTCCAAAAAAAAAACAAGTTAAACAAAAATCGTTTTGTTTTTATAAAAACCAGTTATAAAACGTAGTTGAGTCATAAATAATAAACAAAAAATAACTGAGAAAATAGAAAACAACGTGTGTTTTACGCTTTTGGATTGAAAACGTTTTCTTCTTATTGTAAAAGATAGAAGTACTTTTAGTAGACACTGACTGGTCTGGTCTTTTGTGTTAAAAGTGAAAAAAAGAAAAGACAATAAAACAGAAAAATATTTTTTACCATCATCGCCATCATCATCATCATCATCATTATTCTTTGTAAAACATTATCGGCAACGTCATAGAATTCATCTTTTCAAATTAAAGATAGATGTACCATAATTATTACGTAGTAAAATTAAATAAAAATACAAAAACGTTGTTGTCGTAGTCGTTGTCGTCGTAGTCATCATTATCGCTGTTCTTGTCTGCAACGTCATCAACTTCAACAACTGAAAAAAAATCTTACAATTAACGTTTAAGCTATTTTTATTAATAAAAAATTAGCGTGTTTTAAATAAATATAAATTTCGCTTAATCTTAATTAAAAAACTTGACAAATAAAAAAAAGTGAAAACTACAGAATATAAAAGAAAACATTAAAAAAAAAGTTTAAACAAAATTATCCTCCAAAATACAAATTAAATTATTTAAAAAAAAAATATTTCAAGTTTAACAAGAATCTGTCTAGAGAAAATATTCAATGAAAATTTTTAATATATCTCCAATTCCAACATTCTCTATAACTTAACCAAACTAAATCAAACCAACTAAACAAAATCCAAACCAATCAACCATCTGTTCTTGTGTTCGTTCTATTTTATATTCTCAACAGTTTTTTTAATACTATCGTGCATTGTGTTTCCTCCATTTATTTAAAATTTTACGAAGAAAATAATTCCAATTTTAAATTTCTTTCTAAATTTATATATTTTGATGAGTTGTGTATATTATCTTTTTTGTTAAATTAAACAAATCCAAAAGCAGAAAGTACACAGTGGAAAAAATCGTCATAAATTGTATAAGAAATTAAAGAAACCTTGAAATTAAAAAAAAAAAAGAAATCCAAATAAGCACACAATTGCAAATATTTAAGATAAATAAACTATACTTAAAAAAAAAATTATAAAAATTGATAAACAAGTATTCAAGAAAAACGCATTTAATATAAAAAAAATAATTGAATTACCATGAATTCATAAATGAATTATAAAAAATAAATTCAAGTGAAAACAAATTTTATAAAACTAAAGTTGGGAAAAAGTTGTTTAGTAGTCGGCTTCAAGAGTCTGAAAATTCTAAATAGAAATCTCAACAAACGGAATACATAAGAATTGTTGAAATAACGGGATTTTAACAAAAAAAGGTAAATAAATCATACAACAAATGCAATTAATAAATTTTAATAGTGAAGACAAAAAAAATAAATAGAACTGACATTACACTCACAGAAAAATATGCTGAGATCAGCAGAATCTGTTTGCTAAATATTAGTAAGATAAAAACAGCAAGAAAACATATGTTAAATCTGCAAAATTTTATTAATATTTTAGTTTTATTTTTGTTAATTTCCAATTCACGGTTTACCCTGCTCAAATCAGCAAAAAATGCAGCTGAATATTAGTAGACAAAAATCAGCAACAAAAACTGGTAAACCTACGAAATTTTAGTTAGGAGTGTATTCTAAGTTAAATTTAGTTGAATGCGAATAACAATTATCATGTTTAAATAAACAAAAATATTTTCAGATAAATGCTTTCAGAAGGGTAAATTTTTATTCTCATTTGAACTCCCGACATTTTTGAACTCCCGAAAATCGGGAATTTTTTTTGAGCATTCCCGTGAATAGGAAGTTTTTTTCACTCAGACTTTAACTTCGAAAACCACTTTTTGTTTGAAAAACGGAAAGTCTCGATGATAATCAAAAGTTTATTAATTTTCAAAGGGAATTGAATTTTTTATTTAACAAAAAGCGGGTAAAATAAAATCAAATCCCAAGTCCTTCTGCTCTTATCTGAAAGCGAAGAAACAAATCTCTGTTATTCCTTCAACCATGAATTATGGTGACAGAATTTCGGAATCATGTGCTGATGTCGTGAGTATATTTGCTCAGTACTTTAGTTCTAATTGTGATTCGTCAACGATCCATGAAGCTAGATGCTTAAATTTATTGAATATGCTTGACATCGGTATGTTAGAAGTTTCAGCAGAAGATTTTTTTAATGGAATTATCTGATTCTGATAATTTGTGCTCCTTTTGATTGAAGAAGTGTGTACCTTTCATTACTTTTGCTCTTACTTATATTTTAAACTCGTCGTCACTTATAGAAGGATTTTTTTATTGATAAATGGAAGCCAGCGTTAGTTACGCCGATTTTTAAAAATGTAAGGAAAGATGATATTACTACCCTACGCGAAATTTTTACAAACTGTCACCGAATTGGCCCCTTTATATGAAATAGACTGGTCACTTTTACATGGCGTTGTCATAGGAGGGGGAAATTGACCCCTTGTGACATGTCACAAGACAAATCCCAGGACAGGTCCCTGAACTTTGTTTTTTATGAGAGTTCAGTAACCTGTCCTAGGATTTGTCTTGTGACATGTCACAAGTGGTCAATTTCCCCCTCCTATGACAACGCCATGTAAAAGTGACCAGTCTATTTCATATAAAGGGGCCAGTTCGGTGACAGTTTGTTAAAATTTCCCGTAGGGTAGTTATAGGCCCATGTGTAAACTATCTTGTGTTTCAAAAGTTTCTGAACATGTGGTGTATAAAAAGCTATTTTTTCTAACTAAGTCTCCTATATCCCTTGTCAATATGGATATTTTTGTCTGGAAGGTCGACTACGACAAATTTAATTGTTTTTAGTGAATATTGTATATCAGTCTTGGAACGAAGTGGACAAGCTGAAGCAGTGTATACTGACTTCCCTAAAACCTTTGACAAGGTATCTCATAATATTCTGTTAGCTAAATTACAGGGAATGGGTTTTGATTCATACTTTATAAAGTGGACAGCACGATATTTATCTAATAGAACTTGTAAAGTTGTAGTAGAAGGTTTTTCATCTTTTACGTACTTACAAGCCTCTGGCGTACCCCAGGGGAGCGTTTCAGGTCCGCTTTTATTTAATTTGTTCATCAATGATGTGAAAAACTGTTTTTCTAAAGCTAATTTTTTACTTTACGCAGATGATTTGAAAATATACTATAAGGTGTGATCCATTGCAGATGCTTTAGTTCTGCAAGACAATTTAAATAGTCTCCAAAATTGGTGTGAGCTAGATGGCCTTTACTTCAATATGTCAAAATGTGTTCATGTTTCTTACTCCCGATCCTGCAATCCAGGTCAAACGGTTTTTAGCTTGGGCAACTATATATTGGAGAAAACTGATACGATAATTGAACTAGAAGTTGTTTTCGATTCCACTATGTCTTTCATTCCACATATTAATTATATAATTCCAAAGGCATACGCAATGCTTGCCTTTATTAAGAGAAGTTGTTCTAATTTCTCTGATTCTAATACGTTAAAGTTAGTATATACGTCACATGTTAGATCAAAATTAGAATATGCCGCGGTCGTCTGGAGTCCATATTTAAAAATTCATATCTCTCGTATTGAGAGAGTACAGCGAATATTTCTTAAACATGTACTTTCGTCGTTTATATTTGTTGATCCTATATCTTCATATAGATCAAAGGGTTTACTCTTGGGTTGGGAAACGGATAATAGACGTAGTTTTCAGTCTACATTTCTAATCCATGATAAAATTAATGGACGTATTGATTGCCCTGAGTTGTTATCGCAAATATCGTGCTACCTAGAATGCTTCGTTATAATCATTATATTTTTAATATTCATTGCCATCGTACAAACTATGCCCAAACTGGTACTGGTAAGACACCCAGTTAATTAAAATCATTTTTATTGATCAAATTATATTTGAAAAATATGTCAGATTTCAAAATGCATCGGTTTGTAAAATTCAAGTTCAATGGAGAATCAAAGACAAGTGCACAAAACAAATTATTGAAAATATTCATAATAATCCATTGTGGTCTTATAAAAAAAAATTGTAACAGACGTACACGTGACCAGGCAATATATTTCCAGAGTGTTCAAAAAGTTCAACAAACACCTATTAATTAAAAGAGATCCTCGAACGGGTAAAGCAAAAGGACCTAGGAACGAAACCAAAGGCAGAAAGGTAGAGAAGCTATTGAAAGCGATTTCGAACATTTCTGGCATCGAAGTGGCATGGCGCGTGCAATGTTCGGAAGATTATGTGCGTAGAGTTAAAGTTAAACGTTGGGCTTAAATCAATTATAATTCAGAAAGTTCCGTAGAGAAACACTGTGGAACAAATTCAGGTTAGCAAAAGTTAGGTCGATTCTGAGAGTGAGGGGTGAAAATAGAGGCTAAATTAGAAGACCCGTATCGCGGCGTTTGCTTATGTTAGTTCGAATTTTTTATATGGTTTTTTGGCTATAACTCGTCGACTAATTGATATTTTTTAAATCTGTAAAAGCCAAATTATTGCTGTGCAACCTGTGCAAATTAAAAAAAAAATTGATTTGATTGATTTTTTTTTTGTTTTTAATTGTTGTTTAGGTCTCTAGCTATAATTTGGCTTTTACAGATTAAAAAATATCAATTAGTCGACGAGTTATAGCCAAAAAACCATATAAAAAATTCGAACTAACATAAGCAAACACCGCGATACGGGTCTTCTAATTTAGCCTCTATTTTCACCCCTCACTCTCAGAATCGACCTAACTTTTGCTAAGCTGAGTCTATATACCCTTATTAACACATAATGGCGCCCAACCATGGACCTGACTTCTTCTATGTGCTAGGTGTTGAATAATTAAAAAAAAAAAAATTAGAAAAAAATTGTCTCCAGTAGATAGATATTGTTTACGTACCTATCAATGGTTTTAATATCTGCAATTTCTTAAGTGCTAAAGAGTCATAATTTTCAGCAAATTAAAGTTAATATATCTAAAAATCACTTTTGCATAAATATGGCGTCCAATGACAGGCCTTATTTGTTTAATTGATTACTTATGACGTCGCAGAACTCCCGCAAGGTTTGTATTCGCTATTATATTATCCAAAATAAGATTTTTTAGTGCGAACACCACAAAAAACCGTTAAAAATGTAGGTTTATTAATCCATGTTTTATTGTGTTTTTCTCCTCCTTAAACGATTAATGGACTCTCACGATACAAAATAAATTTGACTTTATAAAATGTTTTAACTCTTTAAAAATAAAACAAAACATTAATTATAACCTTAGCCACGTTTTTAGCTTCAGATACTTAAATTCCCTCGCTTTTTTATGGTACAATATAAACTAAAAAAGTATTTTTTGTTATTCTTCTTTCAAAAGGGTTTCATTTCTGTTATGATTATATGAATTTGTATATGTTTGTATGGTTGTTGTTGCTGCTATAAATACTGAGTTCAATCGAACAAGAACAACAATAAAAAATATAAAAACTCCAACCAAATTTGGATATCAAAACAAAAATCTTAACAAAACAAGAAAAAACCATATCAGAAAAAACAAATTAAATTTTTCCCTTAATACAAAAAAAAAAAAAGAAGGCAGAAAGTGTATATCATGCGTTAATAACAACAAAAACTCATAAAAAAAAATAACAAAGAGAAAAAATGAAGAAGGAAACTAATAAAAAGACGAAGAAGAAGAAGAAATAGGGAAATAATGCAAAGTGTTACACGCACACGGTTTTAATTCGGTACCGTACTATATGGATACAATACGGTACAGTTTGTATGTTTATGGCAAAATGTCAACAACTTTTAAAACGTCCTTTTTTTGTGTCAGTTGATTGTTTACTACTAAGTTTTGTTTACATTTTTTTGTTGCTGCTATAAAATTAAAAAAAAAAAATACGAAAAGGGGAGATGAAGAAAATATGATCTAAAGGTAAATAAAGATATTGAAGAATCAGGTTTCCTTTTATATTTCAAAAAAAAAAATTTTTTTTTCTTGAAAAGTTTCAATTTTTTCCCACTGAAAAGCAATCACTGTTTTTTTAACATCCTTCTTCGATTACAAATTGTGATTTTAGCAGGGGCAGGAAAATATATTTTTTTTTAATTTGATTCTTTATCTGCAAAACCTTTTAATGACCTTTTCTAAAAAAAAAAAAAAACTAAATAACTTTTATCTTCAATCATAATAAGTCTTTAATTTCTAACACATTGTAGCTGATTTTTTTTTCTTTGCCTATTATATTACATTCCCCTATGACTATTACAAAATACACCAGCATCTTTTATGAACATTACACCTCTAGACAAAAACAAAAATCCAATCAATACACAGATATCAGCATAGCCTGCTTTAAAGAAGATTAATCCTTAAATTGGTTGAAACACAATTGTTGTGTAACTTAAAACCCAAACAGTTTCTATGTTAAATGCTAAATGTAGAGTCAAAATTGTGTGTTTTGAAAATATATAAATAGAAAATTTGTATTAAAGTGTGTACTACACACACTGTGTATAAAATCAACAGTTTTTGATTTTATACAATTTATTAATTAATTTTAATTAATTTATTTATTAATCTAAATTACAAAGACTCCTTAACATATAGTGTCACATTTATATATTATATACACTTGGATTTAATATCTCCAAAAAGTAGTTCTAAAAGTGCTCAACAGATGGGGTTAGATTCTCCCTATTTTAAAAATAATTTCCTGTCCGACACTTCTTTCACCCTAATTTTTAATACCGAATTCGATGACGAGGGATTTTACTTTAACTTTTAAGTTTTAATTATATTTTATATAAAACAGCGATAGACAGTCCGCCTTTTCAGTTTTATCACTTTAATTTATATTTTTACACAATTGAAAAATTCCATTGCAATATTTAATATTCACTAATTGGATTTAATTAAATTACTTACAGTTGAGTGAAAAATTGCCATTTCTATTTCAGCTATTTCTCCATGTCCAAGATGAAAAATATGTATTTGGAGAGGTGTAGTTTTTTTTTTCTAAACATATTTCATATGTTAGTTTTTAAATTTTTGTATTTCTCTTTTAATTTTCATTCGTATTTATTTCTGACATTAAATTAATAGGCTGTTTCATATATTTGTGCTTTTATTGTGGATTTATTAAATCCAGCTTTTTTTTGGATTTAATAAATCCCCTTTTTGTATGAAAAATTCTAAATCCAGGTGATTAAAAAACACGCTAAATATATATCTTTTCTAAATATTTTGGCGTAAACTTTAATATTAAAGCGAATTCAAAATATAACACACTCAGAGAATTATCTCCATGATACTAATGAATTTATGCAGTAAATCAATGAAGTTTCACTAGAACTTGTTCATTTAAACTTATCATTAAATGCAGTTTTTTATAAAATTTATGAAAATTTCATTTTATTTATTGAAAATTTGATGCACTCTATAAAAAGATTTCATTAAAAACTAGTTTCAGAAAAATGATAAAACTTTTTCGTTAATATAAAGAAACTTTGCATTGACGTTGTGTAGAAAACTTTATTAGTTTACTGATAAAATGCATTAAAACTCGTCCAAGAAAATTCTCTCTGTGCACTTTTGTCAAATAATTTAAGGTTAGAGTCAAATACACTCAAAGAAATATATGAACTAAAATTAAAAAGGTGTATATAAGTATATACTCATATACTTTACTAAAAGTAAATAAAATTACTTTCGAATAATGCAAATTCTATTTGATTTTAAGTTTATTCAACATTCTTATTAACTAAAAAATAATAAAGCGTCTTCCATATTTTCTTAAATTACGCTAACATTTCTTAAAATTGTTGAAAAATATATTTATTTTTAGGACAAAATCTTAAATCTTATGTATTTGGGTAAAATAAAAATCAGGAAATTTAAAATTTAATAAAAAACTAAAACTCAAATAGTGAACTTTCTTAAATTCAGTTTTGACATTTTAGCTTCTTTATACCAATTATATTAAACTTTCTAAATTCAAGTAAATATTTTCTTTGATATTCCTTAAAATATTTAAAAAAATTTAACCCATGGAATTCTTATTTGGTTTGTAGTTTGTACTGTAGAAGCTCTTTGGTTTTGTGAAGTTAAATTTAGGTAAACAATTTTCTAAGTGTAATGGCTGCTAAATCTGAATTAGTTTTCAAATTCAGATTTAGCATCACTAAACTTAATACATCAACTTTTTTTTTTTTTTTTTTTTTTAATAATAAATACAGCATTTATTTACTTTAAATTACATAACCAAAGCCCTGGGTGTAATGGCTCTTCGTGGGTTACACGCGGATTTTCAGTGCCCCAGAAGCGTAAATTTTGCTTATTTACGTACCCGCTAAGATGGAAATGGGCCTCATCACTCATGATTGGTGATGAATGAAAAATGGGCTCAAATGACAATCAACTGTGGCGGCGGCCATTTACATGACATTATATTCTCGACTTGATGTAAAAAAAATTAAAAGACCAAATAAAAATAATCCACAAGAAGAATCAAAGTTTTTCATTTTTTTTTTTAATTACAGCCAAAAAACATCGGAAGGTTATTTTTGCGCCACCCTGTATGATTAATAAAAGCTAGTACAAAAAAAAAAAATAATTTAAATAAAGATAATAAAAATAAATAATAAAAAAATAAATAATAACAAAAATAAATAATAATAAAAATAAGTAAAAAATACAGTAAAACTATCATATAAAAAAAAACTGAAAGCATTATCTTAAATAATATAAATAGATATTTAAATAAAAATAATACAATCACCATATTTTCCTAAGTGCAGCAATAATAAAAAAAAAGAAAAAGTCGAAAGACTTTGTTTGGTAGCACAAACAAAAAACTATAACTCATGAATAGCTACATAATCCTTAAGCTTTCGCCTAAAGACCTGGGTTGAAAAAGCAAAACCTCTATATAGAGGTAGATCGTTCCATATTCTTGAAAGCCTAATCTGAAATGATCGCTCGAACATAGTAGTATGATGTGTTAGATAAACCAGTTGGGGATTTCTTTCCGGTAATCAATAATTCAATCAATAATAGTACGGTATCAAAAACCTGATGTATTAAACCGATTCTGGGAGCAAACCTCAAGATGTGTTACGGAAACTATATTCTTGCCTTAGTGTTTTAAAGTATTACATAGTAGTTTTTGTTGCATTCGTAACAAATGTAAAATTCAACAATTTTTGTTGAAATATTATTATACACCGTTTTGCTGTAAAACTTTTATTAATTCATTTGCTATGTCCTCAAACATGCAATTTGCTAATTGTATATGCACATAATTTTCAAACTTTTTTAATTAAAATTTAAATTGTATTGAAAAATTAATCTTAAAATCCAAGAAAAAAATTGTTTCAATATTTTTATTTTTTTCTTTATTGGAATTTCACACATTTTTGTTGTTCTTTTGGAAAAAAAAAATTAAAATAATCTCCTTCATCATCATCACCTCTAGCACCAGCAGAATTTCAGTAATGGAAGTAGTAGCAAACTCCAAACATACCGAATGTGTTGAAAATTTCATTTACATTTTGTCTTATATTGTTTACAACAAAAGACCGGCATGTTGTTTTATGCACATGCATGCCCCTTGTAAAATACTAATACTATAATACATTATGAATTAAAAGGAATTGTATATGGCATGGCATTTGGTAACGTATGCATGTTTGATTCTTTAGCCTTTTAAAGTAACCGAGTGAAATAAAATGTGAACAAAAAAAATTAAAAACCCTGAACTTGATTTGTGCAACAGCAGCACTCAACAATAACACAAACTTCTTTCAGTTCTCATCATCATCATCATCATTATTTGCAAATTTAAAATTACTTCAAATTGAACTTCAATCATACGTTATGCACGTGGTTGGAAATTGTATTGAAAATATACGACTTTTGCTCTTACGATTATTAAGTTGCAAATTGTAATTAAAATTGAGTTGAGTTAAAAATGAATAAAATTTTACAGTTATTGAAAATGAGAATTTAATGAAAATTAATGGAGTTTTAGAATAAAATGAAGAAACTGAAATTGAGATAAAGAAATATGATAATGTTTTTAGTAGTGGCATCATAAACTATTTATTTTTATTAAATATGTATGGCGTAATTTGCAACATTCTGAATATATGTATAGCAAATGTTTAGATTTTCCTATATATTCCACCGAAAATGGCGCCCAACGATGAGTCTATTTTTTGTTATAACAAAAGCTGCATAATATATTATACGATCGTTTGCTACCATTAAATATATACCACTTTTATAATTTGAAGATTCACCATAACTTTTTGGCATTCAACGTGGAGCCTAATTATTTAATTGTATCAAAAGCAGCGCATTGCACTTTGATATGTTAACAGTTAAGCTTGAATCACACGCTATCTATCCCGCTCTATCCATATCTACTATTTGCCAGTATTGGGCATAACAAATGCCATTTCCAAATGAGAATTTACAAAAATTTTACAACTAATATGCTCAATACTTGGTAATTCTTAAGTAGAAGACGTGTGAATTACCCTTTACGGTTTTAAATTTTTATATTTAAAAAAAAAAACCTCCTTAATTAGAAATTATTTGGCGCCCAACATGGGACCCAATTGATTCTCTATATCAAGTGGTGCCTTAAAACGTTTGGTATCGGTAAAACTCTCAAATTTTTTGAATTTTAAGATATTTATCTACATTTAATGTATTTTTAATAACCTTGTTACCATATTTTTTTTAAAGATTAAGTCTAAATCAATCAACCTTCCTGTGTATATTTTTACAACGGAAATTCAAGTCATTGTAAAAATATTTTTTCATTTAATTAATATTATACACTATTGTTTAATTTTTCCATATAATGAAATTCACTACTCATTGTAATTTCTACGAAATCACATTGACTAGTAAATAGTGCAAAAAGAATCAACCAAAACAAAATTGTATTCTGTTTCTAGATGATAAATATGATTCATAAAACAAGTGTTTTTTTTTGTACTGTCTTAAGTTTATTGTAATTTAAACAACACTAATCTGGAAATGAAAAAAACTATAAGCGGCGGTAAATACATGTGTTTGAAATGTACAAGTGCATCAAATTACTTTTATTTTAGTTTTTGAAACAATACAAGGGAACGAAATTAATATGTCAGTTAGTTAGTAGTGGGTACATGTGAACCATAACTGTTAGCAAATGAGTAATAGCAGTGATGTCAATCCAAAAAATAAGAATTTTGAAAAACTTAATATTTTTCAAGTTTAAATATTAAAATTTTTCGATTCTCATTATACTGAAGGTCTATAGAAAAGAACTTTTTTCAGTTATTTATAACTGCTAAAAATTGCTTAAAACTTACATGTTTATTCACAAAAACTTTTTGTCTTATTAGAGGCTAATTGAATAATTTTTGTTGCTGTTTTGCATACTAATTTGTTTCATTAAACTTTAATAAAATTAGAAATATTTTTGTGAATACAAGTCTTATTTTTAGACTTAAATTAATATGTCTTTAAGTTCTCAACAACTGCTATTTCCCAAATTAGGAAGGTATTACTATATTTCTATATAGTAAAAGACTAACAAGAAAAGACTCCCAACGCGGACAGGCAGATCTTAATGATTCCGTTTGATTCCATTTCGTTCCAATTTCACCCCATCCCCATTTTATTCCATATCGTTCCGATTTTTATCAATGTTCCGATCCATTATAGGAGTATGTTTATTTGTATTAGCACGTAAATTCCTAAAATACAAAAATTAAAAAAGTCACCCAGTCACTGTTGTATAAAAATATATCCCTCGGGAACTCTCCAGGACCTGGCGTATTTGTATTATTGTACGTTTTGCGCTATCTGTTAAAAGAGCCATTTTACAAAATGGTCTGTATCTCGAAAACTAATCGAGATAGAACAAAACGGACAACAATTTTGCAAGTTCGGGAATGTACACTAGACCATACAACCTTACAGGCAAAAAAAAGTGCGCCGTACACCTTCAAATATAAAATATTTTTGCAAGGCAGTTCCCAAACATTTTTTTTTTGCCGAACGTAGGGTGTGTAATATATCGATTTTTTTGCCTCAAGGAGACCAGTGTTTTGCTAAAAAAGAGAAATCCAATGAAAAACCAAAAAAATAAAAAAAAAAATTTTACTGGGTTTATCGAAAAATCTCCTTAGCAAAAGTTTAATGATTTTTACGAGCTTTAATTTTCTGACATTAGGGTGGTACGTTAGGGTGGTAGCAACTGAGATCTGGTGGGTAACTACTAGAACGGGATACTTGAGGCCAATGGCCCTTAGAGTAAGACACTGGTCTCCTCAAGAGAAAAACATCGATGTATCATACTTTAAGATCCGACTGTAAATGCCAAAGATATAACGAAAAATGTAAAATGGCGACCCCTACGTTCGGCAAAAAAAAAACAAAAAATAGGTTTTAGAGCAGAGGTCGGCAACACCTATGCCCATGGGCGCTCTCTCACACCTACATAAGCTCACACATAGAACAAAAAAATAATCAGTCGCATACAAGATTTCAATGAAGTAGGTTGTCACATCGCTTGTTTGCTAGATTTTTTACACTCTGCATAATGTTTATTGATACATTTTTTTGGTAATTTATTTTTAAATTTTTTGTTTTTATTTTTTTTTGGGTTGTTGTTTTTTGATATTTGTTTTCGTAGTTGTTGTTTGCTTTTAAATTTTTATTTTATATTCCCATTATAAACATTTAAAATTTTCGAATTATTATACAAACGTTCTTTGTCAGTGCATTGAGAGTGAGAGGCTGCAACTCACTCACACAAGTACAAAATAAGGTTGTATATGTTTGCCGATCCCTATTTTAGAGTAATCCCGAAAAGTTTTTATGAAACAGCCATAGGATGGTCCATTTTTTTTCAGTTTATGTGCTAATAGAAATAAAAATTAATATACTCGGTTAATTCGAATAAAAATTTCGTTTCCTGTTAAATTCCATTTCTTTCCTGTGGAAATTATTCCAATTTCACCCCTTCCCATTTTATTTCATATCGTTCCGATTTGCACCGATGTTCCAATTCTTTATCGGAGTGTATTAAATTGTAAAATCACATAAATTGTCGAAAACAAAAATTGAAAATGTCACAATGTTTCTGTTACACTCGTATAAAAATTGATCCCTAGGGTGGGGTGACCATTCGTACTGATTTGTTAAATACATGTACTGATTTTTGGTCACGTGTACTGATGAAAAATTCATGTGCTGATTTGTACTGATTTTTAATATTTAAAAATAATATATTTTTTTAATAAGAAAAATCAAAATACGAACTCAAGTACATTGAATCCCTGTTAAATCGAATTAAATTTTTGCCAAAAGCAAGTTAATTAATTTTTTAACGGAATCAACTGAATTCATTCAATTGAACGCGTTCAGCTGTAATCATGTTTTAAGAATTAATTCAATTGTAATTGATCTTTTTATCATCATAATTATCATATTAAGTAATTCCTGACAAATGAGTTAATTTTTTATAAATCGAAAAAAACGAATTCCTTTAATTTATAAACCATTCAGTGTGAACGGAAAATTTTACTCAACCGTTCAGTGATTTAAAAAATATTTTTCCTTTCAGTGATTTCAGAAAAAAAAATTCATTCCCTTCAGTGATATGATTTGGTTTTTACCGAGCAGTGATTTAAAATCAAAATTAAAATTTTCTAATTTAAACATTTTTAATTATCTAACGCAGGGCTGGCAAAACTATGACACGCGTGTCAGTAATGGCACGTGAGTGGATTTTAGGTGGCACGCGACGTTTTGTTGGATATTTTTAAAAAATTATTAGAAGACCAACAAAAAAGTCAGTTAAATGTTAATGTGTGATATAACTCCATAATGGTGAAATTTTTCATACAGCTTTTAAATCGTGTTTTAAAATGATTAAAACTCTGTATTTCCACCATTTTTTGTTTAAAGAAATATGGTTAATACAGAACTCGCAAATTTGATTATCAGATAATTCTGGGAAATTTTCTAAAATTCTAGATTGAAAGAAGTTTAAATGTTTTGATGAGAAAATGCATCATAATTGCAGAAATAAAAAGTACCAGAAAATTGCACAAAAATGGGAAACAACTTGTAATGAAATTGGATCTAAAAAATTAAGTTTTTTTTAAAGGAAAATACCGTCGACCGGCCTGCAAAATGTCAAATGTGTTTTTTAATAGATTTTCAGGAGAGCGAAAAAACTGCTGCAAAATCTAATTTTAAGATATTTTATTGGCTTAATGATGATTTTACTAAATGAGGTCGTGAATTATTAAGGCATATGAAGCCAATAAAATATCTTAAAAGTAGATTTTGTAACAGTTTTTTCCCTCTCCTGAAAATCTATTAAAAAACACATGTGACATTTTGCAGGCCGGTGGATGATATTTAATTTTTCCCTTTGGGGGTTATTTCATGGGGGTTATCCGTAGCGCTGGTAAATATGTACATCTGCGATGATATTTTTAAGAAGAATTTTCAAAATTTTTAAAAAAAGACTTTTAAAAAACAACTAAAATTAAGTTGACACGCGAGAAATTTTTACAAAAAAAATTTGTCCGTTTCTGGCACGCAGCAAAAAAAGTCTTGCCACCCCTGATCTAACGTGTTTATGTAAGAAAAAGTACCCAGAATGTGAATATTTTTCTATGGCAGAAATTGGCAAAAAGAAAACAGATTTGTTCTCACGGCTGAATTTGTAGCCAATCGATTGGTTCGTTGTGGTAATCGAATATGTCGTTTGAGTCTACAGAAAATTAGTTTATACAATGTAATTTGATTGCGAGAAGTGAAAGTCGCTGGCATGAATAAAAATTCTCTAGTATTAGCCGGAAAATTTTGTTGTAGCAAACGAACGAATCGATTGGCACAAATTCGGTTGACAATATAATTCCTATTTTTTTTATTGTGATTATATTAAAAAGACTTGTACTGATTTCAAGTCAGAAAACAATGGTCCCCTACCCTAGGGAGCTCTCTCGGACCCATGCAAGCTCAGCAGTGATCACGAAATCTGTAAAGTGACGTTTACTGATGCGCAATCTCTCTTATAAGTGAGGCTTTACTAATCGTAATGAATTGGCATTAGTAATGAAATCGATGTATTTCAATAATCATAACGTCAACAATTTCACTTTGCACTTGTACGTAAAAACCATACATCAGTGTGGCAACATTTGCGAAAAGGTGACACGGAGCAAATAAGAAGATAAACAAAAAAATATAAAGGCAGATTCTTTGTCTGTTTGATCACTTCTGAAAGTATTCATATAGAGACAACCTGACAATAAAAATATAAACAATAACAATAACAATAATACAATTTAATGGAAAATCACTGATGAAGCCTGTCCATAGAAAAAGGCAGAAACTGGATCTAGTCTGATTTGCAAATTTAATGTGTTTATAACTTTTGAAGAAAATGTTTAGTCTTCCTCTTAACTTCAAACCTACTAAATTTCATTACCATTAGTTTCAATTTAATGCTAATGAAATCGTCAATTAATTTGTCCAAATAATTAATTAGTCTCATGTATGATTGATATCAGAGTAGGGTTGCCAGATAAGAAATCGGCGAAAAAAGTACATTGAGGAAAAAGAAGGCAGTACAACTCGGAAAGTTTCCGTAAACTCGAAAAGCCTTTGTGGTATTTTTTTTGCTCTATGACTGGCGCGGTCTTATTTATTCTGCACCTACTTTATAATGTTCTTGCTATATCAATATATACAAATTAGATTGTCAGTTTGTAATCATTTTGAATGCGCAGCCTACGTGTTGTACCTATGCATGAAAAACTAAGTTTTATGCTTTAAGCGTTTTATTTTCTTTTCACTCTTAAAAGTTTTATAAAGAAAATCTCTTCAGTGCCTCATTAAATGCCAATTTGCAATTTAATTCCAAACAAAAATTTAGTTAATTTAACAATTTCCGTCTCTAATTTCTTTATTTGTTACTAACTAACAACAAAACCATTTTTTTTCTTTTTCAATAATAAAAAAACTGTACTCAAAACTTTTCGAATCATAAAATAACCAAAGAAATTCTTGATAATGCACCGCAGAGTGGTAGTGGTTGTATTGTTGACGGGTTGCCTCGCTCGCTCGCTTGCTGGCAGTAGGTAATAGTTACAACAACAGTTTGTTTTGGTTACTTTTTTTTTTAAATCCATAACAAAATTTTAAAAAGAAATAAACCTAACTATAAGCCAAGTTAAGAACGAAAAACACGAACAGATTGTAATACAACATTTTTATGAGAACCCCG
Organism: Leucophora obtusa; assembly: GCA_949987735.1. Taxonomy (NCBI): domain Eukaryota; kingdom Metazoa; phylum Arthropoda; class Insecta; order Diptera; family Anthomyiidae; genus Leucophora; species Leucophora obtusa. The sequence goes on from OX465299.1 coordinate 17,003,507, forward strand.
AAATAAAAAGAGAAAGGGAAACATTAATGTTTTGAGTACAAAAAGAAAACAGAAAAAAAAACAGAATTATAACCAACCATTTACCAATGTTTAGGTCAGTGAACTGAAATGGTGGGTATTTAGTTTGTTTCTTTTTGATTTTCTTTAACCCTTATGTGCGCATCCGTAATAAAAATCTAATCATCGATTCGCATCTTTTGGCTATTATAAACTTACCAATAAGAATACATAAACTTACCAATAAGGTATTCTCAATAGGGCTTCAGATAATTAAAACAAATATTTTTTCAACTTTTTTTTTTAATAATTAATAAGGAAAATTTTACTAACTTTTTTGATCCTAAAAACAACAAGTTTGTTGCCAATTCAATGATTGCATTAACCTAATTTTAAGCATGTGACTACCAAATTGCTATTGAGGCAACGGAAATACCGTTACTCTTACCTCAATTGGGTTTCTAATGCCGCTTTCATGAACATTTGGTAGCTACGCCGAACTATTCGATTGGGAATTCTCGTGACGGGACCCGCAGATCTTAGTGAGCTTCGGAGAAATTTGGTGTCAAGCGAAATATATTTACATTAGTTGATGTAGAAAGACATTGCAATCAAAAAAGATATTTGGTAAAAACTCCATTTTTCATAATTTTTTGTATGGCGACAAAATTTACTTTTCTTGTTGCTGATACAAATTGTATGTGCGCATGAGGGTTAACAAAATACGTTAATAAATAACAATAAGGGAAATAAATATCTGACCACGGCCAAGTAATATTAATAATTAAAAAGAAAAAACTTTACAAAATTAATAATAAAAGGGGAAAACTGTTTGTGCACGGCATACATAATGAATTTATTTTTTGGGAATTTTTAATTTAAATAATTTTTTGGAATTCATGTTTTCAACAGAAAAGCAAATGACAAGAAATTTTGTTATACATATAAGTTATATTAAAATTAAAATTTTAAAACAATATTAAAAATATTAATATAAATTTCACATAAATTAAAAGCTTTTATATATTTATTAATTAATTTATTTTTTTAATATTCTCCTTTTAGGTTTTTGTCTTTAATACCTTGAAAAATTATTACCAATGAAATAATTGAAATTACAAAATTTTCCCCGAAAGTGTTAACAAAATTTGTTTGAATTAATAATAATAAAAGTGAATAATTGCTAAAAATTATCTTAAAAAAATTTAAAGGCTTTTTCAAGCCTTTTCAGAAAGAAAATCTATTTATATACAAAAGTGTTTAAATAAAAATTTTTCACCACGGAGTCCTGGGATTTACATAGTATGGACATCAATATGGATATATTACCAAGTGGAAATATTTTCAGCGAATTAGAACGCATCTGCACTACCGGATATTTTTCATCACAACCCTCTATTGAGGATCAATGGCAACAGGTGAGTTTTTTTTTTTTTTTAATTGTGAAAAAAATGGTAAAAAAATATAAACATGAAAGTAAAATGTAGTTGAATCCAAATAAGTTTTATACTAAACAAAATTGATTAGTTTAATACTCACACAAAGCTCTACTGAAAATAGGATGCCATAACTGTGGAATTTATCCATGGATTATTTTAAATTAAAACTTAACGGAAGTTTATATATGGCTGATCTTTTAATTGGCTAAATAAAAAATAATTTAAAGAAAATTTTGTTAATATATGATTTCAAATCGAACGAAAATCACTCATTTAATAAAACTTATTCTCACTGTATAGAAGCAGGCTCTTCGATAAAGATAAAAATAATCAACACATACATATATTTATAAAATTTATAAAATTTATTATTTCATAAAAAATCACAATTTAAATTTTAAATTAACTAACAGAAAATTTAGATTTTGAATGTGAAAGTTGTAACCATTAAATTAAGTAATTTGAACTGTTCTGCTTTGGTGTAGTGGTCAGCGCGTTGGACTGTTACACAGAAGGTTTCCGGTTCGAGACCCAGCGACGGCAACTTTAATTTATAAAAATAATATATATACGAATTTTCTATCCGTCATACATATGACGCAGTCCACACCTAATGTGTGAGTGATATTCGGCTGAATTTTCGAAAAAATTAAATTTATTATTGCTAACACTATACCACATACATATACATATATCACTCATACGCACATATGCCCAAATTCCCCAAAATACGGTAAAACTACATTTGTACCATATTCAATGTAAATTTTCTCGAAAACTAAGCCGAACACATCTTCCAATTTTTTTCTTACCAATAGAAAATTATCTGGAGATTTTTTTTTTCATAAAAACACAAAAAATCAAAATTCAGAATTTGATCTGAAAATTTAAATTTTTTTTACATTCAGAAAATAGCCCGTCAAAAACTCTATAGTTTGTGTTTAATTTTAGGCTCTTGGTATATTTCAAAAAATTTTTAACAAATTGTTTACTACAAACATTTTAAATTTTTTCAACATCTGAACACGCCTACTTTGTAAAAAAAACAAGTACGGATTCTTTTTCTGCTACACAGACCTATACATACTAAAAATTTGACATTGATACTATATATGCTTTACAGTAGCGGGGTAGTTGGTGTGGAAAGCCACATATGCAATGCCCTTATAGGGTGTTCCCATAGCACTTAACGCCACCGAAGTAAACTATATAACAGAGCTGTGAACTAAACAGTTTCAATAAATTCGCTAATGGTCCAGCAGATGGCGCCCAATAACTGTTAAAAAAATTTGACATCTGGAGCAGTTACAGTGTTTTTTATATAGTCATTTATATTTGTATTGAATTATATCTCGTTGTATTTTTTCGCGTACGATATTAGGTATTTTTTATATTATGTCAAATTGAATAAATTAAAATTTGCTACCCGATTAAAAAAAATTATTATAATTTTATATAATCCATATGCAATGTCAGAAAGTACACACACAGAACAGATTCGATATTACAACCGAATTTTGGCAGTCCCATATATTATCACATTATTCGGTTGTATAATAGAAAACGACATTTACTGTTATTCGTACTATACTAGTATAATGCAGAAAAGTTGGTCCAACCGAATCACTTGTGTACCCCTAGATCGAATTTAACATTCGGTAGAACCAACCCAATGCTTTTAATAATGAATTAAATAAAACATTATTTCCAATATTTCTAAAAAATTGCATTAATAAGTTGGTAGTAGTAAAATTAACAGATATTAAAAATGAATGTGCAATTACTAAAAACTGACTACACTCTCAGAACAATTCCGTTGTGGCAATGGAATTTTTTGCCAACCGAATTGATTAGGTTGCTGCAACCGAACCAATTCGGTTCGAAAAAATTCCATTGCCACAACGGAATTGTTCTGAAAGTGTACCTACATTTATGAGATATTTTCTTTTAAAAAACACTACAAACTCTGAGAATTTTTTCTATGCAACAATTTGAAAGAATTTCTTTTGTTTTTTCATAGAAAACTTTAGAACATAATCAGTAATCAGAATGCAAGTATTTTTCTTTAGGAAAAAGTCCTCAGAATCTCTGGGTTTTTCTATAGGAAAAATTCTTTTGAATCTGAGGTTTTTTCTATAGGAAAAAGTCCTTAGAAGCTAGGAAAAATTTCAACAGGAAAAAGTTCTCAGAATCTGAGGATTTTTTTGTACGAAAAAGTCTTTAATTTAAGGATTTTTCTGTAGAATTTTTGAGTTTTTCTATAAGAAAAATTTCTCAGAATCTGCGGGTTTTCCTATAGGAAAAAGGCACAGAATCGATGAATTTTTCCTATTCAAAAAATCCTCAGAATTTTATATTTTTTCTCTGTAAAGTCCTCGCAATTTTAGAGTTTTTCTGTATAAAAAAGTCCTCAGAATCTGTTTGTTTTTCCATGAAAAAATTCCTCAGAACTTGTAAGCTTTTTTTTTTAAGAAAAAGCCCTCAAAATTTAAGGGATTTTTCTATAGAAAATACTGCTCATTATCTGAGGTTTTTTCCATAAGAAAAATTTCTCAAATTTTTTGCAATTTTCAATTGTATTTTTCCCGAGGAAGAATTTTGGCCGTAAGTTCTTATTTGGTTAAAATTAGTTATGTTTTTCGACCTTTAGTTGAATTATTTATTTTTATACCCTACACCACTACATGGAGTACACCTTATAGTACACCGATCGACTCAGAATCACTTTTTATTTCGATTTAACGATGTCGGTCTGTCCGTCCGTCCATCTGTCTGTCCATGAATTCTTGTGCGCACTCTACAGGTTGCAAATAATAAGATGTTTTGATGAAATTTGGTACAACTACTTACGTCGGCCCAAGGACGAAGCCTATTAAAAATGGTCCATGTTTACACCTAGTGCCCATATAAGGGTCCCCCCCCCCCGCCAAAATTGGCTTGGTTACAAGCTGCACGTCGCAAATATGAAGATATATTGAATAAAATTGGTACACCGACCTATATCGGCCCAAGGACAAAGCCTATTGATTTTGGTTGAAATCGGTCCACGTTTAGTTCTAGGGCTCCCCCCCCCTCCCCAAAATTGGCTTGGTTATATGCTGCAGGTCGCAAATACGAATATATTTCAATGAAATTTGGTTCGCTGACTCCCATGGTCCCAAGGACAAAGCTTATTGATTCTAGATAGGATCGGTCCATATTTGGACCTATATATATATTTCCGATTTTCTCTTCCTTTATCATTTTATAGAAAATTTTGACACAAGTCCCATTTTAACCCATTGGAACTTCGGATCCAAACATTAGTTGGTTTTTAACAAGACTGGTGTAGGGTATTATATAGTCGGCATGCCCGACTTTAACTTTTTTACTCGTTTTTTGATAAATTTGTGTAAATTAGAAATCTCTCAGTTAAAAAAAAGAAGTTTAAATTTTAATTAAATTAAATCGTAAACGGTTCGAAGGACCAATAAGTTCACCATTTTTTTAATTCTACAACTAAGTAATATATTAATTATAAATGTTTTTTCATCAATAACACAGCTCTACAAAAAAATTTTACTGTACTAAAAATTTACTGTACTTTTACTGATTTTTTTTTCTATAAACATCAGATTTCATTCACTATTGATATTATTGCGAAATTATTGTGATTTTCAAAGCAAATGTAAGTGGTTTCACCTTCAATATAAATAGATCATATCCAATTATAAACCCATCAATGTATATTATACTGAAGATGGGTTTGTAGCGGGACCCAAAAATACGTATTCTATCCCGCTGGCCTTATCGAATTTTTCCAATTTTTGTTCTCGGTAATTTACTTGTATAATCTCAAATCGAACGGTTTAAAAAAAAAAAACATTGGCACAGAATTAGCGTAAAGCGCTATGCCAACGTTTGCCAAAAGTGTTTTTCTAGTGCTGCCCAGTCAGAAATTGGCAACAGTACAATCATCAGTGCACTAGTAGATAATTAATTTTATAAAATTATTTACATTTACAAAAAAAATTTGTACTCAGAAGATTTCAAGTTCAAGTTTAAGTCCCGCTATGGACATACATTTTTTTAACAAAATTTTTTTGTGGAAGAGCTATTATTGAACCAACTTTTTGTTTTGCCATTGTTAGCATGTTAGTTACAACAAACTTTTTACTTGTGTTGGAGCAACAATCGGTTATTCAGCTGCTATCATTCATTTAAGTTTTTAGCCATTAAATATTATACTCGTAAGTCTCGTAAGCCTCGTTGGTAGCACTCTGCCAGTCTGATGGCCTAAATTCAAATCACCGCACGACCAAAACAAAGTAAATATCAACTTTTTTAACTTTAGTATTGGAAAACCTATTTATAGATCAGCTATTTCTTTTTGGTTTTGCCAGCGTTATGACAACGTTGAAAATTTTATTTTCCCATTGCACTTTTCACGGTTTTCGAACTTCCTAATGATGTTATCATTTTGAAATTTTGAAAGGACTTTCTGCCAGTACTTGTACCAAAACGTATCTAAATTAAGGAGATGCACTCATCATCGGACACGACATCGGAGTTTTGCATTTGCATTCAAAATGAAAAATTGCCACAGACGAATAAGACCGACATTTAAGTGAAAATTATTTAAAAGTAGAAATAAAAATTCGAAAAAAATCTAGTAATTATGAGGAAAAAAATATGAAAAATACTGAAAATAAAAAAAAAATCAAATAAATAAATTCAAAAAGCTTTATTTTTAATTAAAATACTTTTTTAATTAAAATTTTTTATTTTAAGAATTTACTGGCACAAACGACTGAAACCCTCTTTTTAAATGAAAAAAAAAACTTTGGGGCCGAAATCTCGTCGAAGAATCTCCAAATGTCCGTGTCGTGACTGATATAGCGTGTCGTGTCCGATGTCTTGTCCGATGAATTTTGCGACACTTGTAGCTAAAGCCTTCTCGCTTGTACCACCTGAAAAAGTAGCTTGCCAGCGCTTTCCCGTTTGTATTTTTTTGGTTTTGAAGTTTTCTTATTTATTACTAAACATTTGCAACATGTTGGTCAATAGAAATACACAATTAACATTAAGATTGTATAACTAAATAATTTTCTTGGTCCTTCGATCCATACAAGAACACGTAAATGAATAATCACTGAATTCTCTGTAAGTTGGTATCTTGAAAATTTTAAATGCGTTTTTAAAATATTTCTTAAATATAGCCTGTATTGCATATTATTTTTTTTTTAATTTTTTTGCATAACAGTATGTCGTTATGCCGTCTTATCATTATTGTTTTTTTGCCCGGCTATAATATAAAGAAAATTAAAATGCTTTATATACTAAAAAAACAGAGATAACATTGAATCAGACCAAGAACAAGTCTTATCAGAAAACAACAACCAGCTGATTTCTTTTACTAAATAAACATTTATTTTTTTTTGTCAAGGAAAACGAATTTTTATCATTTTTTTTAATATAAAACTTATTAAATACTTATGTGATTTTTTATTAAAAATGTATCTTGCATTAAAAAAAAAATTGCTTATTTAATATCATTGGAATTCCAATTATTTATGCACAGTTTTCTTATACTTGATAAAAACTGCTGAAATAATAATAATAATAATATAATAAAATAACGATCTGTATACAAACTACCGCAAGTGTGTAAACATTATACGTATGTTTAATTTTTTTAATTTAATTTTTTTTTATATAAAAAGCCTTCAACCTCATAAGTTTATTTTTTAATTATGAGCCATAATAAAATATTCCACATCTACCATATAATATTTAGATTTAAAAATAGAAAAAAAATTGAATTAAAAAAAAGAAATATAAAATTAAAAATCATTGTATGTTTAGCTGATTTTTTTTTTTTTTTGAAGATGAGCATATTTGCAATTCATATAAACAAAGTATTTTTTTATTTTAGTTTAAGTTTTTGCCAATTTGTTTATTTATGTTATATAAAACTTTATTTTAATTTGTACAATTTTCATAGTCAAATGTTTACTTTAAATACACAAAAACAGCAAAAAAAATGATTATATTTTAGCAAAGTGTTTAGGCAAACAAGACTCGTTTCAAAAAGATTATGAAACCTCCGGGTGAAATAAAGTGGAAAAATATATAAACAATTTTTGCAAAAACACAAAAAAAATTAGCAAAAAGTTACAATCGGACATGCCGACTATATGATACCCTACACCAGTTTGCTTGAAATTCAACTAATATTTGGATCCGATATTTAAATTGTGCTAAAACGTGGGTCTAGGTGCAACATTTTTTTGGTGTTCCAAACATCAGCACAAACTTTTACTCTTAGTTAAGAATTTAAAGACTAGAAATAATGGTTCTTAGCACCGTTTATTATCAAATAATATACAAATATATATAATTTATATTTATATATATATAAACAGTAGCAGTGATTCAAAATGTTTTGTTACTGAAAAAAATCTATAAATGAAATCAAATTTAAGAAAAGAATTGGTCATTCAAACCATATAAAAAGTAGCTACCTAAGATTTTAGAAATTGGTCCTTCGAAATTTATAAATTTGATCCAATAAATTAATCTTTTTTCCTATTTTTGACCTCCGTGCTTTTAATCCACTACAGTACCCTCCAAAATTCAATATATTTTTACAATACATGCTTCGGGTGTTTATTTACAATTTCCCAGCAAAAAAAAAATGCAAGTAATGCTTTACAAACTACTTCTTTCAATACTTCACAGGTATCCGTTAGTGTACTTTTACTGCTTTTTTAAAAGTTATTCTGAACAACTTTAAAAAATCACTTCTTTCATTGCTTCCAAAGTATCCGTTACTATATTTTTACAGCTTTTTTAGAATTACTTCTGAACCACATCCGAAAAATAACTTAAGTATTGCTTCTAAAGATTAATTGCTCTAAAAGTGATCGTAAAAAGTGATTTTGGTATCATTTGGCATTTCCAAACAGAGGGTCCCGGGTTCGATTCCCGGCGGGACCAATATTTTTTTTAATTTTTTTTTATTCTATTAATTTTTTTTAAATATTTTTAATTAATTTGTTTAAATTCAACATTTTTAAAAATATGTATATATAAAAAAAATGGTGAGAAATATCCTTTTATGCACCTGTAAAAATAGTACTGAAAACAATATTGAATTGGAATGCACCTTTTAAACTTGTTTAATAAGTACTTTAATTGAAGAGAATAAGGAACAATATCTCGCAGTAACAAAGTGGTGTTTTTATGCCAGTCAACTTTCATATCAAAGAATAGCTCAGCGATAGAGCGCTAGACAAGTAATCGAGAGGTCGCAAGTTCGATACCCGGTGGCGGCAATAAAAAACTTTTGTACAATAAAAAAAATTTAATATTTTTTGTGAAGAATTTTTTTTTAATTTTAATTGGTGAAAAAGAGATTCCTTTGATATCGTTTAAAAAGTACTGAACAAATGTTGAAATGGGAGTACTCCCCTGCTATGACAACTCAATGTTAAAATCATTAGTGTTTATGTTAAAAAAGAATTACATCTAGATCATCAATTGTAGTGCTTTTTCTACTGCTTCGGAATCTCTTTTTTTGCTGGGTTTATATTTATTTGCGAATAATATCTACATTTGGAAAAGCAAGCACCGCAAATAAAACTTAAAATGATTTCAAGTTTATTTAAATTATACGTAAGAATCAATAATAAATATATGTAGATATTTTTTGCAACAAATAACTAAACATTTTACCAAATTGATGTGTTTTGTAAAGTGTTTCAAATCTCTTAATAATTTTTTAAAATAATATATAAACTTTTTTATAAAGCTTTTTGAAAAACATTGCTACATTTGATATTGTGCGTATTTATTTTTTAGTATAAATTTCTGAAATTATTAAAACAACTCTTAAAATTTTATTGTTTTTCTAATCATATTTAATTTAGATATGTATGTATGAAAATAGAAAATTTAAATTTATTAGAAAAAGTAATAAAAGTAATGATTTGTTAAAGTTTAGTACAAATAATAATTTTAAAAGACTTGAATTAAAATATTATTATCTTATGAGCAAATGGAATATGTACAATTAACAAAGTTTTTAGGGAAAATTACAAAAACAAAAATAGTTAAAGCTTTTTTACAATATTGCTGCGGTTCGAAGGACCATAAACTGAAGAAAACAATCGCTTAACAAAACAGCTTATGATAACATTTGCAACTGTAATACAGAATTTATCAATTAAAATTCAGTATTCGTATATAAAATTATGAATATATCGTTTGAAATTTAGAAAATACCAATTGAAATAAAAATTGTTTATTTTAAATTTAGAAAATATCAATTGATACTCAGAATTTGCATTTGAAATACGATAGTTATGGGGAATTTCATTCAAATCAGAGATGGCAAATCCGAAAATGTCACTTTTTTGTGTTGAATTGATATGGTTTCTCCTTATAATAAAAATTCTGTAATGTTAATAAATATTTGCTTAATTTTATTTCTGTTTTACTTCGTCTTTAATACCCCTGCTTTTTTTTCTTTTTTTTTTTTTGTGAAAATCGCATCTCTTTTTTAATAATATTAAATAATTATTTATAATGTTTAGGGAAAACATTTGAAAACAAAACAAAAAAATTTTCTTTTAATAAGAGCATAATTAATGAGCGTAAAATAACGGATGTTCTTCTTATTTCCGTTGACTTCCGTTTGTTTGTTTGTTTATTTATTTGTCGTTTATTATTATTATTATTGTTTTTGTTTTCTCTCGTTCTTTTCTACTTTTACACCAATTTTTTTTTTCTACAATAAAACAAAAACAATGATATGAACAGTCTATGGAAATTTATTTCTAGAGCAAAGAAAAATATTTAAAAAATTCCTGCAATAATAAGATTTTAAAAATAATTTAAATATTATTTTAATTAGAAAGTAATTATATCTCTGTTAGTTCTACAACTAAATTTGGTACTCTAGAATTGTCATAATTTATAGAATTAATTTTAAAATGTCTTACACACACGGGAAAAATGTGGTGAATTCCAAATGAAATGGAATTATTGCAGCTAAGGTCGGTTGCTAAAACAGATATGTAATCTTATTTTGAAATTCGATGGGTTTTTTATTTGCCGTTAATTCGAGTTACCTCTTTGATTTAAGAACTATTTTCGAAATGTTAACTGGTTTGGCCCGATTTTCATTGTTCAATTAGCTACTAACTGGGACTTGAACTACTAACACATTTGTTATTGTTTCCCATATAAAATTTCAAATTAACAGTTGGCTAAATTTTAAACTGGACATTCAGTAGTCGGGCCTTAAAAAAATATTTTTAAAAATTCTTTATTCACACATTGTCATGCTCATACTTAAATGCATTAAACACACAATAAAATCTCATATGCTTCTTCATATATATTTCACATACAATACATATTGGAATGTCTTCTTTGACTATACTACAACTACAGACCAATAGATACAAGTGTTAATTTTTTTTCTTTAATGCAAATGAAAAATGTATATGAAAATATGGCATTCAAGTACTTTCTATAGATTTATATTTACTTAAAAAAAAAAAAAATCTTTTCCTTTCTATTCTACATGCTGTAGCAGTACGCATGTATTTATGTTGTTGTTAGAAAAATATTTTAATTTATAAAGATTTTCTGGTATTTAAACTGGATTCTCATGTATGAATACTTAAAAAGAGAAACAAAAATTTAAAAGAATTTGAAAAATATGTTGCAAAAGTTACAAAAGCTAAAAAGTTTTCATTATAAGTTCATGAAATTCTAAATAGATCAACCAAATTTATGAATTTTAATATGGTACCTATTTATAGTTTTTACTAATTCTGAAAAAATAAATGTTTTTGAAATATAATTTTCTAATAATTTTTAGCAAATTTTAATTAAAAAGGGAAGTCTTCCTTCAAGAACCAGCAGATCTGGATGAAATTTGGATGTGTTGCAGGGGAGTAGAACATAAAAGACACGTATTTTGTTTTAGTTGTCCAATCCCACGAATTGCACAAAGATACATATGTAGTGGAAAAACCTTAACCTTTTTCGCATGAAAACATTTCTGAAATTTACCAAAATTAGTTTTTTTTGCACATATATATTTAATCCTTTAATTCCCAGTGGAACATAGGGCCGCACATTTTTGCACATAGCGTTAAATAAAGTTAAATAAGCTGCCACTTATTTGAAATACTTTGGTGGTTAGCGCTTTGGACTGTTACACATAAGGTTACGGCTTCGATCCCCATCGACCGCAACATCAATTTGTAAAAAAAATTATATGTATGATTTTTTCTATCCCTCATACATATCGCAGCGTTCTCCTTCGGTGTTCCCATAGCACTTAACCCCACCGAAGTAAAACAATATTACCGGGCTATGAACTAAACAGCTTCAAAAAAAATTCGCCAACTCTCCATCAACATCTCGCGCAATTACAGTGTTGCCATATTTGATGCCCATCATCTTTCACTATTTTTCATCACTTTTCTATCCCTTTCCAAAGAAAGCAACACGTTAATTAATATGAAAAACTTTCTGATTGCTGCTTTTCCTTTACAAAACAAAAAAAAAATTAAAGGTGAAAAAAGCTCTTGGTGTTAAGTCAAATAAAAGCTGAACGATTACGATATCCCCTTGTTTAAACTTAAAATTCAACATTAATATTTATGATTTTTAATTCACACCAACCAATATCAATTAACACAACAAGTAGTGCAGGACTTTTTTGGTCAAAAATCGTCAAAAATGCAAAAATAATTCGTCAAACTTATCAAAAATTTTATGAAAAATCGTTGGAAAATCGTCAGAAAATCGGCATCTCTAAAATATTATAAAATTACAATTTACTCGTATATGTACATATTTTTTCAATCGAAATTTTTTCATGAAGTAACAATTCACTTTAACCAGTTGTTAATATTATCACTCTTAAGGTCTCTCAAAACTTTTGAAATTCCGATTTATTTTTTTTTTATATAAATTGTTCCGTGATAAAGAAATTTGACAAACTTTGTATCAAAAAAAAATAAAAAAATTGGAAGTAATGCTTTACAAACTACTTTTTTCACTGCCTCGCAAGTATCCGCTAGTCTATTTTTACTTCAAAAAATCACTTCTTTCAGTGCTTCAAAAATATCCGTTAGTATATTTGTACAGCTTTTTTAGAATTACTTCTGAACAACATTCAAAAACTCACTTAAGTATTGCTTCTAAAGCATAATTGCGCTTAAAGTGATTTTGGTATCATTTGGTATTTCTAAATAGATGATCGTAAGCTCAATTCCTGGAGGGACCAATCTATTTTTTAATTATTGTTTTAATTTTATTTATTTTTCGAATATTTATAATTAATTTGTTTAATTTCAGTATTTTTGTAATTTTTCAAGTTTTGAAAATATATTTTAAAAATAATGAAAAATTTGTTTTTATGCGCCTACAAAAATAATACTGAAAACCAGGGTTGGCAGGCAATACCGCTCAAATATCGTTATCGATTCAAAACCCTTTCAACTGACTACCGTTACCCCTAAAACACCGTTACCGAAATACGCGGAATACCGTTATCCTTAAAATACCGTTACCGAAATAACTGAAATACCGTTATCCTTAAAATACCAATACCGAAATAAATGATATATCGATAACCTTAAAATACCGTTACCGAAATACATGAAATAGCGTTATCCTTAAAATACCGTTACCGTTATTTTTAATTCCCTACTCTTGATCATTGCACGTGGTTATTGAGTATTTCACATAAATTAAGTCAATTAATTCGTTTTGTTTTTTCTTTAATGTGGTTTTTGGAAAAAAATGCGGTATGTGCCGAAATTACTGACTACCGTTATCCTTAAAATACCGTTACCGATATAACTGAAATACCGTTATCCTTAAAATACCGTTACCGAAATAACCTAAAATATCGTTACCCTAACGATAACCGCAATCGTTTCGGTTACCATCCATGCTGAAAACAATACTGAATTGCAGTGCACATTTTGCACTTCTTTATTGAAGAGAATACACTAATAGAAAAAAGTCCGTAGAAAATTTAGTAAAAACTACTAAAAATTAGTTAAAAATGATGCTGCAGAAAAAAACTGCTAAATTAGCAGATTATTTTTGCTATATATTAGTAATATAGGAACAGCAAAACTAAAACTGTTAAATATACAGAATTTTAGTTATATATGAGCTAAATTTTTGTAAATGGAGATTAGCAAATTAACCTGCTAAAATCAGCAAAAAATTTTGCTAAATAATTAGTAGCCTAAAAAATCACCAAAAAATTTAAAATTTTCGAAGTTTTTTTTTCGATTTTTTTTTAAATGCAAATAAAAATCGAGCCTTTTGAAAACAGCAGTTTACAATTTTTTAGCAAATATTTCTGCTGATTTTAGCAGAATAGACTGCTATTTGCATTCAACTAAATTTAGCTTAAAAATAGCAAACATTTTGTAGATTTAACAGTTTATTTTTGCTATTTTTAGTCTACAAATATTTAGCAAAATTTTCTGCAGATTTTACAGTACAATTTGCTATTTTCAATTAACTAAAAGTTAGCCTAAATATAACTAAAATTCTGTAAATTTAGCAGTTTTAATTTTGCTGTTCTCATTTTACTAGTATTTAGTAAAAAAATCTGCTAATTTTAGCAGTTTTTTCTGCAGCATCATTTTTAACTAATTTTTAGTAACTTTTTCTGCTATTTTTACGGATTTATTTCTATGAGTGTAAAGCACAATATCTCGCAATGACAAAGGGGTGTTATTATGCCAGTCAGCTTTCATATCAAAGAATAGCTCTGCGGTAGAGAGCTAGACTAGCAATTATGATGTCGCAAGTTCGATACTCGGTGGCGGTATTTTTTTTTTTGCAAAGATTTGTCTTTTAACTTTAAATTAGTGAAAAAGAGCTTCCTTTGTAGTCGTCCGAAACGTACTGAAAAAAATGTTGTAGTGTGAGTACTCCTCCCCTATGACAACTCAATGTTGAAATCATTAGTGTTTATGTTAAAAAAGAAGTACATCTATATTATCAATTGTAGTGCTTTTTCTACTGCTTCCGCATCTTTTTTTTGCCGGATGTGAATAAGTTGTTGAGTGATTTAAATAGGAAATAATTCAGTCAATAATATTAGTTTTGCGAATCGATTCGTGAAAAATGGAATCAGGTTTAAAAATCAAACCATTATTTGGCGATTTATTAAATTATTTTTTAGAGTTTTGTTTAAAATTTGTTTAAAAAAATCTGTAATATTCAGAACTCGTCAAAACTTATTGAATTTTTAACGAAATTCATAGAAATTAACCATTTTAAAAAATTGTCAAAAATCACCATATTTTTCCCAAAAAAATTTTAAAGTCGATTAACTTAAAAAAATAAAAATTTTAAATTAAGTTACTGCAGTATGCTGAATCCCTTGTGTCTGTTAATTTTTCAATAAAAATGTTTTTCTTCTGCCTATAAGTGAGCAATGTAAAAATTTGCCCAGCGGCAGCTACGTATCCCGCTAATTTAATGCGAATAAACCGCATCATAATGTGATAATTACTTTTGAAATTGAGATAACAATAGGATTAAAAAGAGAAAACATTCTAACTGAAAAATAAATTGCCAATGTATTAGTTAATATTATCTCTTTTGATTACAAAATATACATTGTGTAGACTGTGATTGCGAAAAATCCAATTAGCCACACTTATCGCTATACCGACCGTGGTGTCATAGCCTGTTAGAGGATTGCCGGTTCGATTCCCGATCATGGCATACACAAAAAGTTTTTCACATAGAGACAATTTAACAATTAAAAATACTTTGATCAAGTCTTTGGTTGACGAGTCTTTGGTTGAGATGAAACTGCGGCAGTCTGGAGATTACCTTGTATCTTTTAAGATTTTCAATAAATATGTTTTCTTTTTCTTCGTCTTGTAAATAAGCTTTATAAAAAATTTCTCATATTTTTTTGAATAAAAATGCGTCCTTAAAAATATACAAAATTAAAATGTCTTAAACATCTTTAACCGTCTAGGATTCACATCCTATCAAAGTTTCAACCTTTGTTGCTAATATTTCCACTAGAGGGCGCTACAAGGCGAAAAACAATTCCAAAAATTTCCTAATGAAGCATTGACCTATATGCCTGAAAAACTGTCCAGCGGTTCTAAGACGTGTCTTTAATAAGTAAATCTAGTTTTCTTGTAGATTTTTCTAGTTTTAAAAAGTTTCTTTACTAAGAAGTCTAAAACTTATTTATAATCCTGTATGCAACTTGTAAATACTTTGAACAATAAAATTAATTTAAAAAGTTTATTTTTTATTTCCATCTCAATACAAAACCATTTTACTGCCATTTACCATCAACCTCAAAGTCTTAAAATAAGTTTCGTTTTTTTTTTTCTTTTCACTATTTGTGTACTACGTCTGTGGGTTTCTTTATTTTAATTTATACGTTTCAATTTTAACTCATTATAGCTTAAAAGACTAACATTTATTTACTTCATTCAAATACATTTATCCATATACAATGAAAGTTAGAAAAATGCCGCAGGATGATTATGAAAAACTAACAGCAGACAAACCTTTTTTTCTCCGTGCCCGATAAAGAAAAACAACACATCTTGTCTAACAGACAGGAAAAAAAAGAAAAAGAACAACACACGGTCTATAAGGTGTTTAGATTGTCATGAAAATCGTTATGCTTTCAAATCTTGATTGTAACAGAAAACAAAATCCTTGTTAAATCAGTAACTACTTATATCTTGTGTTTTCAAAACTTATTTGAATTAACTATGAATTTTATTAAAGTAAATATGATTCAAGTTAAAATAAACTTTTTCGTATTTGAATTAATATGCCAACATTTAAGATTATGTTTTTGTAGTATATAAAAGAAGTGGAAACATATTTAAATTAAAAAGAAAACGAATTTAGTTAGATTTCAGAGATGTTCCTATTTAATTTAATGTTGGTATTGCACAATATTGAATATTCTAAATCCACACACACACACACACATACACACAAACACACACACACACACACACACACACACAAAATTCGCTGCCCAGTAGTTGGATAGGCTTCAAGATTTTATTTAAACAAATTTAAAATTGAGGCAAATTTTAACTTTTTTCTTATTAATTTTTGCAAAATTTATGCGAAATCAACGTTCCTCATTGTTATTTTTCCAGTTGCTGGTCAACAATTCTTTTGTACGCCGGTAACTCCTATCAAAATCTAGTGGTCAGTGTATAATCTAAACGCTTTATTAAACTATAAAATCAACCCAACACTATACAACACATTTATAAAAGTATGTAGATTTAGATGAGTATCCACCATTGTTAATGAATTGCTATAATAAATACAAATTTATCAGTGAACCAACCATGCATATGTAATGGTAAAACCAATTAGGAATGGTTATATATCATAGATGAATATCCCTTAGAAGCAACACAACTATACACTCGCTATATATATTTTAGATATTAAAAGTTACAAGAAAAAGAGCTTTCAATATGTTAAAGGAAACAACAATAAACCTGAGTTACTAACGTACTCACCATCTGACACATACATGTATGACCACTAGGGTGGATCGAATTTGGTCTTTGGAGGAATTTCGCTTTATGCAGGGATTGACAAGTTTCATCTGAAAAGCTAGTATTTTCAAACAAAGTAGACAAGCTTTTTTTCAGAATGTAAATTTGTTTATCAAATATATTTCTTTATTCTCTCTTATTAAACAGAAATTTCGGTCAGATAAAATTGGGGTCTCCACAGCTCATTGTTCGGAAAAAGTAATAGTGGTAATTTAGTGATTTTTAATTTTAATGTCGCTGCAAAAACCGCAAGTTATGTCTCATTCACTTTTTTGTTTCATCTCGCTAATAACATAAAACAAAGAAATATTTTTAGCCAACAAATTTCAAATTGAAATTCATGTTGGAAAATTTTTGAGGATCAATTCCGATTTAGCTAAAAACTTTTCAAAAATATATTTTGCATTCATAAACAATGAATTCGATCCACGCTAATAAACAAATATCCTATAATCAAACATTGTTTAAACATTATATTAACACCAAATGAAACAATGTATGATCCTTTTTTGATTACATATATTTTAGTTATTCTAGTAATTTATCCAAAAAAAAAAAAAAAAAAAACTAGACATCTGCAAAATTTATTTCCTATACAAGTAACTAATCAAGATTTATATTTAAAATTCAAGGATGTTTTATTCTTTATATTCCTATTGTATTGTATATATATTTTTTGAGAAGATTTAAGGATTAGTACAGAGTTTTAAAGGGAAAATTATTAAAAGTTCTGTAATACCTTCTTTCAAACTTAAGTTATAATTTTCAAAACTAATCACGTTTTTTTTTGTGATGTATAGAGTACAACTTAATGTTATTAGCTTTCTTTTTTTTGGAAGGGAGGGGGGGGGGAAGTATAATGTTTAAAGCTTGTTACTTCTATCTGGATATGAAGTTGAATGTATTAAGGGTAATCACTTCTTGCATAAAAATTAAAAAAAAAGAAATCTCATGAAAATATCTTAATATATCGAAGGCTTATGTTCAGTAGGAGCCATCTGATGTTTTGAAAAAAAAAGAGTTTTTGATGGCAAGCGCTTCAGTTGTACAGCTGTTATTTGTGATATTAGTTTTGGACTTAAAAAATAATTCTACAATAAATTTTTTATGAATTCAATTAATTTGCTATTTACCAAACAATTTTTTATCCATTATTTATTTCTTAAAATCAAGAAAATAAAATGTGTCTGTAAATTGATATTTTGGACTACAGTTTGCAAGTTCGTGCAGATGTCAACTCAGGTATGCTAAATCCCGTTTCAAAATTATTTCTACCACGTCACAACTTTGAGAAAATCTCGTTTAAAATTTGTGTTTTTATCGTTTTTTAATGACCGTACACTGCGCAAAAGAATTCTTTTAGATGTTTTATAACACTTAATATGAAGATTAAACTTTGGTTTTTATAATTGGTGAAAAATATTTTGAAATTGTTCAACCTATATATGTACATGAAAATAGCTTTTGAAATTGGCGGTTTCTTAAAAATTCAAAATTTAATTTGAAATTCATCCGAATTTCTTTTCTCTAACTTTCTATTAATGCGCGACTTCCACTTCCTTCACAAAGTTCAGTATTTTATAGTTCACCGGCTGTGGATGTAGAACATAGTAGAAAAATCAAGTGTTTCTATGATTATAACTCTTATATTATTAACAACAGAGCCCAACTACATAACATTATTTATGGCATTTAACCTTAGCATATGCCAACGGTGGGCAAATGGGGCCCTTTGTTGATTTTAGTGCGGCCCTTGCTGAAATTCAAATTTTTTTTAAAGTATTTTTTTCACAATTTTAACTAAAAGTAAGATCCTGATTTGAAAATTTCTCACTTAAGAAATATTAAAGAATCAAATCTATGTTAGTTCTGACTATTAAATTGACTCTTAATTTTTTACAAAATAAATTCAAATTAAATTTTAAGTTAAATAGCACCTATAGGGCCAGTTTTATAGTCAGAATTAAGCACTTAAGACCCAAATTTTACTTAAGTAGGAATTTTGTTTGAAAATTGTTTACTTGAGTTTTGGTAAAAATTCGTGATTAATTCTGACTATAATAATATTTGTATAAATTTAGAACTGTGTGAAAAGTTAGCGTTTTAATTCATCAAAAGCACTTAAATTGCTGACAAACGTGGTCTTTATGAAATCCGTACCAGAATTTGATTGGAAACGAATTGGATTGGAAATGGATTGGATTTTGTAAACGGGTTTATAAAAATTAAGGGAAATGGCATTACAATGACGTCATAGAACTTTTTAAATATATATATTTCAGAAAATTTAATGAATATGTATAACAAATAAATAACTAAAAATTGGCTGTCAAAATATGTTATTTTAATAAAAAATTTTAGTCAGATCTGAAATTTCCTCATCAAAACCATCGAGTTGATTTATAGCATTCCACAATTGGAAATTTCCATAAGAAAAATGTAGGAAATTTTATAATTTTTCTTTTTATATGGAAATTTTCAAACGGAAATTTCTGATATTGGGTTCTATAAATCCTGTCTACGGATTTGATGAGGAAATTTTCAATTCGATTAAAATTGTTTTCATTAAATTAATTAATTAAGCGTTATATATTTATTATATGTTTTTATTTAATATTTTAAAATTTAAATATATTAAAAGTTTTATGACGTCATTGTAATGCAATTTCCGTTAATTTTTATAAATCCGTTTACAGAATCGAATATATTTCCAATCCAATTCCGGTGGGAATTTCATAAAGACCACGAAAATAAAATTATTAAATAAAAATTAAATCAAGGAGGCTATTTCTTTTTCACTCTCTTATAAGTCATTGAAATTTAAATTATCGTTTGGCAGATTCCGGGGATCAAAGAAGAAAAACTTTAAAGAATATTCCCAAAATTAAAAACTTACATAATTTAAAACGAAAAATATGATAATCTACTCCAGTATGGTTGAAAGCTATGATATGGTAAAGCTATAAATATGGTTGAATGTTTGGATTCGAAATTCGAATGGGTTGAAATGGTCCTGTGTCAAAATTTGTCTATAAAATGATAAAAAAACAGGGTTACGGTAAGAAATTTTGGTTTTACCTAATTTTTGGTGCATTTAAGAGAAAATCGGGAATATAGCCCATATGGGCGATAGGTTCAAATATGGACCGATCTTATCTAAAATCAATAAGCTTTGTCCTTGAGCACATGTCAGTCAGCGAACCAAATTTTATTAAAATATCTTCCTATTTGTGACTTGTAGCGTGGGGAAATCCAATTCTGGGGGACCTTTATATGGCTATTCAAACCAAAATAAACAGGCTTCGTTATTGGGCCGATATAAGTAGTTGTACCAAATTTCTTTAAGATATCTTAATATTTACGATCTGGAGCGCGCACAAGAAAACATGGGCAGACAGACAGACAATCGAAACAAAAATGATTCTAAGTCGATCGGTATACAAAAGGAGTGTCTGGGTCTAATATTTTTTGGTATTACAAACATCAGCACAAAATTTTACCCTGTCCACTTGTGCTGTAGGGTATAATAATAAGTTGTGGTGTATCGTTGCAAAAGTTGAATTTACAATCGGTTCTTGTGGAACCAGTTTGGGAACCGATGGAGTTAAAAACCGAATTTTTCTTAAAAAACTAAAGCAGTAGTTCCGTTTAGTTTAGTAGTTTTAATTTTTTTAAATGTATGAGGCGGCCCTTTATAATTTGTGAAAAACTATAATTTGGCCCTCGGTGACAAATCCGTGCCCACCCTTGGCATATGCTGAGGTGTATACTTAATTGTAGCGTTACGTTGCCAGATTGATGTACTTTGTAAATCCCGTCTCTTGGGTTTTTTTCTTACAGAAAATTCCAGAGTTTCGATACTAGACTCATTCAAATTCGTAACAATATGATGAAGAGTATACGTATTTTATTTACAGATATCCAGAATTAAAAGAGAGATATTCAAAGTTTAGTTTTCACACAACTTTTGATGTTTACCGCTTAAAGCCCAGTATTTTGTTCAAAAGAGCGAAAAAATTTCGCTCTATGTTTGGAGCTCAAAAAATATAATAAAATCATTAAAATGCACAAATTTTTTATGGTCTATAAAAAGATACATCCATAATTAACCCAAATGTCACGTTTTCGCTACATTTTCAAATGGTCCTGTCTATTAAATTGATGCGAAAAAAATTCAACCGAAATTTCGCAGCAATTCCACACAAGTTAAAAATCATTTTTTTTATATGGAGTTTGACAGCTATTTTCGCAAAAGTACGAACAAAATACCGGGCTTAAGACACCACTAACGGTCACGAGAGGGTCAAAAGTTTGTATAAAGAAAATGTTTGTCTTTTCATATGAAGCATAATCACCAGAAGCTTCTAGTTTAAGAGTTATAGGTGGAGAGTTTAGGATAATTTTGAGGACATAAATGTAAACGGCCTGGCCGGTTTACACCGGCGAAACCTAATTTTGCACAGATCTTATTTTTTTACTCTCATCCTATCCGGAAATGTGCGGAAAATAACACTTGTGTGGAAAAATAATACTTTTACACATACAGGTTCTCTACTGTCCACATAGTGGTGTAGGGTATAATAAATAAATAAATACGTGCCTGCTTAAATTAAGTAGGGAATATAAGAATTTCCACGACAGCAGTTGCCGAAAACTTATATAATTTTACAACAACTTAAAAAAGGAAAAATTAATGGCTAAAGGGCACCAGTGAATTGCCTGTAAAAATGCCCTTGCAACGTTACCACATTTGCATGATTTCTCTAACAGCAAAAGATCGAAAAAGAGCCGACTTTTGAACCCCATTTTGACCACTCAAATTTCTGAGGTAGCTCGAAAGCTGAGACAAGTCGATTTTAGCTTTTTTCTCTACAACCTATACTAACAGAAAGAAGTCTATAAAAATTTTAGTGAAAACTACAATAAATTAGTTACAAATGGCCTCGCAGCGAAAACTATTAAATATATAAAATTTTAGTTATAGTTTATTAAATTGCAGTTAATAAAATAGTTGGACAACAACTTTTTTTGCAGACCTGGGCGGTCTTTGTCTTTCGAACAACAGAGACCATCTCTCGTATGTTGAAGTCGATGGAACAGGATAAGCTTCGGTGAGCAGTTAATGTGCTTCAGCTGGAGTTTTTCTAATTCCAGAAGTAAAGCCAAACTTCTCACAAATGATGCTTTGTTGGCACAAAATTCGACATTTTCGGAGCAAAAAAAACAAAACTTTGTTGTTTACACTATTTCGTTGAATGACTAAGTGAAAATAAATGACAGATGTTTACCCTCCAAAGTGCCATATAAGTTATTAAAGACGCAAACCATGTGTAAAAAATACGCCATTTATTGTGAATCCCATATTTTTAAGTTATACAACCAATATTGTAACTAAAATTTTGTAAATTTAACAGTTATTTATATTTTTTGTGTTATTCCTATATTAATAATGTTGAGGAAAAAAATCTGTTGAGTTCAGCATTTTTCCCTGCAAGATAATTGTTAAAAAATTTTTAGTAGCTTCTTCTGCTATTTTTACAGGTTTATTTCTATGAGTGTATCTAAACTATTTATCAGCAAAATTGTGTTTCTATTTAAAAAAAATTACAGTTTCAAAAAAGAATCAAGAATTTTCTTGTAAATTGTGAACTCCTTCAAAAGTACAAAATTTGCTTAATCCTCAGTTTGGATGTTCACAATAATGATAATTTGAGAGGATTTCTAATTCAAAAATACCAAAAACGGAATCAAAACCAGACTTAAACTGTTCTATTAATATTTCAATACTAAAATATCGTTGTAAACATCCAAAAACAAAATTAAACTTATAATAACTTTAAAAAACAGCACAAACTCCTTTGGGTACAGTGCTATCATCCGGTTGCATAGTGTAATTTATAATTATATTATTTACATTTGCATGTTATTTGTTTTCTACTGCAATTGCTTTTTAATACAGCAAGAGCAATAAACTTACATCTTTGGCACATATTTATCTCAATTTCTGAAAATGCATTTTAAAATATTTTTATCACCATTTCCAAGGTTAATGTAACTTGGAAATTTATTTGTTCACCAACTATCAAAATGAAAAGTGAATATCCTGTACTTTTCTGAAATACAATCAACCATACGATGACTTTGGCGAAACATGTAGCTTTTTCTGTATATATTTCGATGATTAATTGCAGGAAACATGATTAATGATTGGAGGGTAGTTACCACAGTCATCGTCTACATACATAAAGTGTATACTAAAATGAAATAACATACATACGATAACTGTCATATATTACCCCGAAAAATAAACGAAGAAGAAGAAGAACAAACCGTACAAATGTTGCTGCAAAAAAATTAAACAACTCAAATGAAAAACTTGCACTCACAGAAATGAACGTGTAAATATTGGCTAAAAATTATCTTGCAGAAAAACTGCTGAAATTAGCAGATTTTGTTTTACTAAATACCAGCAAAATAAGAACAGCAAAAATAAATCTGTTAAAGTTACAGAATTTTAGTTATATTTTAGTTAACATTTAATTAATACTGTAAAATCTAAAAATATTAGTAGAATAAACAAATCTACAAAATTTTTGTAATTTTTAAGTTAAATTTAAGTGAATGCAAATAGCAGTCTATTCTGCTAAAATCAACAGAAATGTTTGCTAAAATATAGTAAACTACTGACCTTAGAAGGCTCAGTTATTATTTGCATAGAAAAATTAAAAAAAAAAATTTGAAAATTAAAATTTTTTTTGTAATTTTTTAGTCTACTAATTATTTAGTGAAATTTTTTGCTGATTTTAGCAGGTTAATTCTTTTAACTAAAATTCAAATCAAATATAACTAATATCTAGCAAAAATAACACTGCTAATTAAAGCAGCTTTTTCTGCAAAGTAATTTTTGACTAATCTTTAGTAGCTTTAACTAAAATTTTTGCAAACTTTTTTCTACTAGTGTAACATTGAAAATATTACAAATATAAGTGAGGACGTTTTAGGCGATCTAAGTTGATCTGAATATAATGTACACTGCTGAAAGATTTATTTCATAATTCCAGAACTGAATCAAGCTGTGCAGGGATCAGATCCGAAAAATGTTATAACCAAGCAAGACTATAATTTGAAAAATTTCTCAACACAAAATATTATTTTTTTAGTGGCTATAGAAAGATATTTTCTTGACTATAAAAATATTTAAGTGAATATTAAGGAAATGATTTTAACACTGTCTGGAAAGCTTCATCCGACAGTGATTCTGAATCGATCTATTAGTAGGGGCAAAATGTACAATAGTATTTTTCAGAGTTCCAAACAGAATAATACCTTTTACCATTACATGCTGTAGGGTATAAATATATAATATAAAGCATGTTGTTATTTAAGGAAATCTATATCAGGACAACATGTCCTTAAACATTTCTTTTCAATTTTCTTAGACGTTTATTTGCAAAAAGTCTGTGATATCACGACAAAAAAAATCTAACATAAAGTGATGAAACCATATTTTCATTTTGCACGTAGTACATTTTTTTTCTTTTGGGAGAACTTTCTTACTTTAACTGACTTAAAGTCATTAAAGCAACAGAGTAAGGTTCTTGGTTTTGAGTTATTAACATCTTCTGCCGCTACTTTCTAATACGTACATATATTTTTTTGGTACGTGACATTATGGGTTCAGTTACGCTGATTAGTACAACATTCTTATAATGTTTTTTGTCGGGAGTTTTGTTTTTGTATTTTATCAAACGTTTTCAGGAGGCGGGGGTTGGTTTGATATTTAATTGTTGTTGTTGTTGTTATATTTGTCATGACGCCTAAGATTCAGTTTATGCCGGCTTATAGTTAAAATTTTTATCTTAACAGTTGCTTTTATTTAGAAATACATATGAAGAAAAAAAAATTTTTTTCTTTTCTTTTCTTTTCGACGGCTGAATAAATGTGTATTTTTGTATTATATTCGTATTTTAAATGTATTTGTTTTGTAGTTAAAATCAATGCATGATATATTAGTTGATTTATAGTACATTATCGCAAAAAATGTTTTACAAAAGTTGTTTAAAAAAAAAAGATACACCAGCAGAATTTTTGATTAAGGATATGTTTTTCTTTACGTTTTCTTGTTATTTCTTATTACAAAACATCTTCATTTTGATGAGAGTTTGTAGTTTGAAGGCATAATGTCGAACATCTTCGATAACTAGAAATACTTACGAGTAAGTCTTTGAAATTTGTTTGATAACACAAAAAAAAAATTGCCAATACATTGACAATATGAATAAATCATACAATTTTAATTTCTATCACTGTGCAGCACTATTTCCGGGTATTTGCGTTATCTTAGTAAGTATAATAAAACCCCAAAGAGCTTGGCGCTGTGTGGGTACAGTCAGGTTATATGACCATTTATAGTTTTTCTTTTTTGGCCCACACTGTATTAAAAAAAGACGCAAAACTCTGTCTAAATTTCTTTTGAGCTCAAATCTGGCTTCCCATCTTCACAGTGAAATTTTATAATTATTTCTTTCATTGAATTTTCTAACCCTGTATCTAACTTTTGAAGTGTCATTTAGGTACTTTTTTCAATAAATACCAAAAAACTTCCTTAAAACGGTAATGTGAATCTAAAATGTCCTGCGAATATTTTTGGTTAAAAATTTCACTATAGTGGTAGACACAAACCTGTAAAAATACCAGAAAAATCTACTAAAATTTTATTAAAAATGCTCCAGAAGGAAAAACTGCTGAAATTAGCAATTTTTTTTTTTTTTTGCTAAATACTAGTAAGATAGGAACAGCAAAAATAACACTGCTAAATTTACAGAATTTTAGTTATGTTTGAATTAATTTTTAGTAAATGAAAAATAACAAATTATACTGTAGAATCTGCAGAAAGTTTTGCTTAACACTATTAGACTAAAAATAGCAAAAACACATTGTTAAATCTACAAAAATTTTTTTTTGGTATTTTTAAGTTAAATTTAGTTGGATGCAAATAGCAGTCTATCCTGCTAAAATCAACAGAAATATTTGCTAAAAAAAATAAACAACAAATAAAAATCTAATATGACAATATCATATTAGAATTTGGACTTGAGGTGGAAGAATATTCTAACTAAATATATGGGCATTTCCATCATGTCGAACGGGACCGTCGAACACCTTTAAAGTGAAAAAAAGTCAAAATTAAACGGATTTTTATTTTGACAATAGGCTTTACTTATATCTTTTTATTAGCCCTACAATTGGTGCTGAGGTTGATTTTTAGCAATTTTTCGTTTTCAAGATAATTGTAAAAAACCAAGGCATTCGCACGGGACAAAAACAGAAGTGGTTTTTGCGGCTAACAATTAAAATGCCGATTTCAGCGAAACCTGAAGCAATATTTCAATGTGACTAATTTTACACTGTTGTGCATTGATGTCTTTTAAAAATGGTTGTAATTTTACTCAAAAACGATTCGTATTATTTTTTTAATTTAATTTTATTCACTGTCGCACGTGACATGTCGCACGGGACATTTTTTTCCATCATGAGATTTATGTTGTTTCTGTTGCTCTTTTTACGAAATTATATATAAACAAGCTTAGTAAAAATGTTTTTAAATCGACAGAAGTATTCAAGGTATTTATTTGAATATAATAACCAAAAACAAACTTAAAAGAAATATGTAGTAAGTATTAATCCAGCAAAATTGTCGGATGGAAAGAACCCATTGTAGAACAACTTGTACGTGTATGCAACCTGTTCTAATTTATGTTCTATCATCGGTGATTTTTGTTTGAGTTTGTCCCAAAAGCAACAGGTTCTTTTCCTCCAAACTAGAACAGGTTACTTTGGAACCGGTTCTAGAACCAGTTATAGAACTGGTTCCGCGACAGTGAAACCTTCCATTTTGATTCCCAGGAATCAGTTCTAGAACCTGTTCCACGTAACCGGTGGTAAAAATACCTGTTCTAGAACAGATTCAGAGGCAACCAGTTCAAAAAACTTTTGCTTGGAAGTATTTATTTATTTGAAAATATAAAACACAGTTTTTTTGTTAAAATAGGCAGTCCTAGCTGCTTTTACTTCTTGACCATGGTGCATGCCAATTTTGAAAAAAATTTTAAAGTATGTATTTACATAAATAAATCATATACATAAGAAAAAAAATTTAAAATTTTTAAATTTCACACTTACGATGTCGCACGTGACCAACTGTGTATAAGTACCAAGATCACAATTCTTCTTATTTTTCAGGTAGGTTTTTTTTATTTTAATTGTATAAAAAATCTCTGTTTGTAATCAATATTTGATGAGGTTTCTGCGTGTAATTTCGACGCACTGATAACAAATGTTGTTTTTCAATGTCGCACGGGACATCGAAATATGCGACAATGCTAATCAAAAACTTACAGTTATTTTCAATCGCATTGTTTCTTATGCATTCTTTTATGACTCTTTGTACCTTTAGAAATATTTTAGAAAGAAAAAGTCAATGCATAACGTCTCTGTTTAAAAACTTTTATCAAAACAAAATGTGCAATAGAAATATCCAAATAGGAAAAGATGCGCTTGTGCGACTTTGCATTCGTATACCTCGAAATGGGTTATGAATAAATGCGAAATCTTTTTACGTTATTTAAATTTGATTGTTTCCCTATGAAAATATGATAAAACAAAGTGTTTTCAAGAACTTTTAATATTTTAGTCTCGGTGGACCTTTCGGTGGAAATGCCCATATGCAAAAATTATGATTTCAGAAGGCTAGGTTTTTATTTGCATTAAAAGGGTATGCTTACCGCAGACATAGCAAAATCAGTCAAGTTTTTACAAACAGTCAGGCATTTTTATTCTTACAAATGCCCTTAAAAAACGAAAAATATTAAATTCCCTTATGGTAATTTTGAACAAAACTGAATTCACTATCCCCTATTCGGTAGTTGGGTGTTTAACCTAAATTAACACTTAATGGGTAATCTTGAATTTTTTTTTTTTTTTTTTTTTTTTTTTACCTTCCTTTATTTATTGAATCTTCACTTATATAATGTGAACTAACAATAAGTATTCAAATCTTAAACTAAAATTAAGAATTAAGTCCAGCCAGTGCCAGACAAAAATTTCATTTGTTCATACATATATTAAAAAATATGATAAAAATATATTAAATAATAATAATCGATTTATGGTTTTAGTTAACCAGGTCCGCCGTGGCTCTCCTTCTAAGTCGCTGATGGCCGCGATTGTCTAGCAGGTTACGCGCCAAATTATTGGGATGTTCTTCCAGTCTTCTTAAATAGCTTTGAGTGTGCTTTGCGATTTCATCTTTGACAAAATTTACATTCAGATCGGAGTGTATATTGGAATTTCTCATATACCATGGTGCGCCGGTTATCATCCTTAAAATATTATTCTGCTTTCTTTGAATTTTCTCTACATTGGAAGCAGAGGCAGTGCCCCAGAGTTGAGCTCCATAGGACCATATTGGCTTTATAATTGAATTATATAACAATAGCTTACTATCTAGGCTAAGTCTAGAGTTTCTCCCAATTAACCAATTGAGTTCAATAGTCTTCAATTTCATCTGGGTTACCTTCGCATCTATGTGGTTTTTCCACGTGAGACGACGGTCAAGATGTATTCCGAGATACTTAACGTTTTCTTGTTGGGGTACGTTATGATTATTTATTTGAATTAATGGACACGTTTCTCTTCTTAGCGTGAAAGTAACATGTATGCATTTTTTCTCATTCACCTTAATCTTCCACTTTTTTAACCAGGTCTCTAATTCATTGATATGATTGTGCAATATTCTGGATGCATCATGTGGGTTGTTATGAATGCTTAATATTGCTGTGTCATCAGCAAATGTTGATGTATGTGTATTGATATTAGTTGGCATATCTGATGTGAATAAGATATACAAAAGAGGCCCCAGGATGCTACCTTGAGGTACTCCAGCTTTTATAGTTTGCAGTGTGCTTATAAAATCATTTTCTTTAATTTTAAATTTTCGATTTGTAATATAGCTCTCAAGCAATCTTGAATTTAACTGGTTTTTGCAACACACACATTCTGACATGTATAGTAAAATTTTTGGCCAATATTTTTGTGGAACATTTCACCCCGCCTTCACCCTTTTTAGGGATGGTTTTACGATTTGTTAGAATATTGCCAAAAATTAACGTTGTGTGGGGGAGTTAGAGGGTTAATCTGTTCCATAAAAATATTTGCCTTGATATTTTCTACAAATTTGCTGAACATACCCTAGACCTCAGACGTAAAGAACACATAGTTTCATATACCGATATGCTGCACGAACAGGCCAAAGGGGGGAATATTTAGCCCCCCCCCATTGTGACAACACCGTAATTTTTTCCTTTTGTACTGTGTGTTTGGTAGTTTTAACTAAAATTTTTACAGGCTTTTTTTCCATCAGTGCAATATATTTTAGTCTTAACTGCCTATTTGTCGGGTTATTTAAACCATGATCACGCCTAAACTAAGTTAAAAGGTTTTCTGATTTTTACCGAAAGGTGTTGTCATTATGGTCGGTTATTGTTGGAAATCGGCAACATGGACTAAACAGTTTTGAAGTTATAAAAGAGTTACGTACGTAGATGAAGTCGGGCACGCTGATTTTATGATATTCTAGATCACAGAACGATTTGAGTGATATTCTGGGAAGCCGATCTAATTCCGCAAAGGGAATTGCAATAAATATATAGAAATATATAACTATGTATATGACAAAGTGGGTGTCGGTCAAATATTTTTGGCAAAAAGTTACCACATAGTACCCTACACTATGTATACTTCTATATAAACGTCCCGTGTAAAAAAGATCAGATTTGGTCAGATCTCAGCATATCTTACCAGATCTAATTAGATCTCAAAATTGGGGACAAATTTGAGATCTAATTAGATCTGATCAGATCTAGGCACATCTGGCCAGATCTTCGTAGATCTTACCAGATCTAATTAGATCTCAAAATTGGGGACAAATTTGAGATCTAATTAGATCTGATCAGATCTGGCGCATTTGTCCAGATCACTTTAGATTTGAACAAATTTGGCACTAGATCTGATCAGATCTTGCCATAAGATATTATCACATATGCCATATCTGATCATATTTGATGTGATCTGGTATAGGATCTAATTAGATTCAATCATATCTATTGAGAACCAAAAAGATCTGGTCAGATCTAAACTTTTTTACACGGGGTGTTTAACAAGTCTAAAACCCCACTTCTACGATATTGAAACAGATCGGAGTTCGATAAATAACGGCTCAACAATTTCCAAGATAAATACAAAGTGGGGATCGTGAACGTGCGTTTCATTGAATTTCGAATTTAACCCTCTAACGCCCAAGGCCGCCAAAAGACGGTCTTTAGATTTTAAATAGTTTTTGGCTAAATAACAATATTTTATTAGAATATTTACTTTACATCTACAGCCCCTTCTACTGTCAATTCTAACACGGATTATTTTTGTTTGAAATTGTCCCAAAAGCACCACTTTTATAACTCCAAAGTGGAATCGATTGCCACTTTGGACTTATAGAAGTGGTTGCGTTTGGGAGAATTTCAAACAAAAATAATCGGTGTTAGAATTGACAGTAGTCGAGGTTGTAGCGGAAAAGTAGCTATATCCGATTCTTTGGAGCAGAAAATTTTCCTGGCTATGATCGACATAAAGTATAAATACCACTTCTAGCGGCTTTGTGCACATTTGAGGGTTAAAGTATATATTTTTATAGATTTTTTTTGCATTATTATCCTTTCATTTAATAAACAAACAACTAATGTCTATCCTTTTTCCAGTTTGTCAATATGTAGATATTTTGAATAGTTTATAATATTTGTGTGTATTTTTTGTCAATAATTTTTCCGTTCGGCGAAAAGAATTTACTTCATTTGCTTTTGTCGTTATTTGAAAGCCTCAAGGTTAAAACAAAAATCTATTTTGGTTAAATTTGAAAGAAAAGCTGGTTAGTTTGCTTAGTTGTGCTAACGTCTGCAAATTGCGATAAGACAAAAAACAAAAAACACAATTCGACATCAACAACATAGAAGAAGAAATGTTTTTCTTTACTCCAGCCTTTAAGATTAGGGATCCTGTAAATGCTGGTTTCTTTAGACATACATATGTGAATATATTATGGGCCCTTATAATAACAATACAAAGGAAATGCGATATGTATTGGTTAAAAGAGTGGGTGGGTTGTTTTGATTTTATTTTTATTGAAGAAAAAAAAAATGTCTGCCCACATAAAGTAATTGCGGGTACTCTCAGGGAATTGTGTAGGTAAAATCAACTGGAAATGACAGTTAAAATAACTGTATTTTCAGTTTAAAAGGTGTACACTATATTTTCATATATATCGAATGCAATAAAGTTATATTGAGCTGTGAAACAAATGGTAGGGGTCAGTGATCGAGAAGGGTTCAAACTACCGGGGAAAGTTATATCGGTAAAAAAGAGGTTATACGTGTCCTGGCGTTTCGCTGGGTCACCCCTAGGAATCGAGATATATCGATTTGACCTTTGGTGGTCTTTTTTTGACATAACTCGAGAACCACTAGTCCGATTTTGCTCAAACAATTTTAAAAAAATTAAAAATTACAATTCCTTTAATCTGTTCATATAACGTTTTTCTATATACTCAACAGTTTTGCCGGTAAAAATAAATGTATGAAGAAAAAAATATTTTTTGCCTAAAATATTAAAAAAAAAGTAATAAACAAAAGGTTATTGATTTTTATGGTAGCGGTAACAGACATTTATTTTTACCGGCAAAACTGTTGAGTATATAGAAAAACGTTATATGAACAGATTAAAGGAATTGTAATTTTTAATTTTTTTAAAATTGTTTGACCAAAATCGGACTAGTGGTTCTCTAGTTATGTCAAAAACAAGATATATCTCGATTCCTAGGGGTGATCCAGCGAAACGCCGGGACACGTATAACTTGTTTTTGACCGATATAACATTTCCCGTTTGTTTCATCCCATCCCGATTTTGACTGTCGCATAGTGCAATCATCTAAAAATTGTTGTAAAAACAACTTTAAATGCAGTTAAAACAGTAAAAACAACTAGAAATTAAGTTAAAACTACAACGATAAAAACTACAACCGCTTTCCTGCATAAATAATTGCAATGTAATTACTTTTCTGAGTGTAGTGCAGAAAACCTATTTTATATTTTCGTACACTGAAAAAATTAAATTTCAATTGAAAACAACATAACTCTCACAAAAGTTTGTCGGTGGAATCTATTTACGAAGGTATTTACCTTTGAAAAAACTAAAGATGTTGTTATTTTTAACAGTTGGAAAATAACTAACAAATGCATTAAAAATAACTAACAAAGTCGTAAAATTAACTGACAAATTTTTACTACAAAAATTTTAAAATTGACAAAATGGGTAAAAACTATTGCTTTTTTACAGCTAATTCTTTTGGTTTTATTATAAAACTATTAGTTAATAAAAAAACAAAACAATTTTTCTCTTTCGATTACCAAAATATATGTAATTACTTCAGCCTATTTAAAATTTGAAGTAAAAATTCCCAACTTATCTGCAGTTAATATGCTTTCGTGTATTGGATATACAATACAAGTTTCTGATTTTTATTTGCAAACTAGAAACATATCAATAATAGCAAATAGAAACTAAATAAGAATTTTTAAAATTCAACGAAATTTTTTGTTTTTGAAATAACTAACAATAACAACTGTTTACTGTAAATATAATGTTTCGGTAGTTGTTTATTATGATATTAAAAATATATTACTGCTTTAAACAACTGTTACAAAATTACAGTACTTTTCGTTAGTCATTTTGTTAAATAACTGTCATACCAATTGTTTGGCATATTTCCGTAGAAAAACAACCATAATTACAGTTAAAACAACAACCACTGCTGATTACCACAACACTTGTACTGATCGATACAACTGTCATGTAGTAACTGTCAAACTTTTTTGAGTGCACTAACATTTCATTTAATTCCAATTTTATTTTTACTTAGTTTTTACTGCCAAGAAAAGAAACCACAAATTAGTCGTAGTAAATAATTTTTTCAGTTGTTTTTACTAACAAAAATTATCTACAGTCATTTGGTTTATTTTTTATTTTTTTAAATTATAACAAGTGAAGTTTTTATTCAACAAATAAATGATTTTGCCACTTGAAAATAATGAAACTGAAATACTACTCAAACAACTAACAAATCTTGACTGCAGTAGTTTTCTGAGTGTAGCAAAGTTCAAATGGAAAAAATTACCAAAACCAGTATTACAATTCTTGCTTAATCTACTGTTTGACATTTGTATTACAAAATAGCTTGCTGTTTGACATTTCGAAAGATTCTGGCAAAAACTTTGAAGTGTCACAAAAAAAAAATACTCGTATACGAGTATAAAATATTTAACGAATATAAAATCTTGCCTTTGAACTTAATTTTTAAATCATTTTGGAAATAAAATAGTTTTCCACATTACCAGCATGCTCGTCATTACCCGCTCTTACCCTTCTTAACCCCAAAAGAATATGTCTGTTGTAATAAAATCAGACAATGAAATATATAGGATTAAGAGAGGAAACATTGTAATTGAAAAATAAATTGCTCAAGTATTTAGTTAATTCTTGCTCTTCTGATTACAAAATATCCCAGCAGAAATTACTGCTTGCTTGGAAGCAGTTTTGTCAGGGAAAGTTGAGCAGTGAAGCGATGGCATTATTGATGATATCATGATTGATTTTTGTTCGAGATAGCTCGCGTGAAAGCACTTGTTTCGAGATCCAAAAAGGCATGAATTCACCGCTTTTAATTAGTGCTACAGTTTTTCTTTTAAAATGTCGGTAATTCATGCCTGCTCGGAAGTGCTTATTATAAAGCTTTTCAACTATTTAAAATCATGCCTTCTCAAAAGCACAATATTTCTGAATATTTTTCCGTGAAGAGAAAATGCCTCTTTTTTTTTAGTAAATCCTCTTATTTAATTTAAAATAACTTTTTTCCGCATTTTAAAAAATTTTGATAAAAGAACCGCAAAAATATTTAAGCAATAAAATGTATTACTCATTTCGTGCCTTTTTGAAAAGCACAGCAAAAAGCGATGTAAACAATTAATCAACTTAGGCCTTTTATTAGTGCTGTTTACGAAGCTATACATTTTTGGAAGCGGTAAAAGTAGCAGTAAGGAAGCAGTAATCGTTTTTACTGCTTCTACATTTTTTCTGGGATACATTGTATAGGCTGTGATTGAAAAAACTTCAATTAGCCACACTCAGCGCTATGCTGACTGTGGTGTATCTTGTTAAGAGGTGATGCCTGTGAAGCCTGTGCAGAGGGCTGCCGGTTCAATCCCCGGTCATGGCAATACACAAAAAAGTTTTTCATATAGAGACAAATTAACAATTAAAAATTACTTTGATCAGTTGGCACATAAAATAACCACTGACGAGTCTGGTGATTCCCTTGTGTCTGTTAAATTTTTCAATAAAAATGTTTTCTTCTTCTTCTTCCTATAAATAAACTCTATAAAATATTTCACTTTTCCCACAAAAACAAGTAAAGAAAAATTACTTGTTTTTGTGGAAAAACACCGTACACCACAGTACAATTTTGGACATATTTCGGGAAGAAAATTTCAATTAACGTTGAAATTTCGGCACAATAGTTTCGTAGAGAAATCCAAAATGGCGATCGTGAATTTTTCGGTTTTTTAGTGGGGTTTGAAAGTTTATAGCTAAACATTTTGGAATTCTAGCCGGTTCAGGCGCCAAGGAGTTAGTCAAGCAGTTGGGTCTTCAGTAGGGTATTCAATTAATCGACTTTTTATTTTAATCGATTAATCGTCTAAAAATTATTCGGGTTTTTTCCTAACCGATTAATCGAATAAATTTTGAAAATTAAACGATTAATGGAAAAAAAAAATTTATGTAAAATAATAAACAAATTTTTTTGCATTCTTTTTAATTTTAATTGAAAAAGGGGGCAAAAATAATTTCAGTAACTTCCCGTGTAAAAAAGATCAGATCTGGCCAGATCTCAGTAGATCTTACCAGATCTAATTAGATTTCAAAATTGGGAATAAATTTGAGATATAATTAGATCTGATCAGATCTAGGCATATCTGGCCATATCTTAGTAGATCTTACCAGATCTAATTAGATCTCAAAATTAGGGACAAATTTGAGATCTAATTAGATCTGATCAGATCTAGGCATATCTGGCGCAATTGTCCAGATCACTTTAGATTTGAACAGATTTGGCCCTAGATCTGATCAGATCTTGCTATAAGGTATTATCACATATGCCATATCTAATCATATTTGATGAGATCTGGTACAGGATCTAATTAGATTCAATCATATCTATTTAGATCCAAAAAGATCTGATCAGATCTTAACTTTTTTACACGGGTTTTCTAAAATTCATAAAAATAAAAAAAGTTATTAATTGAGATCATATTTTGTCAAAATTTATAAATTTTCCGTACCCTCTATAACAACGGTTCCCAAATGGGGGGAGGGAGCCGCCCCCAAGTCCGTAGCAGAATTCCAAGGAGTCCGTGAAGAGTTCCGACAAAAAACTTAAAACAAATTATTAAAAAAAAAACCATTTTTTATATAATTTTTAAATTATTTAACAAAATATTGATTTGAAAAATGTTTTTTTCCTTATTCCTGCTTAAAATTGGCCATCATTTAAAATAAGCAGGTACTTTTATTAAATTTACCCCATAATTTATAAAGTACCTCTCGCTCAACACTGGTTTAGGGGTCCGTGAGCTAGTAGAAATGTCTCAAGGGGTCAGTGCAGCAAAACTTAGTGGGAACCGCTGCTCTATAACATATTCATTTTTTATTATCAAATTGGAGAGTACTAGTCGGCAGTTCTTCCTTGTAAATTTTGCATTTCATAAAGTATGCATTTCTTTCATATGCATTGCACACATAATTTTGAGAAATTATGCGTGAACGTCCCTCTCTGCCTTTATTTGATTTTAGTATTTCGCAGGGAGTTAAAAAAAAAACATTGAATAATATTGTCAAAATTGTTTCAAAGGAAGATGACTTCTTCGTATGTATGAAAATTTATTTAGTTCTCATTAAACATTATTTGTATCTCAAAATATAATTTTTACTATAATCTTCTTAAAAATTTATTTTTAAATTTCTTTGTTTTAGTTTTTAAATTCTACCTTGAAAAATCTTCTGGATATAATATTGTATAAAAAATATTCTTGTTACACAAAACATCGTTTTGGTCAAAGTTCTTAAATAATCTTAATAAAGACAACTCTGACTTTTAATGGCTTACAAATCAATTTCAAAAGGTTTGTTCAAGTATCTCAGTAATAATAATATTGCACAAAGATAAAAAAATTTAATTTGTTAAGATATTTGCATAAGTGACATCAATCAAAACACTCCTTGTAATTTAAAGCAAATGCACAAATATATGAGGCTTTTCAAGCCAACTGCCGCGATGTAGGAAAAAGTATATCGTATCAATGTCAAACTTACAAACAAATAATTTTTCCAATTTTTCCAAAAAAGTTGGCGAAGTAGGCGTGGTTAAACATTGGCCCATTTAGCGGTTATTTATAATAATTTGCAAGAAATTTGATTATATCAACCGAATTTTTTGTGGGCGATTTGATTTGAAAAATATTTCTTTTGTTTTAATTCATTGTATGAAAATCTCTCAAATATTTTTCATATTTTTTTTTTATTTTTTATTTATAAAAATTGTTCAGATATTTTTCTACGGATTCAGAAAGTTTCAGCGCGTTATTCGATTTTATCTTGCAGAAAGTTTTTATTTAATATTGTGTATCGCAAATCTTCAGTAAAAATAATATTTTTGTTCTATAATCAGTTCAAATCACAGTGCGTATTATAAATATAATGTTGATCATACGTTTTGTGACTCTAATTGATTATGGAACAAATATTTTCTCTTAAACGAAGCAGAGTATCACGCTGAAACGTTCTAAAGCGATAGATAGACATCTGAATTTTTTTCTAAATTAAAGGAATTGAAAAAAAAATTTGGGCAATGTTTGCATAGTAAATTGTGTACAACAAAAATTCAGCACTAGTTCTGTAATTAAAAACAAATATTTTTGATTAGAAGTTGGCTTTATTGATATACCCAGCCAGCAATTCCGGAGCGCTCATAAATAATATTTTTAAATGGCTCATATATATATATGTCCTTTATTTATTTAAATTACGTAGTAAAAAAAGATATTATACATACACTTAAATAAAAAGTTCACGAAGAACATAGGGCATCAAAATGGCTCATAGAAATGATTATTGTTTTTTTGAAAACACTCTTTTTTTTGGTAAAAAAATATGAACCCTCACAAAACAATCCAAAAAGTTGTCTTTACAATCTAAAAAGGAGGGTTCATTTTTCGGACTCAAAGAAGATTCCAAAATTATTTAAATTTATGAAGAAAATTTCAATTTTATACGTTCTTTTTTCGGAGTCATTTCTGAGTACACAGGGGGCTCTTTTGGACGGACCAGTTTCATAGGAAAAAGTGGACAAATGTTTATGTTTTTGGAGCTCAATTCTGAGTCATTAATGAGCATCTTTGTTTGCTGGGTACCCATGTGAAAATCGAAATATATATGAACACACATGATCATACATTGACTTGTATATGATCATGCATGGGCATACATTGTCATATACGTACATGCATAGTTCAATGTATGACCATACATGATCTCATATATTTCCATATATCTTTGGATCCGAAATTTGAGGGTATATGACCGTACATGTTCATATATGACCATATATGCTCACATATGATTCATGTATGCTCATATATGATAATATATGGCCATATACCTCCATATACCCTCAAATTTCGGATCCATATTAGGAAATATATGAGATCATGTATGATCATACATTGAACTATGCATGTACGCATATGACTATGTATGCCCATGCCTGACCACATACGAGCCAACGTATGATCATGTATGCTCATATATATTTCGATTTTCACATGGGTAGTGAAATTTCTGGAATTTCATATATTCCACTAAATGATTATTAATAATATACTAAAAATTAGGGCTAAATTAGTCAATGTTTGTTCCTGCCTACTTCGCCTACTTTTTGGAAATATTTAAAAATTTTTTTAAATTGTATTCCTGTCATATCTCAGCAAAAATTCAACACAATTTTAGAAGCAATACAGAACAAGAAGCGCATTTTTAGCTCTACTCTTTTTTCCCTTCCAAAACTGTAATAAAAAAGAGCAAAGTTTTGTGATGTTGCTGTATTTTTGTTGTAATCTATTGCTTCTAAGTGGGGATATTGCGAACAAAAATCATGTCATATAACCTCAATCAACGAAGTGCTACATTTTACTGCATTTTTTGAAAGCAACATCTTTTACTGCGGCTATGCGACATGAGTTTTGATCGCTATGTCCCATTTAGAAGCAATAATTTACATCAAAAATGTAGCAATATCACAAATAATAATAATTCATGAAAAAAATAGGGAAAATTGTCAAAATAACGAAAAATTCATTTTACGAAAGTTTTCATTGTTTTGACAATAATTTCGTATTTTTATGCATGCATTATTATAAAGTAGAAGCGGCAAGAATAAAGTTGCGCTAAAAAATATGATTTTAGTTCTGCAGTGCTTCTAATAATGTGTATTATTTTTTGCTGGAATTGCACAATAAATACCTTAAGTTTAACATTGATACACTCAAAATAATACGTCTATTGCCTGGACAGAAAAATTTGTTACTTTAACAAAATTTATTCCTGTTTTTTGGCTTAAAATAAAATTTGTTGATTTTAAAAAATTCTTTTGTTAAATTTAACAAATCTATATTTAAGTAAGAAATTTTAAAAACTACAGTTTTATCTGTAATTATACTGAGTCGTAGAATTTATTAAAATTTATGGTCTCGGGAGCCTTCCCGTGTTTTTGTCCGTTTCGCTCTATCTCGTTTAGTTTTCAAGATATGGGCTACTTTATGGGGTTCAAGACCCCACCATGGTCCATTTTTGGATAGAGATAAAGGTTATGGGTAGTCGAAATTTTCGTAAATTTTGCTCTACCTTTCTTAGTTTATGAGATATGGGCCATTTTAAAAAATTGGGAGGAAACGAAATAGCACCATCTTTAAAACTTAGGATACACTGAAGGCTCCATCTACCGGGTAATAACAGTATGTAAGATGAAAATATTATATTTTAACAATAAATTTTGTAAAATTTAACGAATCGGTTCTTAAAAATTAGTTTTAAATAATTTTAAAAATTAACACTCAAAATTAGTTAAAATACTGAGGATTTTTAGTATTGTGTTAAATAAGGATAACTAAAATCTTTGCATAAATCAGTGTCTCAACTAAAAATTTGTTAAAAATTAGTCAAATCGATTTGAAACCGGTTTGACAGATATTTCTAATGACATATTATTTTAAGTGTACCTTTATTGCAGCTGAACAATTGACTTGGAAAGCCTCATATATATTTCATGAATAAAATATAGTGGCTTTTTAGTATTTTCACACACTTAAGATTTCAAAAATAAATTTGTTATAGCATATGTTAATCATCGCAATAAATAAATGCCATTTGAAATAACAAATACAACAAAGTTTTGAAATATTTAATTTGTTAATCATACATATAAACAAACAAATATTTATTTCAAACATGAAAAAGAAAAAAAAGTGTGAGAATTTTTAAAAAAAATATTTAAATACAATAGGCCTTTAGTTAACAGAACAC
Source organism: Leucophora obtusa (assembly GCA_949987735.1). Classification (NCBI taxonomy): domain Eukaryota; kingdom Metazoa; phylum Arthropoda; class Insecta; order Diptera; family Anthomyiidae; genus Leucophora; species Leucophora obtusa. The sequence goes on from OX465299.1 coordinate 17,043,339, forward strand.
AATTTGGAAATTTTATAAACAATTTGTAAAACATTTCAATAAAAACTTCCCACCATTTTAAAGCCGTTAATGGAAAATTTTCCCCCAAAATTATGAATTGTTTTCTTTTCATTTACTATGCTATAACAATTTCTAAATTAAATTGGAAATTGTGGTTGCAAGAGAAATAATTTTTCTCTTTAGTTCGCTTAAGAATTTCTTTATTTCATTTTCTTTTGGTTTTGACAGTTTTTTAATTTGGACCTCTTTATTTCTATAGGCTTTATAATAAAATAATAAAAAAAAAAAAAAAAATTTTCATAAATTATTAAGGGCTTGTTGAATAATGAAATATGCGACATGTTGTGCTTTAACCCATTTCACAATGTCTTTTCCCTAAAGCAACACCTTCTTTAAAGGCCCGATACTACTAGAAACGAGAGCCATATGTCATTTTCCATTAAGGGGGGACATGACATTGGCCGTTTTTTGAAAGCGACTTTTTTTATAATTTTGTATTTTAGTAAATATTCTTAAGATTCTAAGAAAAAAAATTTCATGGAAAAATTCCTACAGTTTCAAAAGTTACAGCCGGATTAGTGAGAGCGCATTTTTAATTTTCGCGCTACCTACGTACGGCAGCGGGTGTATACTTGTTTTACTTGCTACCTGACTTTTGGTGGTTGTTATTACGTGAAGGCATATGAAGCTTCAAAAGAAGGCCGAATTGCTAAACGATTGCAAAAAACTATAAGAAACAGCACAACACAAGATAACGAAGGCATACAGTACGAAGCAGGCATGGCAGATTGAAGGTAACCTTTTTTTTCTTTGTTCACAAACTTTTTAAACTTGATTGGCTTTCGTATGACACGAGCTTTTTTTTAAATTTTTTTTCGATTTTGTATGAACTTTTAAAGTCAATATTTTTTTTCGAAAAAACACACTTTCAAATTTGGAACATCACAAAAAATTTAAAAAAAAGCTCGTGTCATACGATAACCAATTTTGTTAAGATTTAAAGAGTGATTTTTTTCCCAGATCGGACTATTTTTGCGACTCCCAGCGCTGCAACCACGAGGCCCCGTTTTTTTCTTTGCCGCCAGTTTGGAGCTCTATAAAACCATGTTGTAGTGAAAAATATATTTTTTTGAATTTTTTTTCTTGTAATTTTCTACAATAATATAAAAAAAATTTGGAAAAATGTTTGTTTTTGACTGAGTTATGAATTTTTAAAAAAAGGTCTGTTTTCTCTGCCGCGAATGTAATGTCCCCCCTTAACTTAAAATTTAACTCAAAACTAAAATTTTGTATATTTAACATTTTTATTGTTGCCGTTCTTATCTTACTAATATTTAGCAAACAATAATCTGCTATTTTAAGCAGTTTTTCCTGCAACAATTTTTCGGACTTTGTGCTAATATTTATTTCTACCAAGAATACTTCACACAGAAAAATTTTTTCTTATGCCGATAATAAAATATTAATTATATTTCACTAACTTAATTGGAATTCTCTTCCCGCTAGAGAATTGTATTCGGTCGAGTTAGACCCTCAAATTTCGGATCCAAAGATATATGAAATCATGTATGGTCATACATCGAACTAGACATGGACGTATATGACTATGCATGCCCATGTATGAACATATACAAGTCAATGTATGATCATGTGTGTTCATATATATTTCGATTTTCACATGTAGAGTGAGATATTATTAAAAAATTTAAAAGTAGCTGAACTAAAAGAATGAAAGTTTTAATTTTGACTGCGGCAGTCAAACTACGGGTTGAAATATTTTAAACATTTTATTTAAAGTTATTATAAATCTTTTCAAAAATGTTTGCATAATACTACTATTATAACATTACAATCAAGCATAAACAAGTTAACCAAAATATGTATATAATATTTTTTCTCAACTATAAACAATTTAAAGAATTTTTATATAAATTGTTTTGGCAAAAATACTTTATACCTACTACGAGTACTTATAAAACAGTCTATAGTTTTGTAAAGTTGCTTTGTATATTTGAGATGTTTCTGAAAAATGTTCTTTGTACGAGTATTTTGTCTTTTCTGCTTATGTTTTGTTTTTTTTTTGTTTTGTCTCAAAATACAAGATGTTATTACAACATAATAATAAGTTTCTATCATGTCGATAGTAATAGAAAGATGATGTTTCAACAGCAAAATATGTAGGAAAAATGTTAAAAGTAGATACTTGAAATATACTAATACTTCTAGTACATGATATAAAAAGCCTTGTTTAGAATACAAGTTACATGCTCCTTTTATATGGTTTATATGAAAATTCTTTGTTTGTTGGAAAAAAGAACTACAATGACAAAACAATAATTTCATATGAACAAGATTTTGATATTACTAACAAGAAATAAAAAAAAGAAAAGTTTTTACTAGAAAATTTAAATTAAGGAAGGTTTTTATATTATAACAATGTATATACCTATATAATCTTTGTTTAAATCTCTCAAATTATTAGCAAAAACATAAAAACACCCTTGTTGGGGGAAGAAAACAAAAAATTAAGAGAACAACAATATTTTGGTAACAACCCCCGTGCTAAAATTTTTTGTTTCCCAAAAAAACGTCATACAATAGAAAAACACGGCTTACCATAATTTAATAGACTATAGAAATATGGGTACAAAATTACATTACCCTCCCTTTTAAATACCTTATGTTACACTCACAGTAATGTGTCGGTAACTTTCGCTTAATACTAAAAAATAAATAAAAATGCCCTGTTGGCAGTCCGTCTCCATTATACACATATTGCCTGCACTTGAACGTCAGTGTGGCAACATTTGCGAAAAAGGTGACAAGGAGGAGATAAAAAGATAACAAAAAATCTAAATTAGAATGTTTTTATGTGTATGTTTGATCACTTCTGAGAGTAAAAACAATAACGGAAAGCTGAATAGGAAAAAAACTGTGAATTAGCCACACTATAAGTAAGACCTTACCGTGGGTTAGATGGCTAAGCTGTCGAACTCTAGTATAGTTACGTTTGTAATGTAGGAGTGCATGGGTTCGATTCCTACAGCCGACAGATTGTTGAAAAAAATTATCGTATAGATGAAATATGACAATATAAACAATAATACAATTTAATGGAAAATCAGTGATAAAGTCTGTCCATAAAAACAGGCAGAAACTAGATCTAGTCTGATTTACAAATTAATAATGTGTTTATAACTTTTGAAAAAGAAGTTTATTCTTCTTTTTAACCTCAAACCTACTAAATCAATATCATTTAGTTCTGCTAAATTATTTCAAAATCATCACATTTTAGTGGTTAATCATAGCTTATATGTACAGTGGTGGCAAATTTAATAGGAACGATTCAATTTTTATTAATTTTAAAATCGTTGTTTTTATTTTTAAAAATGAGAATAGTGGCTAAATTCACCCCGAAAGGCGTATAGATAGTCTAGAATGTTGTGCAGAATTTTAATGTCTGTTTTTTACTTTGTTACTTGTTTTAAGTGGGCGTGACTTTTAATGAAAAATTAGCGATATCGACCTTTTATCAAAATACATAGCAAAATTTTGCCAGTACTGATCGGATCTATACAGACTGTATATTTTTGGAAATGCCATAAAATTTCCTTAAGTCTTCCGTTATTTTCTTCCTTAAACATGAAAAAAATTGTCTTTGCTTTTAGCGATTTTAAAATAAAGTTAACAACACTGAAATTTTGAAGTGAATAGTTTTATGTTATACTTTTTGCGATATAACAAGTAAGTCAAGTTTTTTTTACGTTAAGTATAAAGCATTTCGTATTAAAGTTTCAGTGTTGTTAACTTTATTTTAAAATCGCTAGAAACAAGGAAATTTTTGTTTATTTTTAAGGCACTGTCATTTCATTTCTGGGGACCATTTCTAGATAAAAATAATGCCAGACTTAAGGAAATTTTGTGGAATTTCTAAAAATATACAGTTTGTATAGATCCGATCAGTACTCGCCAAATTTTACTATGTAATTTGATTAAAGGTCGATATCGCTAACTTTGCATTGAAAGCCACGCATTGAAAGTCACAAAATAAAAAAAACATACATTTCGTTAAAATTCTGCACAATATTCTGGATTACCTATTCGCCTTTTGGGGCGAATTTAGCCACTATTTTCATTTTTAAAAATAAAAACAACGAAATTAAAATTAACAAAAAAATTTAATCGTTCCTTTAAATTTGCCACCACTGTATATGCCAAATTGATATAAAAATATCTACTCTACTATGTGGAACTGCACGCAGAAAAAAAAACTTGTCCTGCTTTCAAATATAATAACTTCGCCTGCTAACATATATATGTTTGGATGATATGAAATGCATCTAACGGCAAACATATGTATATAGACCGTACCACAAAAAAAAAAAAAAAATCGCCGTACATCAACAAATATAAATTTCTTTTGAAAGGAAGATAAAAAAATTTCCTTTTTTGCCCAACGTAGGGGTCGCCTTTTTAAATTTTTCGTTATATCTTTGGAATTTACAATCGGATCTTAAAATATGATTCATCGATATTTTTGTCTCGAGGGGACCAATGTTTTGGTCATTGACGTCAATTATCTCAGTCTAGTATTTACCCACCACATCTCAGTTGCACAACCTAATGATATACACCCTAATGTCAGAAAATTAGAGCTTGCAAAAAATCATTAAACTTTTGCTAAGGAAGTTTTTCGATAATTCTAGCAGAACATTTTTTTATTTTTTGTTGCCGAACGTAGGGGTCGCCTTTTTAATTTATATTTATTCAATTTTTCTTTTATACCAAAACACTGGTCCCCTCGAGGCAAAAAAATCGATGTATCACACTTTTAAATCCGACTGTAAATTCCGAAGCTATAACGAAAAATTAAAAATGCGACCACTACGTTCGGGAAAAAAAATTTTAAATTGCCATGCAAAAATCCTTTATATTTGAACGTTTACCACGCATTTCTTTTTGCCTGTAAGGTGGTACGGTCTAGTGTCCATATTCGCTGCATGAAAAAACGAAAAAAATTTATGCATCTGCTTACTCGCTGCATGACAAAACTGTGTGAAATAAGTGGTTACCAAAATAAGTAGTTATTCATATGCTAATAAGCAATTAAAAAATAATTGGTTGCAAGTGTTATTAGTGGTTAAAAAATAAGTAGTTAACAATATCACATTGAAAAACGCTTATAAAAACGACTTCGTCTAACAAAATTAACTAGTACTGAAGCCGAATTATGAGTAGAACAAATTTTAGTTTATTTTTTTTAGATTTTCAATTGTGCTTGTCCCTGGGCTGTAGTGGTGGGTTGGAATCGGACCCGGGAAGCATGCCAACGCGAGCTAGCTGGCATCGCCACTATAGTGCCTTTGGGGGTACGTAACAATATCTCTCATTGCCACTTATTTGGCAATGAGAGATTCTGCTGGGTAATTTTGAATGAAATTAAAATTAAAAAAAATGTACAAGCAGCTTGAAATGATTATAATATAATCCTAGTAATAAATAATATAATTGCAAATGTTTACAAAATGTTCTTACATGACCGTAATATGATCATTGGAAATATATAATGATTATTAGAAATATATTATGATCATTAGGAATATATTATGATTATTCTTCGATAATTTATATTTATTTTTATATCAGCGACTACTAATATGAATTTTATGATTAATTTAAGTATTTAAATTGGTAAATAAGTCATTTCATGCATAATAATTTGAGAACCTTATAATATGTTTATAAAATGAATTTTGTATGAAAAATTTCTTCTATAAGCCATTTATAAATTTAAAAAGTGATTATGCAACTGACTCTTAAAAATATGCATAGCCTTTTAATCCAGCTTCAATAGAACGCTTCTTCTTCTTCTCGGATAATACCATAGGTATCATTATAAGATATCTGTGATTATATATATATAGATTTTTTGAATATGGTCAAACCAGCTATATTTTTTCTATGCGTGTAAAAAGCCCTGCAAAATGTCAGGACCAAAAACAACGGAAAAATACGAAAAATCCCATTTAAGATTATCTTGCAAACTGGCTCGGAAACTAGAATATGTGACCACAGAGACAACATACAGCCCGGAACACTTTTCCATTTCAATATAATTCTTCTTGATTATATTATGATCGATTTTATCATTATGAAGGATTATATTATTTTCATTAGGGTCATATCATGCTCATTGCTTGTTTCAATGCTGTTCTTAAACTATCACAACTAGAATATGTGACCACAGAGACAACATACAGCCCGGAACGCTTTTCCATTCCAATATAATTCTTCTTGATTATATTATGATCGATTTTATCATTATGAAGGATTATATTATTTTCATTAGGGTCATATCATGCTCATTGCATGTTTCAATGCGGTTCTTAAACTATCACAAAATGATGCTCTTTTCTCTGCCTAAAGCAATTTCTATTAAATTACAGACGTATTATTTTGAGTGTACCCTACATATTTGTTAAATATTGTTCCATATGTATGTACAATATAAATTTATTGAGGGTTTATATAAATGGTTGACATTTTCAGAATATTATTTAATATATATTTTTGTAGGCAGCAGCAAGTGTGTAAAATTTTTGTGATTGTTTTAGATATTTTGCACATTGTAGAAATGACGATAATAATTTTTCATTCACTGCTTTGTCGTGATATTTTTTTTTTCGTTTTTAGAAATTCGAATATTAGTTTGACTTAATCCTATTTAAAGATATAAGGGTCTATTGTTTTTAAGAGTAATGTAATGATGGTATAATAAAATTTAATGTATTTGTAAAAATATAATCTTATAACTACAAATTAAATTGATTGGGACAAAATTGAGAAAATGGAAAGGAAATGAAATTGTAGATAAAAAATGTTAAGTATGGCATAGAAATCTAAACGAAAAATTATTTGATTAAACTTAAGACAATTTATAAAATTTTTTGACTTCAAACACAAAAATTTGGACAATATTAGAGGCAAAATTTTATTAAAAAGCATGTTTTTTTTTATTTATTAAATTTTTGACTTAAACTCGGCAGTGGTTTCACAAAAAAAAAAAAAGATTTATGGATCTTTCAAACTACTGATTCAATCGCTAAAAAATACTTACTAAAGTTGAAAAGGAGACTTAAGCTTTAAGAAAATTATTTTCATGGTTGCCCTGTTTTAATGCAGGGTGTGCTGCAGGATATCAAAGTTGACCATATACATTTGTAGGTCAACTTTCTCTCAATGTCAAGCGATTTTCATCAAATTTGGTACATCTCTATAAAATGCTAACCAAAAAATTGTCAAAACCTCCACCGTTTTTCTAAAAAAAAAAAATGGTCTGAATCTGTTTTGGCTTATAACGCCTAAAGTAGGCAACGACACAAAATTTAAACTTTTTCTTTATTGCTCTCTTTGAGGGTTGATATATTTGTTAAAGACATTTCTGCGAAAAAAAAATGACTTTCTCCAAATGCCTTCCGTTTCAGTTGTCTGTCTATTTTTGTATGATGTAGGTTAATTACCAAAAATATTGTTCATACCGTTTTGACATGATATTTTAACATGGCACGAGAATTTTTTTTGGCTACTGACTTAAGTTACCATATGTAACAATATGTTTTCAATGGACGGACAAAACAGCAAATATTAAGAAAACTTCCTTTAGGAAAGACAGGAAAACACTTGAGTTTTTAATAAATAAACAAATATGTACTCGTATCACAAACATTAAACGAACTATAAACACTCAGTCTCACACGCAGACAGATACAACATTTTTTTGATTTAATGCATTTACCACAAAAAGCCAACAACAACAAAAATTATGTACAATGTACATATATTTACAATTTACACTGCAGTTGTGGTAGGCTGGCAATGACAACAAGAACATGAAGAAGAAGAAAGAAGAAGAAAAACACTTGAAATATGCCCTGTTTTTGAAAATGTAAAACCGCAAGAAACCAAAATATTTTATTTTACATAAACCAATAAATAAACCATATGCAATTGTCTTGGTTGAGGTTTTTCTTTTGGAGCAGCCTGAAGATGACGACAATGATGAAGATAAAGACGACAGTCTTGGCGGTTTAGTATTAAAACGAAAAAAAAGAAACAGTGACAAAAATCATCCTTATTTATATTTATATATTCACAGGTCTACTTTAAAAAATAATGACTACCTACACACACCGAAACTATCAAGTCCTCTATTTTATCAACCCTCAAGTGGCTTTAATAAAACAAAATTATATTAAAGGAATTAAGTCTCAAAAATTATTTAAAAAATTATAAATCTGTTTTTATATTTCAAAGTTTTTTTTGTTCGAATTTTCAAAACACTACACACACAAGACACACGTTCATATTTTTATTGGGTATGCTTGTGTGTATGAGTAAAGAATTTCTTGTAATTTGAATTAAAATAATTTTGTATATAAACAAACTATTTTAACAAAAAAGGAAAAGAAAAATATTTGAATTTTTTGTTTTAAAACAGAAAACAACGAAATTATTTAAATTATTATTTCTAAAAATATAAAACTAAAAATAGAACATTTGACTGAAAATATCAACCCCTACAGATGATATATATTTTTTTGGATTTTGTTTTTTATTGACTTATACAAAAAGTTAAACCATATGTGGCCATGTATTTTAATTGATTCTTTAATTGAAAACAAACTTTCCTTCTTACTTTTTAAATAAACCTCAATCGGTTATGGAAAATATATTGTGAGCGTACTAACGGATACTTTGGAAGCAATGAAAGAAATGATTTTTTAAATTTATTCAGAATTACTTCCAAAAAAGCAGTAAAATTACACATCTCGCGCAATTACAGTGTTGCCATATTTGAAGCCCTTCATCTTTCACCACCTTTCACTTCTACTCTATCCCCTTTCCAAAGAAGGAAGCAACACGTTAATTAATAGGAAGAATTTTCTGAGTGTTGCTTCTCTTTAAAAAAAAAAAAAAAAAAAACGTATACTTGTGAAGTGGTGAAGGAAGTAGTTTGTAAAGCATTACTTCAAATATTTTTTGCTGGGGAGGAATACGATTGTCCAGATAATATATCGTCGTGTTTTAAAAAATTATTTGTGGGTCACCTAAATTAAGTCTATTTCATATCTTGGCTTTTGTTTCTGGAAGTAATTCTTTTATACAAGTTTTGAGTTTTGTTTATTTGTGGGTCACCTAAATTAAGTCTATTTCATATCTTGGCTTTGGTTACTGGAAGTAATTCTTTTATAAAAGTTTTGAGTTTTGTTTACACACATATGTGTAAAAAAATAATTTATCAAAATTTTCGCGAAAGGCTGAAATAAAGCTGTTTGTCTCCTTACGAAAAAGGTTTTTGACAAATAGCTATTTTTTAAGGCGCATTGATGATATGATTGGGGACGAGAGAATAATATGATAACCGAGAAGAAAAGAGAGATTTTAACTATAAAATGATTAGGCCACCATAACATTTGTAAAGTACTTGTATGATTAATAAATTAATAACATGAGTGCAGCAACCATGAATGGCAATAGGGAACATAACATAGACGTGATCATATTGCAACTTTTGGCTGCGTGCAAACACAACATACAAACATTTGCTTTACTACTAAAGGAACTTTGGTTAAAGCAACAACTATAACATAGAGAGAAATAAGAGCTTTGTAAAAAACATGTGATTAACATTGTAATACATAAATATTTCATCTTTCACCACCATTACCTACTTCTCTATCCGCTTTCCAAAGGAAGCTACACGTTAATTAATAGGAAGAATTCCCTGAGTGTTGATTCTCTTTAAAAAAAAAAAAAGAAAAAAAAACTAACTAGTAAAAATGTTTGAATTTATTTCTCATCCCGTTATTTACTAGGGAGTTTATGTAAATACAAAAACTAAAAACTACATTATAACCTAGAAAGAACCCTATAAAGACAATCTGATGATAGTGCTTGGTTGCACTTGAAAATGCATTAATAGGCAACCATTGGTTCTAGGAAGGTTTTTTTCATAAGTTTAAAATAAAAGTTGTTGTAAAATAAAATTGTGAATTCTATTTGGAATTTGTCATATTTGATCTTATAACCGAATAAAAATAAAACTCACTGCAATTAAGAACAATTATTCGATTATCTCGATTTCTTGAATTTTTGCACTATCACATAATTATTTACATTTTCTTTTTTTTTATAGTTTTGTTAAAAAAAAATACATAAACATAAAGTGGAAAAAATAACCATCACAGGGTTAATTATGCAACGACTTTTAACAATGTCTGGATTTTCTTTAAGAAAAGTATTTTAAAAAGGGATTAGTTTTAGTCACTTTTTCGCTTTGACTTTGAATTCTTTAATGTATAATTTTACGTATTCAATTACAGAGGCGTTATGTTAACCTTTATTTAAGGTTTTGTTTTATCAAAAGACATTAACAAACATTTTTCAAGTAACATTTTGTGTAAAAGAAACTAAAATTTTCAATTAAAAAAATATAAGTATTTTTTCCCAAAAAGGGTAAATCGTTTAGATATCGAATATTAAAAATTCAAATAACTAAAATCTGGAATAGGCATGTTTAGAAAATAAATAATGGGAGTACCGCCACCTAAATAATAGCATACCGGTCGACTCAGACTCAGTTTCTGAGTTGATTAAGCGATGTCCGTCCGTCCGTCTGTGTATGTGTAATATACAGGTCTTTTAGATGGAATTGGATGAAATTCGGCCGGTACTTTAATTTGAACGCTATTGAATGCAGAAAATACCGAAAGGTAATTGCTCTGTCATAGGTTTTTTACTTTGCGATTTAAATTGTTGAAAAGTAGAACTCTTTAGCAATACAATACAAATACATCAATTTAGGTGATTTCGTTCCATTTCGGCAACAACATATTTGATCGTAAAGCTGCTCGTAGTTTTTTCCAATCGTCGTAGGCTGCTGAAATTTGATTAATATATTGGTAATGAGGCCCAATATGAAAATTTTCGAGAGGACCCAGCCTATAATAATTTTGTAGTTAAAATCTCTCTTTTCTTCTCGGTTATCATATTATTCTTTCGTCCCCAATCAGATCATCGTTGGGCCTTAAAAAATAGCTATTTGTCAAAAAACTTTTTTGTAAGGAGACAAACAGCTTTATTTCAGCCTTTCGCGAAAATTTAGATAAATTATTTTTTTACCCAATATGAAAATTTTCGAGAGGACCCAGCAAATCTGAGAAAGTAGTCAGGATAGGTAACCTTAGCGGACACTAGTAATTGGCCCTCACAATGTCATCGCAGATGAAAAAAATCATAAGTATGATGAAATATTTGATTGAAACTAAATTTATGAAGCTTGTTGGAGATATAATGAAGCTTTTCGTATTTTTTTTTAAAAGAGAAGCAACACTCAAGAAATTCTTCCTATTAATAAACGTGTTGCTTCCGTGTTGAAAGATGAAGAGCTTTAAATATGGCAACACTGTAATTGCGCGAGATGTTGAATGTTAAAAGAGTTGTTGCGCGCCATCTGATGATGAGTTGGCGAACTTTGTTGAAGCGTTTTAGTTCATAGCCCTGTTATATTATTTTACTTCGGTGGGGTTAAGTGCTATGCGAACACCGAAGGAGGACGCTGCGATAGTATGAAGGATAGAAAAAATTTATACATATTAGTATTTTTCATAAATTGGTTGGGGATCAAACCCGCAACCTAACGTGTAACAGTCCAACGCGCTAACCATTAAACTACAGCACCCCTAATCTCACTTAATGAAATCTCACTTAAAAAATTGTGCATTGTAAATCCGTTGACCAAGGGTGAGCGCATTTTATCAAAATAAATTTATTAACTTCGATTTCACCACTACCCAGTGTAGAAAATCATTACCAGATATGTGGTTATGTAACTACATACTTGGTAATGGTAACTAGTTACTTTTCTTATTACATTTCTTATCACCTTTATATGGCGATGTCGCGAAAAATAATGAGTTGTCGTTACACACCAGCATACGAAAAATCAAAAAATATATCGTTACCTATGTGCTTACCAGTACTGACAAAAATAATGAGTCTAAAAATAGATTTTCTAAAAAATAAGTTATATAAAAAAAAATATTTTTTATTGTATTTTTTTTTTTTTTTAATAAAATTTGCTGGTGCGGGAATCGAACCTGGGTCTACAGATTGCCAGTCAACAGCTCTACCATCTGAGCTATATCGAATATTTAATAGATAAAAACACAATTGACTTGCTGCACACAAGTAAGCTTACTCGCCAACATACAAAAAATCAAAAAATATGTGGTTACATATATCCTTACCAGTGTTTAAAAAATATTGAGTCTAAAAATAGTTTTCAAAAAATTTTCAAAAAAATCTAAAAAATTATTTTCTATTTGAAATAATGATAAAAATAAGTCATTATCAGTAACTCATTATTATATGTTTTAAAATTATACAGAAGGTAAGTGGGTGTCATTACTGGTAGTCAAAAAAATAATGATATGTCATTACCGTTTCTACACTGGGTAATTAACATGGTTTTTGCAACTACCTCGATTTCTATTAGTTGCATTATGCAAGGTCGCACTGTGTTGATTTATATACATTAATATTTTTAAAAAATTATACAGGTGACCAGTTTCTTAAAAATCGTATCCTGTAAAAGTCTTATCCTTATATCAAATCCTTATAATATATATTCCTTTCATTCCCAGAAAAAGGTATAATTTTTTTCAATACACATTTTATTTTTGAGTGGTAGAAAAAAAAAAAAAAAGAACGAATAGCAGCATATAGTAATATAAATCTTTATTATATATATGTACTAGTAGTTAGTTAAGAAAGAAAAGTTTTATTAAAAAACTGTCAACATGACCGAAAAACCCTCATGCCAATGTCAGTGCATATCCCCAAGGAGCTAAAATCAAAAATTTAAAGAATCTCCTTTTGAGAAAAAGAAAAAAAATAAAATAAATAAAAGCATGTTAGTTACGTTATTGACAAAATCTTATACACAAAACTAATTTATAAAATCCATACCAAATAAAAAAACAAGTTCTTAAAAAACTGCAAAGGAAAGGACGACATATTTGAAGAGATAAAATATCTTTGACACACATAAAGGAAATTATATGTAAAAGTTTGAAAAAAATATCAATATACGAATAATAAATTGAATATATTGGGTTTGTACTTGACAAAGTGAAATGAAAATGTCATTGTGACTTCATTAGCAATTGTTTTAGTTCAATGAATCCGATTGGTATGATCTTTGTTGTTAAAAAAAAAATTTAAGATAATTCCTTTTCAGAAATTTAATAATTTTAATGTAGATTCTATTATAAATATTATTTTATTTAATAGAAACAGTTTCAAATTCTTTAGACTAACAACGACTAAAATAATTATTTAGCAAATGAATTAAATCTTAGTTCAATGTTTGTTGAATTGCCAAATTTTAAGCCCAAATATAATAAAATAAAAATATAGCAAAAATAGTAAAAATAGCATACATTCGAACATTTTATTATTTGAGGTTAAACAGTTTTTGATTTGAAAAACTTTACTTGAATAAAAAATGAAAATAAATATGGAAATTTACTAAAAGTGTTCTACTGACTATAAATAGAATTAAAAGCTTGAATGTTAAACACAACATACAAACATTTGTTTTACTACTAAAGGAACTTTGGTTAAAGCAACAACTATAACATAGAGAAAAATAATAGCTTTATAAAAAACATGTGATTTTCCTTGTAAAACATAAATAACTAGTAAAAATTATTATTTATTTTTAGTATTATTTATTTTTATTATCTTTATTTAAATTATTTTTTTGTAGTAGCTTTTATTAATCATATATGGCCCCCAGGGCTTTGGTTATGTAATAAGTGCTGTTTATCAGTTTACTTAAATTTTAAAATTTATTTGAAAATTAAATAAATAACTATTGAACTTAAAATCGTTTCGAAATTTCTAATTTAAAAGCTGCCATAATTTAGTTTAGTTATTTAGTGACTTATAGTTTTCTTAAATTTTAAAAAACAAATAATAAATGCACTAAATATAACTGACAGTGTTTCAAAAATAACTAAAAATTTTAACTACAGAATTTTTGAAATAACTGTTTTTTACAGTTTTTTTTTTGTTTTTGGTATTGTAAACATTTATTTTAATAAAAAGAAATTTTTTTTCATTCGGTTACAAAGAAAAAAAAACCTGCAACAATTTCATTTTGCTTAAAATTTAAAGCCACAATTTCAACCGATACTCCAGTTGTTAAGTTTTTTACATTGGGGAAATAATAACATTTTCTGACTTATTTGCAAAAAAAGAGATGCAAAATAAGTAGAAAAAGCAGTACAGTTAATGACCTAGATGTACTTCATCTTGAAAAAGAAACACTAATGTTTTTAACATTGACTTATCATAGGAGAGGAGTACTTCGACTTCAACAATTTTCAGTACTTTTTGAACGAGCGCAAAGGAAACTATTTTTCATCAAATGAAAATTACAAAAAAAAAAATAATATTATTTTTATTAAAAACAAAACAAAATATTGCCGTCACCGGGTATTGAACTGGCGACCTCAAGATGCTAGTCTACCTCTGTACAGCTGTGCTATTCTTTGATATAAAAGTTGACTAGCACAAAAACACCACTTTGTCACTGCTACTATAGTGTCTTATTCTCTTCAATAAAAGTACCTAGCAAAAAAAGAGATGCCGAAGCAGTAGAAATAGCACTACAATTGATGATCTAGATGTACTTCATTTTTAACATAAACACTAATGATTTTAACATTGAATTGTCATAGGAGAGGAGTACTCCCACTTCAACATTTTTTTAGTACTTTTTGAACGAGGGCAAAGGAAGCTCTTTTTCACCAATTAAAAGTTAAAAAAAATTCTTCGCAAAAAAAATTATATTTTTTTTATTTTACAAAATTTTTTTATTGCCTCCACCGGGTATCAAACTTGCGACCTCACGATTGCTAGTCTAGCGCTCTACCGCTGAGCTATTCTTTGATATGTAAGTTGACTGGCATAAAAACACCACTTTGTTAATGCGAGATATTGTTCCTTATTCTCCTCAATAAAAGTACTTATTAAACAAGTGTAAAAGGTGCACTTCAAGTCAATATTGTTTTCGGTACTATTTTTGCAGGTGCATAAAAAGAAATTTCTCACCATTTTTTATATATACATATTTTTTTTAAATTTAAAAATTAAAAAAAATTTTGAATTTAAACAAATTAATTATAAATATTAAAAAAAAAATTAATAGAATAAAAATATATTTAAAAAAAATTAAAAAATATTGGTCCCGCCGGGAATCGAACCCGGGACCCTCTGGTTGGAAATGCCAAATGATACCAAAATCACTTTTTATGATCACTTTTACAGCAATTTCTTTTTAGTAGCAATATTTAAGTGATTTTTTGGATTTGGTTCAGAAGTAATTCTGAAAAAGCTGTAAAAATGTAATAACGGATATTTCGTAAGTAATGAAAGAAGTGATTTTTTGAAGTTGTTTAGAATAACTTCTTAAAAAGCGGTAAAAATACACTAACGGATACTTGTGAAGCATTGAAAGAAGTAGTTTGTAAAGCATTACTTACAATTTTTTTGCTGGGTACTTATTAAACAAGTGTAAAAGGAGCAATGCAATTCAGTATTATTTTTAGTACAATTTTTATAAGCGCATAGAAAGCTATTTTTCACCATTTTTATTTTATATAAAAAAAAAGAAAAATAAAAATTTTTTATTAATACTGGTCCCAGCAGGAATCGAACCAGCAATCATTTGTTTGTAAATTAACTGAATCAAAATCACTATTAAGGATAATTTTCTTAGCAATTGACCTTTAGAAGTAATACTTAAGTGATTTTTTGGCTGTTGTTCAGAATTACTTCTAAAAAAGCTGTAAAAATATACTAACGAATGCTTTAGAAGAAATAAAGGAAGTGATGCCTTTGAACTTGTTCAGAATTACTTCCAAAAAAGCAGTAAAAATAAACTAACAAAGTATCCGAAGCAATTAAAGAAATAGTAAATAACTTTACCAATAATTAATAAATAGTAAAAATAAAATGTTTACTGAAAAAATATTGTTTTTTTTTAGTTATTTATTACGATATTAAATATAACTGCTTTAAATTACACTATGTGACAGTCAAAATCGGGATGGGATGAAACCAACGGGCAATGTTATATCGGTCAAAAACAAGTTATACGTGTCCCGGCGTTTCGCTGGGTCACGTCTAGGAATCGAGATATATCTTTTTTTTTGACATAACTCGAGAACCACTAGTCCGATTTTGCTCAAACAATTTTAAAAAATTAAAAATTACAATTCCTTTAATCTGTTCATATAACGTTTTTCTATATACTCAACAGTTTTGCCGGTAAAAATAAATGTTTGTTACCGCTACCATAAAAATCAAATAACCTTTTGTTTATTACTTTTTTTTAATATTTTAGGCAAAAAATATTTTTTTCTTCATACATTTATTTTTACCGGCAAAACTGTTGAGTATATAGAAAAACGTTATACGAACAGATTAAAGGAATTGTAATTTTTAATTTTCTTAAAATTGTTTGAGCAAAATCGGACTAGTGGTTCTCGAGTTATGTCAAAAAAAAGACCACCAAAGGTCAAATCGATATATCTCGATTCCTAGACGTGACCCAGCGAAACGCCGGGACACGTATCTTTTTTACCGATATAACTTTCCCCGGTAGTTTGAACCCTTCCCGATCACTGACCCCTACCATTTGTCTCACAGTGTTATTGTTACGACATGTAGTACTTTTAGTTATTTATTTCTTTAAATAACTGTGATAATAGTTGTTTTGTATTATTCCATAGGCAAACAGCTGTAATTGCAATTAAAAACAACTACTAATTATTATAGAAGAAACTGTTACTATTTTACTACAGAAAAACAACTTTAGCTACAGTTAAAAACAACTTTAGCCACAATTAAAAATAACAACTATTGATTACTACACTAACAACTGCACAGTAAAAAACAATGGAATTCGTGGTTTATAAACCACTTCTTTCATTGCTTTCAGAGTAGCCGTTAATATATTTTTAATGATTTTTTAGAGGTAATTCGGAACAGCTTTAAAAAAGTCATTTCCTTCATTGCTCCCAAATTATCCGTGGTACATTTTTACAGTTTTTTTTAGAAGTCAATGAGAGCAATATTCAAAAAACACTCAATTATTGCTTCTAAAGCATTATTGCTGTAAACGTGATCCTAAAAAGTGATTTGGATACAGTTTGTTTCCAAACAGATGATGGCTTGTTCGAATCCTCGCGGTACCAATATGTTTATTTTTTATATTTTTATATTTATGAATAATTCGTCCGTAATCTCCACACTGAAATATATTCTTTCAAATGTGTCATTATGGGTGTAATTATTAATTGCGTAAAAGGAATTCAATGTGCTAAAATCCCAAAACTTATTTAACAATTCTTCAGTTTTCGCGCTAACGCGGAAAATCAGTAAACACCACTGAATACTCTACTTAGGTTTACCCATTGGGTGTCCCGCTTGTTGGGGTTTTTAACTACAAAAATTCTATTATTTTCTTCAATATCTTTACTGTACTTTAAATGTAAATCAATAACAATTTTTGTTACCAAATTTATATTCTCTAAGGACATTATTGAAATGGTTGTGCTTTACACCTATAAAGAAGGAAACTGCAAAATGACGAGACGACACGAGACAACATTGGACAAACACTGATAAATTTCTTTTCAAATTGAAAAGTAAATAGGAGAAAACCTAGAAACATACAAACAACATTATTTCAGTCAATCTAATAAACATCATGCAGCAAAAAAAGGGTTAAATGAAATACAAGAATTTAAACAAGTTCCCAAGTAAAAAAAAAAAAAATTATAAGACTTTTCATATCATTTTATATCTAAATTAATACAATTAGAGATAATCTGATGGAATTAGATATTGTATGACACAATTTATTCCGAGTTTTGTCCTCATCAAATATTTATACCCAGCAAAAATATTAGGGATTACTCACTCACTTCATTCATTCACTTTTTTAATGCATAATTTACATTCAAAATAAAATCAAATACTACAAATACAATAACAAATAAAAATTTCACTCACAAGCATACCCAGGTGGAAATTATGTGTGGTAACAAAAAAGAAGCACTGGCAAAGCGCAAGTAGACCGCGGTCTTACAAAAAAAAGTACTGGCAAAGCACTAAATTTGGACGCCTTCCCAACGCTTTAAAAGGGTGAATTCTCAGCACTTGTTTTCCTATAACATTATTTTGTTTTTGAAAAAGAAACTCCAAAAGAGTGAATATTTAAATAATTTTTGACTCCACAATACAATAACTCCAAGAATCGTCTATTTTTAGAGTAATTTAAAATTCTTCAGTGATAAGGGCTCATAATTTGGTGGCAGGGAAAACACTTGATTTTTATGTTTCTTGGTGCTATCTCAATACTTTGCAAAGCATTAAATAGATCGGTGTTAAGTATCATTTGGGTGTCAGGAAAGCACTTTAATTTTTTTATTTGAGCGTTGGCAAAGCATTTGATTTTTATGTTTATGGGTGCTTTCCCAGGGCTTGGTAAAGCATTGGCACCACCGTGGAACGGTGTTATCATTTGGGCGTTGGGAAAGCGCTGTTAACAAGCACTCATACCACCCATTTCGGTGCTTTGCCAGTGCTGGCCCCTTTGTAATTTTCTACCTGGGTAGTTTCCTACTGAAAACTTGTTAAATTTACAAAGGTATCGGTTCTTTTCTATGACACGCACATATTAAATTCATTGATGGTAAATTTGAATTTAATTTTCATCAATGAATTTAACACGTTCATATCATAGAAAAGAACCGATACTGTTGCAAATTTAATAAATTTTCAGTAGAAAATAACGCTTGTGCATTAGGTCTCTATGTGTTGTTGTATTTGTATAACTTTATGTTTGCATATTATTTTTTTGGCTGTAGATAAAATAGTCAAGCAATTGGCTCCACAATTTTCTACATTCAAAATGATATTTTTGTATCAATCCCACTTTACTCGGGGTGTGGATATATAATTTTCAATATATAATTATACGCAATTGTATTTAATAATATATAATAATTCTAAAACTTTTTTACTTGGGTTACTCTACTTACTCGCTTAACATTAAATGGCTTAAACTTATACACACTTTGCCAGAATTGAACTTTTACACCATCTTGCTACCAAAGAGAAAATGAAGATGATGATGATGTTGATGTTGTTTAGACTTCTTTTCATACACACACTTTGTGTGTATAACAAATTATCAACCATAATGAAAAGTGATGTAATGCATGAAAAGGATTTTTTATATTATTTGTTCCATTTTGACTAACGGAATGACTGACAGTCATTTACATTGATGGTTTTTCGTAGTTTCATCTATTCAAGTGTTTGCCACATATACGCACACACTTAAATATAAACTGGATCCTGTACAAAAAGGGTTGGCAATATTGATAAATGATAACATTTAGCAACAGGCAAATACTATCGACAGCAACCCACAAAAAACAAAAAAATGAACAACCAACCAATTTGAACACCATCTAACAATTGTACCAAATTGTTCTATTTATTTGGGGGAAAACATCCTTTGTTTTTGGTTTTTATAAATATTTCTTGTAATTTTTTTTATTTTTTTTTACTTTTCTTACTAAATTACCCTTATGAATTGTATTTTATTGGCATTTTTCTTATTTGTACATAATTTTCCATTTCAAATAATAAAATAATATTTATTTTTCTGACCAAAAAAAAAAAAAAAAAAAAAAACAATACTTTCATTTTTACACATAATTTATTTGAATATATATTTCCAATTTATATTGCCTATTATCCTTTATTATTTGCTATGCCATCTTTTTATTGCTGCTTTTTTGGTTGATTTCTTTTTAAAACAATAAAGAACAAAAATTTTTTCGAAAATAATTTAATTATATTTCTTAGAAATTGATGAGGCAAAAAAAGGGAGTTTTTCTTCAAGATAAGAAGAAAAATTAATATAGGCTAAAACAAAAATGTTGGGTTACACTTACGAGGGTCATTTCGTAAATTTTTTGCAAAATGCAATTTTCTCTTGAACAATAATTAATTTAGTTGTTATTTTTCATTCAAATTGGCGTTAGAAAAATAAATTTATTTCAAACAGTTTTCTGTTAAATTTTAAATAAAAAAAAACATACTAATTGAAAAATAAATTGCTGAAGTCTTAGTTAATACTGGCTCTTCTGATTACAAAACATACATATATTTGTATAGGCTGTGATTGAAAAACTTCATTTAGCCACACTCACCGCTATGCCGACCGTGGTGTATCTTGTTAAGAGGTGATACTACAAGTCATAGCCTGTGCAGAGGGCTGGCGGTTCGATCCCCCGTCATGGCTATACACAAAAAAGTTTTTAAAATGGAGACAAATTAAGAATTAAAAATTACTTTGATCAATTGACACATAAACTAATCACTAACGAGTCTTCGCGGAGTCTGGTGATTCGCTTATGTCTGTTAAATATTTCAATAAAAAATGTTTTCTTCTTCCTATAAATCAGCGGAGGAAATAAGAAGATAAACAGACAAAATCTGAAGTAGAATGTTTGTATATGTCTGTTAGATCACTTCTCAAATTATTCATATAGAGACAATGTGACAATAAAAATATAAACAATAATACAATTTAATGGAAGATCACTGATGAAGCCTGTCCATAAAAAGGCAGAAATTAGATCTAGTGTGATTTGCAAATTTAATGTGTTTATAACTTTTGAGGAAGGTTTATTCTTCTTCTTAACCTCAAACCTACTAAAAAAGAAAAAAGTTTTTGTTCGACGATTTTTTACGACTTTTTTTTTAAGTTGGGTTGACCCGACAGAAATGCTAACTAAGTCTTTTGGTGATAATGCTACATCTGTAAAAAATATTTACTACTGGTTTGCAGAATTCAAGCGATGTCCATCTTCTACCCATGATAAAATTTGTAAAGTTCCTCTGCAAAAAAAATTAGAAGTCATAATTTACAAAATACTTCTTCCATTGCTACTAATGCAGCGTATTTTTGCTGCTTTTTTGGAAGCAGTTCTGAACAACTACAAAAAAGCACTCCTTTCATTATGTAAAAAGTACGATTAGTATTATTCTTACAGTTTGTTTACAATTAATTCTGAATAACATCCAAAAATTCACTTAATTATTGCTTCTGAAGCATTATTGCTCTAAATATGATACAAAGAAGTGATTTGGATTCAGTTTATTTCCAAACAGATGATCGCTGGCTCGAATCCTTATGGGACCAATATTTTTATATTTATTTTTTTTTATTTAAATTTTTATTTTATTTTTTATATTTATTTTTTTTTTATTTTTATTTTTTAACATTTACAATTAATTTGTTTAAATTCAATATTTAAATAGACACGGAGGAGTTTGGAAGATAAACAAAAATATAAAAGTAGAATGTGTGTATGTGTCTGTTTGATCACTTATGAAAGTAAAAAACAATAACAGAAAGCTGAATAGGAAAGAAAACTATGAATTAGCTACTGTCGCACTTTAGTATAGTTACGTTTGTAATGCACAGGTTCGATTCCTACAGCCGACGGGTGACAATCTAAAATATAACAATAATACAATTTAATAGAAAATCACTGATGAAGCCTGTCCGTAGAAAAAGGCAGAAGCCAGATCTAGTCTGATTTGCAATTAATGTGTTTACAATTTTTAGAGAAAAAGTTTTGTTCTTGTTCTCAACCTCAAACCTACTAAATTCAATATTTTTTTAATTTTTCAGTTTTTAAAAATATTCCAGCAAAAAAAATTGGAAGTAATGCTTTGCTACTTCTTTCACTACCTCACAAGTATCCATTAGTTTACTTTTTACTGCGTTTTTAGAAGTAATTCTGAACAACTTCAAAAAACCACTTCTTTCATTGCTTCCAAAGTATCCCTTAGTATATTTTTACAGCTTTTTAGTATTACCTCTGAACAACATCCCAAAAATCACTTAAGTATTGCTTCTAAGGCATATTCGTTCTAAAAGTGTTGCTAAAAAGTAATTTTGGTACTTCTAAAGATATTATTGCTGGTTCGATTCCTAGAGGGACTAATATTTTTTTTTCTATTTTTGTATTTTTTTGTCTTTTTTATTTTTTTTTTTTATTTTTTTTTTTATTTTTTATTTTTTTCTGCGTAATTTATCCTGCTGGTCTTATCGAATTTTCTTAATTTTTATTTTCTGTAGTTTACTTGTATGATCTAAAATCTAACATAAAAACATTCATTTTTTATTTTTTTTAATTATATATTTTTTTTAATTTTTACCCTAGATTTTAGTTCATCTGAAGATTGTTACAATGACATCAAATATGACAAATTCGAAATAGAATTCACAATTTATTTTACAACAAATAGAGAAATAATATTATGAAAAAAACTTTCCTAGCACTAATGGTTGACAATTAAAGCGTTTTCAAGTGCTACCAAGCACTATCATCAGATTGTCTTTATGGGGTTATTTCGACCCTTTTTCTTATTTTTTTATTTTATATTGAATTTGGACCACTTAAATCCAAAATAATTGTTTGTAAAATAAACATTTTATTTGAGCGATATTTGTTTCAGAAAATACAGAGATTTGAAAACTTTTCGTATCAATAAAAAACCGTGAAAACTCAACATCTAAAGGATTAAAAAAAAAAGAATCTTAATGATTTTTTTGCATTTAAAATTTTAAATTTATGAAAATCCGAGAACTATATTACAAGTTTATATATTATAATGAATTTTTCCTCGGAGAACTACAATTTTTTTTACTCAAAAACTATTTATTTTGTCAAATTTTTCCAATATTCTGGACTTTTTTTAAAATTTCTCCTATGAAATATGAAAATTTTAACAATAGGAATATAAATTACAGAAATTTTCTGAAAGGCCAGTTATTCTTGAAATTGTTGAAGAAGTATTAAATAGATTGCGGGCATACTTAGGTTCTTTTGAAAGTGAAAAAGTAATTAATTTTTCAACCACTTATATTCATTTATAATACTACTGTAATTATTCAAATTTATTCACAAATTTTGAATTTTTGTTGTAATAATTGATTATAGATTATAAGTATAAGTAACAGTAACATTTGTTGGTTTGATATCTTTAAAAATTCACTGTGAATGTTTATTTATTATTCTTTCTCAGCACTATTCTTTCTCAGCAATATTTTTCTGAGTGCATATCTCAACTATATCAATTTAAATTAAACTTCAAAACTTAATTTCTATACAATTAGTTTTTCATTTAATATTCAATCTTTTTGATGTAAATTAATTAAATGTAAAAAGCAATTTATTATAAATTATCTTTTAGAAATAAATTTCCGAACCCTTAACCCTGCAGCAAACAAAAAATTAAAGATTAAAAAATACATTTGTGATTAAAAAGGATTTTCACATTAATTAAGGCATATTAGAAAAGCAAACTTCTCTAAATATCTTCTTTTTTTCCTTGTCTAATACAATTTCGACAAATTTATTTAATGTTATTTTGGCCAAATAAAATAAAAGGGAGAAAAGAAAATTGAAAATTAAAATTCGAAATGATGTTGTTTGTGTATATTGACCTATTGAATTTTGTAAAAGCTATTTGTATTTTTTTTTCAAAAGAAATTTTTTTGTCGACATTCTTTATTTTTTTTGGTATAATATTAACCAATTTCTAATAAAGGATAAACTATAAAATAAGGCTTGTTGAAATCATTAATCATTTTTGTTTCCCAAAAAAAAAAAAAAAATTCAAATGAAATTTCATCAATAAGCTAAAAAAAGTCAAAAAGTCTAAATATTTGTTATACAAAAACATATTGCCAATGTTATATAACGTAAAAAATTGTTATAGAAAAAAAAAAATAATAATAAATTACTTTTTCCAATTACTATGAGTTGCTTACAATTTAAAAGAAAATTCCATTAACAGTTTTTCTTTCTTTTTTTTTATAAAAATGAATTACTTTTTTAATAGTAGTATTAAATATGTTGTTCTATGTTTGTTTTTGCATACTGAACTAAAAAAAATTGTTTATTTTTAAAGCCTTAAAAAAACATATTTTTGTCTAGACCAACAACTTACACTTACTTGTGTGATAACGTTTATAAGCAGAGTTGTGTAGTATTAAAATTTTCACAATGTTGCTATGAATTTTAAAATTTAAAACATTTTAATGGCTTAATGGAACATAAATTACTATAATTTTGCTATGAATTTATTTTGAGTTTATTTATTTAACATACCAAGATTATTTGCCGTTATGTGTAAACAATTTAAATTGTAATTTCATTGAACCAACTCTGCATAATATCGGTGAAATGCAAAACTGTATTATTTTAGTTAATATGCATAATACAGTGGAACAAGTTTATGTTTATAAAAATAATTTAAAAATTTTTCTTTACCCACAAATTATTGTTGAAATTGATTTGAGATTGTTACCTTTAAATTGCAAAACTTTGGCTCTTTTCTAAAATGGCGTTTTATTATCACGTTCTGAATATTATCAATTTAAATTAACACAGCAAAAAAAGGATACCGTAGTAGTAGTAGAAAAAGCACTACAATTGCTGATCTAGATGTACTTCTTTTTTACCATAAACACTAATGATTTAAATATTGAGTATTCCCACTTCAACATTTTTTCAGAACTTTTTTAACGAGTGCATAGGAAGTTCTTTTTCACCAATTAAAAGTTTAAAAAAATTCTTCACAACAAAAAATATATTTTTTTTTATATTACAAAAGTTTTTTATTTTATTGCCGCCATCGGGTATTGAACTTGATTGCTAGTCTAGCTCTCTACCGCTGAGCTATTCTTTAATATGAAAGTTGACTTTCATAAAAGCACCACTTTGCCTTTGCGAGACATTTTGCTTTACTTTCTAAACAAGTGCAAAAGCTGCACTGCAATTTAATATTATTGTCAGTACTATTTTCATAAGCGCATAAAAAGCAGTTTTTCATCATTTTTATTTTATATATTTTTAAAAATTGAAAAAATATTGAATGTAAACAAATTAATTATAAATATTAAAAAAAAAAATCTTAAAAACATTCAAAAAATATTGGTCCCTCCAGGAATCGAACCCGCGATCTTCTGTTCAGGAATACCAAATGATACCAAAATCACTATTTAGGAACAACTTTACAGCAATTGTGCTTAGAAGCAATACTTAAGTGATTATTTGGATTTTGTTTAGAAGTAATTCTAAAAAAGCTGTAAAAATATACTAATGGATACTTTGGAAGCAATGAAAGAAGTGATTTTTTGAAGTTGTTCAGAATTACTTCTAAAAAAGCAGTAAAAATACACAAACGGATACTTGTGAAGCTGTGAAAGAAGTAGTTTGTAAAGCATTACTTCCAGGTTTTTTTGCTGGATAGTTTAGCTCACTGACCATTTTTGTAAAAATTGATTTAGAAATTAACTGCAATACATATGTGACCCGTGTCAAAAAACGGGTTTGGATTCTGGTTCCTAAAAGGGTGTAGAATAAGATGAAATGAGTTAGATTTCTGAGTTAGATGGTGATAACATACGCGATTGCCAAATCGCATCTCCCAACTGAAGGTGTCTTCAAAGTGATAATGCGTTATGAAACTTTAAATGCGTTCTTCTCAAAACTTCATTTTCACACACTAGGTCCCTTTTCTCGGAGAAGGCCACATATAATGGCAATATCCTCTTTCTGATTCCGAAACCCATTTCTCAGTAAGTCGTATCAGATCTAAGATATCAAGTACCGAATTTGATCTCCCTGGCAATTTTGAACACTCATTTAGGACGCTTTGTCAGCTTTTACAAAAAGCGTTTGCCAATATTTGTTTTACAAAGACTGCGGTGGGAAATTTTATTTTGATTTTTTTTAATTTAAAAAGGTTTTGTGCTATAAAATTAATTTGTTTTTTTATGGAAAAGCTCTCCTAAACCAACTTTTTTTGTTTTCCCAACTCTGGGAGAAAACTATTTGCCGGTGCTAGAATTTTAGCGCAAGCAATAAATTTCCAGCTCTTATCATTCATTTATGTTTTTAGCCAACAATTATTATATATGTCGTTAGCTCAGTGGGTAGAGTTATCGTCTGCCAATCCGACGGCCTGGGTTCAATCACGATAGGACAAAAAAAATAGATATGAACTTTTACTAAATTTTATTTTGAAAAATATATTTCCAGACCACCTATTTATAGGTTTTAAGCTTTTTGAACAGCCGGTGCTTTTGTCTAATGATGTTATGATTTTCAGAATAGGAAATATCTTCCTACCAGTACTTGTACCACCTGTTAATAAGGCTTGTCATCGCTTTTCCGTTCCTATTTTTCTGACTGGGCACTTTTTGGTACATCAGTCAAACCAATAATAAGCTGACGATATATTAGAATTTAATGTGATACACTGATTACTGACTCACTGACTTTACATAGCACAGACAAAATCGCTAAGGCAAGTAAGAGCTTAATCACAACTGGGTCGACTAACAACAACAATAGTCGTCGCAATGAATTTAAATTAAGCGACAGTCAACCGTCGGCATTCTTTTGACGTTTTGAAAAATGGAAAGCTAAAAAAAATTTTGTTGTAGGCATTTGTTTTGTCACATTTTTTCAGCAATTCAGTTAGATTTACATTAATTTTTTGTTGTTTTTCAGTTTACTGTACTTAATTTGGCTGCAAATTCTTTATGTTAAAAAATATATTTTTTTTGTTAACAAAGTACGATTTTTTGTAACTCTGATACGAATTTTTACTCTGTTCTGTTAGGTAACCCTTATTCAGTTAAAAATATGGCAACAGTTTCAAAAATATTTTGAGTATGTGTTAGTGAGTCGTTGTGAAAATAGAATAGACTCTTTTACGTCAAATTGCCGGACGAGATAGCGACATATTGCTTCCCATACAAAATACAATATATTGAAAAGCAATTATCGCTGTCGTTATCGACCCAGTTATGATTAATCTCTGAGTTAAAATTTGGTATATAGGTTCCGTTTTCGGCCGAAAATTAAAATTATTAATTAAGTTAATTATTTGCTTTTTTAGATTTTTAATGCGAATGAAAATGTACCGTTCGGAAATCAGCAGTCTACTATTTGTCAGCAAATATTTATGTTGAACTTAGCAGAATAATTGTTAATTGCATTAAAATTAATTTATCTTAAATATAACTAAAATTTTGTTGATACCGGGTGGGCCAAAAGTCACCACGGGGTTTAAAAATTTCATTTATATATTTTTTTTTTCTCATTATATAAATAACACCTGGAGAATAAATAATAGAGAAATTCCCAACTGAACAAAGAACCAGAATAATAGAATTTTATTATTTAAATCAGCGATCAATTATTTTAAACTCCATGGTGACTTTTGGCCCACCCGGTTAACTGTTTTCTTGCTATTTTTGTATATTAATAATTAGCAAAATTTTTAGCTAATTTCTTACGAATTTAACTAAAAAAATTACTCTAATATGACTAAAATCGTATAGATTTAACAGAATTTTTCCTGCTGCATTTATCTTACTAATATATATTCGGCAAACATATTCTGCTGAGATTAATAGTTTTTTTTCTGCAGGCCCTTTTAACTAATTTTAGTAGATATTTCTGTTATTTGTACAGATTTATTTCTGTGAGTGTAACAAATAACATAAAAAATTTAAATGGTTTTCCATAATAGAGTTAAAAAAAAATTAGTTTTTGGTGAAAAATTGGTTGGATGTGAAGACAATTTTTGTGGTGAAAAACAAAAATTTGTGGTGAAAAAGGGTTTTGAGGTGAAAAAAGCTGAGGTGAGTATAAAATATTATTCACCTCTAGGCGTCTGGTGAATAAATATGACAAAATATTTTATTCGCCAGACGCAACTTTAATTTTGTTTTTTTTTTTTTTTTTTGCGATTTTGATACTTTTTTTTTATTTTGTTAAAATTCTTTTCATTTTAGTACTTTTTTAAACTACAGTTGGTTGGCCAAGTTTATGAATATTGCTAACTTTTGCATCCACTTTTGATAATTGAAATTTGTTTTTTAGTAGGTTTGAGGTTAAGAAGAAGAATAAACATTTTCTTCAAAAGTTATAAACACATTAAATTTGCAAATCAGACTATATCCAGTTTCTGCCTTTTTTATGGACAGGCTTCATCAGTGATTTTCCATTAAATTGTATTATTTTTTATATTTTTATTGTCAGATTGTCTCTATATGAATTATTTCAGAAGTGATCAAACAGATATATACAAACATTCTACTTTAGATTTTCTCTGTTTATCTTCTTATTTCCTCCATGTCACCTTGTCGCAAATGTTGCCACACTGACGTATGGTTTTTACGTACTAGTGCAGGCAATTTGTGTATATGGGAGACGGACAGCCAACAGGGCATTTTTATTTTCTTAGTTAAGTGTTGTTTTTTCAAACCCGTCGTATAGACCAAATACAATTAATATTGTAATTAATATGTATTTTTATTTTTTTTGTTTTGGGTTTTGTTTCATTTTGTACATCCATAACGGATTGTCAAAATTTTTTTGGAATTTGTTCCTTTTTCTGGATCCATTATATATTTTTTAAAATTTGTGGTAATTTCCTGAACCGATCGGTCACTAGTACGGGTATTAAATTTGTAAATATTAAAATTACATTTATTCATCATATTAAAACTACTACTACAGGCAGAAACTAGATCTAGTCTGATTTGCAAATTATTAATGTGTCTATAACTTTGAAAAAATGTTTATTCTTCTTCTTAACCTCAAACCTACTTACATTTATTTATTTATTTTTATATATTTATTTTTATTTATTTGCATACAATTAGTAGTGTGAATACAGAGTTGTTTAGAATTAGTAACCAGATTAAAAGTTGGATTAGCTGTTAATCAAAAAAAATTAGTGCTTAATTAAATAATTAATCAAAAGATTAGTGTTTAGTGCTTTATTAAGCAGTTAATTCCACTTTTAGGATCTTAAATTTTCTGTCTATACGGAATATAAAAATCTTAAACCTTTATATTTTTGTTTGAATATTTAATTTTTGTTTTGTCCCACTGTCCAGTATTTATAAGTATATTCAACTATCATTTTGTAGAGTAGTGCTTTTTTTTTCCTTATATGCATCTCATAACAGTTTTTGTTTTGAAAACTCTGGTCAAGATTTTTGTTTGTTTTCATTTCTATCTTCATTTTCGTCTCTTACTGCTCCTTGATTATAAGAGTTTTTTTTTTGTAGATTTTAAAGAGCTTTAGTCTAGGCTGACTTTAAAAAAAAAGACCATTCCGTATAGACTTCAGACTATGAACTAAATATTGTTTGCTTATCTTTTTACATACGCTTATTGGGTTCCAATATAATATCACTACGCTATGAGCAAAAAAAATTTCTTTTGCACATGCAAAAATGATGGCAAATGCAAACAACGATTATGTAAATGAAAAATTTCCATTAAATTCATTGAATTCCATTTTTCTTTTTCTTCTTGTATAATGGCATCACTAAAAGCATTGTTAAGCTTCATCACATGTTAGGAAAGGAGACAGTATTATATGTCTGATTAAAAGGAACATGAACAAAAAAAAAAAAAAAAACACAAGAATTTGATTATGAAAATGAAATTTGCCATAATTTGTCTGATTGACTTAAAAGATTAGAGCCGTAATGCAGTTATGCATTTTTGGAGGAAAGATAATAGGAAATTTTTTTCATACCGAATTCTTTGTTTTTATTTCAAAAATGTATTAACACTTTATGTATGTATGTATCTAGCAATTTAAATTGTTCTATTTTAAGTTCAATAACTTGAAATTGTATATTAAAGTTTAGGTTTTTCAAAGTCATCAAAAAGTATCATAATTTATTTCAAAGTAAATATTTATTTAAAATATTTTGTAACATTATAGTGTTAAACAAAAAATAAAATGGGAAAATGTGAAAACAATTTATTAAAAGTATTTGTTAAGTTTGTTTTTATGGTTAACTTAAAAATACCAAAGTACAGTGGGTGGTGATGACTTCAGCTATTTTTAAAGAATGTTTATAAATTTTTCTTAAAATTAGCAAAGTATTTTTACAACATTTATAGAAAGAAATACTTTTAATAAAATACTTCAAATTATTATAACTACTAAGGAGAAAATAAATTCTCACCAAATCACTGTATTTTGTATTGCACTTAAACTTAAGCGTTTCTTTTGTAATTTTTGTATGAATTATGTGTGTATGTCTCTATATGCAACGTGTTGCAATAGCAATATTAAATAAAAAAAAAAACTACTAGAAATAATGTTAAAAACATGATATTGGCCTTATGTAGTTACAAAAAAAAAACAACATTACAAATATTTATAGTAAAAACACTAAAAACTCTAATCGTTTTACAACAACCGTGGTTAATGGTGTTAATTGAAAATGTCTTTTAGCCATAATATTTTAGTTTCTACATGTTTTTCTTCTTTTTTTAATAGATTATTTTTTGCTGCAATAACTCCTGAATGGTTTTAACGTAAATATGAAAAACCATCTGTTCATATGTTGTTTAAAATAACCATTAATATAGAGTTTGTTTATCCTGGTTTTATATTTGCCTTTTCTAACTCCTTTTCTCTGGGCCTCCTCTTTCACTCCCTTCTGCCATTATATTCGACAAATTGTAAGTGTTTTTAGCCTAAAGGTTTTTATTCTTTTATAAAATTCATCATTGAAAATTTGTTATAGAAATTTAACCAACTGTTTAGTTAGTTACCTAAAGCGTCAATAACTAACTGAAGTGTATATACAATGACAAAAAAAAAAAAAAAAAAAAAACAAGACCATGTTACAATAGCTATAGTAACTACAACAATGACGTTAGCAACATTACAACATGTTGCTTGCATATTTATATTGTTTGTTGGTTGCTAGTTTGTTTGTAGTGGTGTCTATCAATTTATGTTATGTTGCAAAATATACAAAATTCGTTTAACCATTGATGCTTGAATTGGTTTTAGTTTTTTATTTTTTTTTTTTTTTTGTTAAAATTACATTTTGTTATCTTTTACACATACCCAGCAAAAATATAAAAAAAAATTGAAATTATGCTTAACAAACAACTTCTTTCTCTACTTTAACAAAATCTGTTGGCGTATTTTTACTGCTTTTTTTTTTTTTTTTTTTTTTTTTTATAAAGAGAAGCAACACTCAGGAAATTCTTCCTATTAATTAACGTGTTGCTTCCTTCGGAAAGGGGATAGAGTAGAAGTGAAAGGTGGTGAAATAAGAAGGGCTTCAAATATGGCAACACTGTAATTGCGCGAGATGTTGAATTTTAGAACAGTTGTTGCGCGCCATCTGATGGTAAGTTGGCGAACTTTGTTGAAGCTTTTTAGTTCATAGCCCTGTTATATTATTTTACTTCGGTGGGGTTAAATGCTATGAGAACACCGAAGGAGGACGCTGCGATATGTATGAGGGATAGAAAAAACTCATACATATTACTATTTTTCATAAATTGATGTTGCCTTGGTTGGGGCTCGAACCCGCAATCTCGCGTGTAACAGTCCAACGCGCTAACCATTACACCACAGTAATTCTGAACAACATTCACAAAATCACTTAAGCCATACTTCTGAAGCATAATTGCTCTAAAAGTGATCCTAAAAAGTGATTTTGATACAGTTCATTTCCAAACAGATGATCGCGAGTTCAATTCATTCATTCAAATCCAATATTTTTTTTTAAATTTTTTTTTATTTAATTTTTTTTTTATTTATTTTTATTTATTTTTTTTTATTTATTTTTTTTTTATTTTATATATTTTATATACTTTAACAATGTTGTATTTTTATGCCAGTCAACTTTCATATCCAAGAATAGCTCAGCGGTAGAAAGCTATACTAGCAATCCTGAGATCGCAAGATCGATACCCAGTGACGACAATAAAAACAACTTTTTTAATAAAAAAAATATAAATTTTCTTTTTCCGAAGAATTTTTTTCAACTTTTAATTAATGAAAAAGAGATTCCTTTGCACTCGTTCAAAAAGTACTGCAACAATGTTGAAGTGTGAGTACTTCTTTCCTATGACAACTCAATGCTAAAATCTTTAGGTTTATGTTAAAAAACAAGTACATCTAGATTACTAATTGTAGTGTATTTTCTACTGCTTTGGCAACTCTTTTTTTTTGCTGGGTAGTAGTTTATATTTGTACAGGGTGTTTCAAAGAGAGAATATTTTTATATGACTCATAAAAATCTAACTGTAACCTAACTTACTGCTCTAATAAAAAAATTCATTGAGAATTTTTATCATGAAGAAAAATTACCAATAAAACTTCGACTACTTAAGCTTTCATTATTTCACTTAATCAATTTACACAAAATATAACTAATTTAATAATTTTCTTTTAATTTCAGGTAATATTTTGAATTTGATATATAAATTGTTAACATAATGGGTAAGATTATTTATTTAAATTTTTCAATTCCCAAGAAACTGCTGTGTTCCAAAGCATCGGTTCTAAACCCTTCTACTGTCAGTTCATACACTTATGATTATACCCTACACTACTACGAGGATTGGGTATTATAAGTTTGTGCTGATGTTTGTAACACCAAAAAGTATTGGTCCTAGACCCACCTTATAGTATACCGATCGGCTCAGAATTTTTTTTTAATTCGATTCGATTTAACGATGTCCGTCTGTCCGTCCGTCTGTCTGTCTGTCCATACATTCTTGTGAACACTCTACAGGTCGCAAATATTAATATATTTTGATGAAATTTGATACACCGACTTATGTCAGCCCAAGGACGACGCCTATTCATTTTGGTTGAAATCGGTCCATGTTTGGACCCAGTGCCCATATAAGGGTACCCCCCAAAATTTCCTTTTTTACACGCTGCAAGTCGCAAATACGAAGATATTTCAATGAAATTTGGTTCGTTGACTCACATGGTCCCAAGGAAAAAGCCTATTAATTGTAAATAGGATCGGTCCATATTTGGAACTATCGCCCATATGGGCTATCTTTTCGATTTTCTCTTCTTTTATGATTTTATATAAAATTTTGCCACAAGTCTGTTCAAATTTCGGATCCAAACATTAGTTGGCTTTAAATCAGACTGGTGTAGGGTATTATATAGTCGGCATGCCCGACTTTAACTTTTTTACTCGTTTTTGTTTGAAATTGTGCCAAAAGCAACCACTTATACCGCTCCAAGGTGGAACCTGTTATACTAGAATGAGTTCCAGGACTAGTTCTAGAACTGATTCTCCGTCAGTTATACCTTACATATAAGATCCGTTAAATAGCTTGCTGAATTAATTCCATAGAATTGGTTCTAATGGAACCAGTTGCAGAATTTGTGTGTTTGACTGGTCTTTATTACAATTTACTCCCCTTGCCACGCCTAAACAACTGAAATAAAAAAAATATATTTCTCGCTTTAAAGCTTGCGAAATTGCTTTTAAACAACTGAAAGTTTTAAAATAATTCTTCTTGGGCAGGAAACAGTTCGTCTTACTTAAAATTTTATTAAAAATCTAAATTTAATTTAAAGAAAATTGTCTGATAAACAAAAAAAAGTTTTTTAAAATAATTTTTGACCCCTAAAGCACCGCAAGTTGTTTGAGTTTCACGTGAAAAAACTGTTATACTCCATATAAAAAAAAATGATTTTTCACGACAGTCAGTTTTACGTGAAAATTGTGTAGAGTTTGTTTTCACGCAAATTTAATGTACAAGACTATTATTTTTCTTGGGAAAAAGTGACATTTTGTGTTTATTGTGATTGTGTCGTTGTTATAAAATTAAAAAAATTTTGATTTGTTTAGATTAAATTGCAATTTAAGGCATTTAAAGTTCGAGTGAAATTTTTCCACGTGCTTAAAGGT
Source organism: Leucophora obtusa (assembly GCA_949987735.1). Taxonomy (NCBI): domain Eukaryota; kingdom Metazoa; phylum Arthropoda; class Insecta; order Diptera; family Anthomyiidae; genus Leucophora; species Leucophora obtusa. The sequence continues at coordinate 17,077,300 of OX465299.1, forward strand.
GAAACAGGGCCGCTAAAAACGTGTCCCTGAATTTTTTTCTGTACCACATATCAGGATAGTTTTCTTATAAGAAGAACATTTTTGATCTCTGTAACATTTTCTGAATTTTTCCTTAAGAATAAAATTTCTAAAACCAAATGTTTTTCTATATTGAAGAACTAGATTCATTATATTGATAAATTCCCAGTCAGAAAAATACAAACGGGAAAGCGTTGGTAAAGCACTTTAGCGGGTGGTAAAAGTTTTTTCTCAATCCGAAAGTGATAACATTATTAGACAAAAGGATCTGCTGTTCAAAAAGCGCCAGAAAAGCACTGGAAATACAAAAATTTTTAAACGTTGGCAAAACGCTGGCAAAACCAGTAAATAGGTGATCTGGAAATATATTTTCCAAAATAAAATTTTAAAAAAATTCATAAGTATTTTTTTGGTCCTACCGTGGTTTGAAATCAGGCCGTGAGATAGCTAGACGACAGCTCTACCCACTGAGCTAACGAGACATATAATACTTGGTGGCTACACACATAAATGAGTGATAACAGCTGGACAACTAATCGATGTGCTAAAATGCTAGCACTGGCAAACAGTTTTCTGGAACTAATATGCCAGCTTTGGGAAAGCAAAAAGAAGTTGGTCTTAAAGCAGCTTTTCCACAAACGAAAAACTTGATTTTATAAAACAAAAAAAAAATTAAACTAAAAAATAAAAAACAAACAAAAAAAAATGTTTCCTAGCAACCGGATTTGAACTCGGAATCTTCTGACTACAAACCTTTTTTAACGAAGCGTCAGCATTTTTATAAAATTGAGTTGACTTTTGTACCGCTGGCAATTTCTGACTATGTAGCACTGGATTGCAAACTTTGGCATAGCAATCTAAGCCCATATTTGCCAGTGGCTTTTTTTATAAATCACCGAAATTTTTGTTAAATAAATACTGGGAAAACGCTTTTTGCAAACGCTGGCAAAGCGTTTCAAATGAGTATTCCGCCAGTCATTTATTTTTAACACCGTGCTAACCCGGTATTATGTAAGTGTTTGATTTTTCATACCACTGGCGATTTCTGACTGGATTGCTTCACAAAACCAAACAAAAAAATTACTACAATTCGGAAAATTTAACTTTTCATTAAATCAATGAACGTTTTCGTAACATCCAATAGATAATTTTGTAATATTGGGTGTATAACTTAAAAATGCGGGATTTTTGGCAAATTTGGAGCGTTTTTTGTAAAATATTTGTATGATATAAATTTATTCAAAGTAATGTCCATCGTTAGCTATGACCTTTTCCCATCTTTCTGGCAACATATGGATTCCGCGCCAAAAGAACTGCTAATTTTTTGAGGCCAAGAACGAAGCAAGCCAATTTTGGATACCCTGTTCTGAACTGAAGCGTATTCAAGTGAGTGTTCTGCATCGATCGAAACAAGTGGTGGTTGGACAAGACAAGGCCTGGACTATAAGGCGGGTGAGGCAAAACCTTCCAGCCACTATTTTCTAAATAGTTTTTAACCGGTCTTGCAACATGTGGCCGAGCGTTGTCATGATGGAATTTTACGGCCTCATGTCTGGTCGCATATTGGGGGGGTGTTTCGGCCAATGCTCACTTCGAACTAATAAATTGTGTTCGGTACAGGTTCCCTGTGATCGTTTGGCCCGACTTGAAAAGCTCATAATAGACGGGTCCCTTCTGATCCCACCAAATACAGAGCATTACCTTGGAGCCATGGATATTCGGCTTTGGCGTTGATTAGGATGGATGCCCGGGCTTCACCTACGATTTTTTTCGCTTTGGGTTGTTGTAATGGATCCATTTTTCATCGCCAGTAATGATCCGATGTAAAAACGACTCCTTTTTATGGCGTTCAAGCAGTATTTCAGACATACAAAATCGTGTTTCAACGTCTGTCGGCTTCAACTCTTGTGATACCCAATTTCCTTGGTTTTCGATGAATCCTGCTGCTTGCAAACGTCTTAAAATTGCTGCTTGAGTGACTTCCAATAATCTTGCAAGTTCTTTTTGAGTTTGACAACAATGTTGATCGAGTAATGCCTATAACACTGTGAGACAAATGGTAGGGGTCAGTGATCGGGAAGAGTTCAAACTACCGGGGAAAGTTATATCGGTAAAAAAGAAGTTATACGTGTCCCGGCGTTTCGCTGGGTCACCTCTAAGAATCGACATATATCGATTTGACCTTTGGTGGTCTTTTTTTTTGACATAACTCGAGAACCACTAGTCCGATTTTGCTCAAACAATTTTAAAAAAATTAAAAATTACAATTCCTTTAATCTGTTCATATAAGGTTTTTCTATATACTCAACAGTTTTGCCGGTAAAAATAAATGTATGAAGAAAAAAATATTTTTTGCCTAAAATATTAAAAAAAAGTAATAAACAAAAGGTTATTGATTTTTATGGTAGCGGTAACAAACATTTATTTTTACCGGCAAAACTGTTGAGTATATAAAAAAACGTTATATGAACAGATTAAAGGAATTGTAATTTTTAATTTTTTTAAAATTGTTTGAGCAAAATCGGACTAGTGGTTCTCCAGTTATGTCAAAAAAAAGATATATCTCGATTCCTAGGGGTGACCCAGCGAAACGCCGGGACACGTATAACTTGTTTTTGACCGATATAACATTTCCCATTTTGACTGTCGCATAGTGTAATTAATCATCTTCGAACTTTTTGTTTTCTGTGTCAAAATCGCCACTTCTGAATCGCACAAACCATCTCTCGCAAGTCAAAATTGATGGAAAATATTTAGAATAAGATTGGGTGAGGAATCGATGTGCTTCAGCTGCACTTTTTTTCAAATTAAAGAAGTAAAGCAAAACTTCCCACAAATGATGCTTTGTTGTCACAAAGATACGCCATCTGTTGTGAATACCTCATTTTGAAGTTATACACCCAAGAAAAATTTATAATTAAAGTGAATTCATAAGTAGAAGTTAAAAAAATAATAAATGTTGAGATAACTCATTAATGTATTGTTTTAAATTTAACAGAGATCTGTTAATATACCAGTTTAAAAATAATTCTTGGCATAGTTTTCTAAAAAGCTTTAAATTCTTGATGTTTCAAGGTAGAAAGACCCTAACTCGATATTTTTATTTCTGCAGAGAAGAAGAAAACTTGGTCAAATCTAAAAACTATGGATATAAACTTTTTGTGAGTGAAATTTTTTATAAATTAAAAATGCATTCAAAGAAATTTTAGGTTTAAAGTTATTCAGATTTTATTAAGTTTTTTTCTTCTCCACTAAAGAATTAGGAAATAGAATTATGAATTTTCTATATTAAGCCATGGATTTCAAAGTTCTGCATTTCACAATAATATAACACAAAATAATAAAATAAACGATTGCGAAATGTTTTAATTTAAAATTAAAGAGATGTTTTTATATGATATTTTAAAAATAACATAGAGTTCAAGTGTTTTGCTTTATAAAAATATTTTTTTTTTTTCGTTTTTATAAAAGTTGACTTTGAGGAAACAATCTCGCTTACACCATTGCTTTAAATGCAATAAAATATATTGTGGAATTTTGAAATTAAATACGAAACAACAATATAAACAAATTTATTGTTAGTGTGTAATTCTCAAATTTCTTGGCATATTTTATTGAATTTCAAAACACTCTGTTAAGTTGGATTTTGATGAAATTGATCAAATAAAGAGCTCACATAAAAAATTTCTTTGATTTTCTGGAGTTATTCACTTAATCGAGCAAAATTAGTCGAGTTATTTTTTAATCGATATTGATCACTTTAAATTATTTTATCAAGAAAAATATATTCAAACCGCTTAAATCAATAAAAATTTATAGAGATCAATAAAAAAAAAAAAAATACCTCAAATTACGTTAAATCAATAAAAAAAAAAAAAAAAAAAATACCTCAAATTATGTTAAATTAACAAAAGCCCCTCTGCGAAAAATATTTATTGTGCAATATTTTGTAACTAAAATTTTATAACTAAATTTGAAATAGATTCCCTCTAACACCCTGTTATATTAATACAATCACTCTTCTCTGATATGTAAATTTTCCATATTTGCTTAAGGCTTTCTTCTTTTCAATACAATATTGAATTGTATTGAATGAAGTTCCTTTCGTGTTGTATATACATATATTGATTGGTGTTACATACATATTGTAAATAAAATGGTGTTATTTGGTTGATTGCATTGTTGTTATAATACAATATTTTTTTTTTTCGAGTGTTTATTATTGTAAATTTTATATATATACGATAACAATAACAATAGACAGACAACACAGTTTATCAGAAAAAGAAAAAAAAACTGAAAACCACCTAAATAAACAAATGGTCATATAAGAAAATCTATAATATTTTAAAAAAAATTTTTGAACAAAAACAAAATTTAAAATAAAGCAACAAACAGAAGTTAAAAGAACGTGTTGTATTAATTAACGTTAAGATAATTAAGATTGGAAAATAAGTGTAATTTTGAAAATAGTTGTATTTGCTGGGACTTAAAGACCAACAAAAATACAACAATATTTTATACTCTGCCTTCTCTTGCTGCATTTTTGGAAGGGGAAATGATAGTAGAGTTAAAAAAATATGTTTCCAGTACTGCATTGCTTTTAAATATACTATAAAATGGACAGAGTCTAGGTCTATATCTAAATATTGGGTGTATAACTTCAAAATGCGGGATTCACAACAGATGGCGTATCTTTTGCAAATGGTTTGTGTCTTTAATAATTTGTATGGCATTTTAGAGTTTTAAGTAAGTAGCAAAAATAAATTTTAAATTTAACAGTTTCTAGAAATTAAGTTTCTTTTACATGGTGAATGATCTTTATTATTCCATTAATCCTTTACACTGTCAGTTGTCGTGTTGTAAGATCATTTCGTCTTATTATAAAATCATGTGTCACTTTGTTTTTAGTTTTCTTTAATCTATAGTATAAATCTAGATTAACTTTTTTTGCTGTTAATAAATTATATTGCACTACAAATCTGCAGTAAAAAAAAAATTAAGGAGTACCATAATATAAAACTTAATGGGGCTTCTTACCAGTGTTGCCAGTTGTGGGGTTTTTACCCTTGATTTAGGGGATTTTTCAAGGTGAACAATATCGTTAGGGAATTTTTGAAGAAAAAAATATCTAGCGTTTAAATTAGGGGGTCTTTTGCAAAAAAAAAAAAGAAATGTGAAAAATTTATAAATTTAGCAGAAAGTTTTGAAAAAATATAATTTTATGTTTTCAATGATTAAAAAAACTAAAACTAAATTTATCAGGGTTGGCAGGCAATACCGCTAAAATACCATTATCTATTCAAAACCCTTTCAGCGGACTACCGTTATCCTTATAATACCGTTACCGAAATACCGTTATCCATAAAATATCGTTACCGAAATAACTGAAATATCGTTAACCTTGAAAACCCATTACCCTTATTTTTAATTACCTGCTCTTGGTAATTGCACGTCGTTATTGAATATTTCACATTAATTAATTTACTTACAATAATTTATTTTATGTTTACTTAAAAAAAATGACTACCGTTACACTTAAAATACAACTCAAATACCGTTAACCTTAAAATAACTTTACCGTAATAAACCGTTGCCGAAATAATCTAAAATAACGTTTCCTTTATCGATAACCGCATCGTTTCGGTTACCATCCATGAAATTTATAAAAAGCAATTCCTACAAATACAAATTTCCTTTGTAGACACGTAATTTTTTAAATTTATTTCTAGCAAATTAGTCACTTGAAATTTTCCTTTTCTTTTGTTTTGAATGAAAAAAATGTAGGGTTTTTTTTCTTCTTTCGAAAACATCTAAATTTAGGGGAATTTTCAAATAGTTAAGGAAAAATTTAACAAAACAACCTGGCAACACTGCTTCTTACACATACAAAAAGTTACAAACAGCTATATACGAAATCATTTATTATCATAAAAAGAATATGAGTTAAAAATAATAATGAACATGTTGCACAGTTGCTGCTTAAAAACATGACATCCGTTTTCTTCCTAAACTTGTCAAGTTCTCTTAATTTTTGTATTTTAAAAATAATAAACTGTAATTCCAGCCTATGAGTTAATGGTGAGCACTTCCCAAAAAAAATCTGGTTTTGAAGTTAAGGCAATATTTATTTTTTCATATTTTTTTTAAGAGGAAATTTTTTCTATTGATTAACGTGTTGCTTCCTTTGGAAAGGGAATAGAGAAGAAGTGAAAGGCGATTAAGGATGAAGGGCTTCAAATATTTCATAATTTGAGTTTTGTTAATATTGTATAAACATACAATAATTTGAACTAACAACAGACAATAGAAAATTAACAACAAAAATATAAAAAAAAATGAGATGAACCCCACATTCTTGAAAAATTATAAAGAAAAATAAGAAGTCTTTTACAGAAGCAGAAGAAAAAATTATGACAAAGAAAGAACCAAAAAATAAAATCGCTTCAATTAAAGACATTCAACACTGTGCTTACACAGCCACCACTTAAAACCAGGATCAACACATTAACTTAGGGTCTCCCCTTTTAATGAAAAGAAAACAAAAATATGGAGTATTTTTCATAACATTTTTTTAACCCTTTCAAAACATTTAAGAGGAAGAATAATCAGTTTGTTATTTGATTTGTAACACCTACGATAGTTTAAAGTGAAATTTGTAAAAATATATTTTTCTCGAATTAAAAATATTTTGTGAAGTTTATTTACTTAACTTTCTTTAACAAAATTGTTATTGAAATTAAAATGTTTCTTCTTCCTCTTCACTCACAGTAACGTAACGCCCCGTGGCAACAATATTTTTGACCTGCATTTTAAACTGCTGAATTTGAATAAAGCACATTAGTGATTAATCACAGCTGGGTCGCCAACGACAGAGAGAATTGCTTTTTCGTACATATTTTGTATAGAGAGCAAAATGTTGCCATGTCGTCCGGCGATTTGTCGTCGTAGTAGAATTTGTTTTCATGACGACACACTAACACACATTCAAAATATATGGCAAATTGTTGCCATATTTTTACTTAAATAAGTGTTGCCTCTCAGAACAGAGTTGTAGAAATTAGTATCAGAGCTGCAAAAATTCATACTTAGTTTACAAAAAATTTCCTTTTTGGCAGAAGAAATATAATTCAAAATAGAAATACAGAATTTACCGCAAAAAAAGCAAAATTAAATACAATAAAATGGAAAACAACAAGAAATAATTGAATTAATGAAGAATTATGGCAAAATAAATTCAACAATATTCTTGTTTTGCTTTCCTTTTTTTTTTTTTTAATGTCAACAGTCGATTGTCGCTGAATTTAAATTAATCACGACGACTTCTACTATCGTTGGTCGACAGTTGACCCAGTTGTGTTTATGATAACCAGGGCATTTATTTAAATGCATATTTGTAGTCACTAGACCAAACTGATTTTGACCAGATACTTTTCCGATTCAAAGGATTTGCAATTTCATATTTTTGCATATTTTGCTTTTATGTGCATATTTTTTGTCATATTTTATGTTTTTTATTACATATTTTTGCATATTTTGCACTTGATTGCATATTTTTAGAAAAATAAAAGCACGATTTAATTAAAAATAAATAAAAGAAAGAATTCGTAAACCTTAGCACAGTACTAAATCATAATTTTATCATCTTAGAGGGGGAATCTGTTGGTGAAGTCTCTCAGATATAGATGAAATTTGGATACATGATAGAGCGGACAAAATTAAAAAATTTTCGATTCTAAACATTTCACCCAAATTGATATTTAGGTTGTAAAAATGAGTTTGATGAGTTTTATTTGAAAACTTTTTAATATTGGGTGCATGACTTAAAAATGCGGAATTCACAACAGATGGCGTAACTTTTACACATGGTTTGTGTCTTTAATAACTTATATGGCATTTTGGAGGGTAAGCATCTGTCATTTATTCTCACTTAGTCACTGAACGAAATACTTTAAACAACAAAGTTTTGTTTTTCTTCGAAAATGTCAAATTTTGTGCCAACAAAGAATCATTTGTGGCAAGTTTTGCTTTACTTTTTCAATTATAAAAAAAGTGCAGCTGTAGCATATCGATTGCTCACCGAAGCTTATCCTGAATATGGTGATTTTGCCACGGCAGACAAAGATCGCCCAGGTCAGCCAAAAAAGTTCGTAGATGATGAATTGGAGATATTACTGGATGAAGATTGTTGTCAAACTCAAGAAGAACTTGCAAAATCATAGGTAGTCACTCAAGCAGGATTCATTCAAAAGCAAGGAAATTGGGTCCTGCACTATTTAGAAGCCAAGAGTCGTTGAAAGACTATTTTTCATGTCCGTAATGCCGCTTAAACGCCATAAAAGGATGTACTTTTTGCATCGAATCATTACTGACGACCCGTGTAAAAAAGATCAGATCTGGCCAGATCTCAGTAGATCTTACCAGATCTAATTAGATCTCAAAATTGGGGACAATTTGAGATCTAATTAGATCTGACAAGATCTAGGCATATCTGGCCAGATCTTAGTAGATCTTACCAGATCTAATTAGATCCCAAAATTGGGGACAAATTCGAGATATAATCAGATCTAGGCATATCTGGCGCATTTGTCCAGATCACTTTAGATTTGAACAGATTTGGCACTAGATCTGATCAGATCTTGCCATAAGGTATTATCACATATGCCATATCTGATCATATTTGATGAGATCTGGTACAGGATCTTATTAGATTCAATCATATCTATTTAGATCCAAAAAGATCTGATCAGATCTAAACTATTTTACACGGGGATGAAAAATGAATCCATTATGACAACCAGAAGCGCAAGAAATCGTAGGTATGTGAAGCCCGGCCAACGCCAAAGCCGAATATGCATCAAGGTAATGATCTGTATTTGGTAGGTACAGAAGGGTCTCATCTATTATGAGTTTGCTGAAATCTGATCACTTGAAGGAGCATTGGTCGAAAAATGCCCGGAATATGCGACCAGACATGAAGCCATAATATTCCATTATGGCAACACTCGACCACATGTTACAAGGCCGGCTAAAAACTATTTAGAAAATAATGGTTGGGAATTTTTGTCTCACCCGCCTTATAGTTCAGACCTTGCACCGTCTGACTACCATTTGCTTCGATGGATGCAGAACGCTATCACTGGAATACGCTTCACTTCAGAACAGGGTATTCGAAATTGGCCTCAAAAATTGAGCAGTTAAGATGGTAAATCCCGCATTTTTTAAATATACACCCAATAGTTTTATGGAATTCAAAAAATTCCAAGTAATAGTTAAAATTCGTGTTTGCCGATTAAAAATTGTTGTGCTAATTTTATATAGACTTTTTTCTGTTTTGATTTTTTTTTTAACTTTTACAAGTTGAAGTTTTATGCTCTTTTTTTTTTTTTTTTGTTTAGCTCTTAATACTCCACTTCACTTTTCATGTCAAAGGCATGCCATGGCCAGAATACATATATTTTGTGTAGGATTGTCTAAAGCTGGCAATGATGGTGATGGTGATGATGACTTTAGCAACCATAGGAAACACATCTAGTACATAGTTTTTATGTTGAATAGTACAAGATTTAAGAAATGCAGTTTTTTCTTCTTTTCATTTTTTTTTATCCTGCTGCTAGTGTCATGCGCTGATTATGATGAAGCATCTTGTCATAATTAAACACTAGACTTGTGTAAGTTGTATTACAACATTGAAAGTCAATAAGTCGGTATATTTTTTTTTTTTTTTGCAAACATTTTAAATCCTTAGCATAATTCATGATTTAATCTAAAGCAAATAAATTTAAATTTTAATATGATCAATTTTATGTGCCACAATTGAAATTATCTTCTTTTCATTTGTAACAGATAAAAATTTGATTAATTCAAAAACTACCCACCCTGATCCTGGAAACATATAAAAAAGCCCACACTATTTGTAAGAAAAATAATAAAAAAAAAAAAAATTGCAACTACAAACTTGTCAATTGTGTTTTATAAACACAGCACAGGATTTTTTTCCCTGAAATACAAAAAAATCTATCAATATGTTTTATCATCATTTACTCCAAGTGGTAATAAAACAAAACAAAAAATAAAATAAAAAATGGTTCCACCATAAAACGGTGGGTTGCTACTACCTTTTTTCCTCCGATTTTTTTATTTTTTGATTTATTTACATGACAAGCGGGTTAATTACAACATGTTGTGGTTTATACGGCTTGTTATTTTTATACTACTACCACACACAGAAACAAAAAAAAAAAAAAAAACACCAACCATCGACGAGAAGAACCATAATAAAAAATCATCCACATCATCATCACATCATGGCAAAAAAACATCAGAAATTGAAAAATAATAAAATAATATAAAAGCTACAACCAAATGAAAACCCTCGCGTTATACAAGTTTCATATACGAGTACACATAAAAAGGAAACCAATATTATAGCCAAACCAACCAGACCTAGTCAGTAGAGGGATTTTAATATGTATCAAGGGAATAAGTAATATAAAAACAAAAAAAGGCGAATAAGGGTATAGAAATGTTCGATTGTGGCGAACTTTTCTATACCCTTTAGTACCAACACTAATTAATTAATAAGTCCCGACTCTGATATTGTCCTACTCAGTTTTCATTAGGCCTTACCCAGTGTCTTCAAATGTAATAAAATATGCCATAAAATTTACGAATTACACACTTTGTGTGTTACTTTCAAATTTCTTTGCCTATTTCATGGCATTTGTAGACACTAGATTAGGCAGCAACTTTTCTAAGTTTAAGTATCTCGAGCACAGACAGTGTTTAAAAAAAACGGGAAAAATAAAACACCATATCGCTAAAGGTAGAATTAGCTATAAGTGGACGTAACGTGACGAGTCTCCTTATGGAAAATCTAATGAGTTAAAAGAGCACAGCTGACAGTCTATTTCTTTATGGCTAAATGAGAATTAAAGCCTGTATGACAATTGCTTGATTTTGTATTGAATTGATATATTGTACGATTGATGAAATGAAACAACAAATATTAGAGAGAGTAAGAAATACAATTTGTAAACAAATAAGCAGTGATGCACAACTTTTTTGAAAGAAAAGTCGCTAAAAATGATTAAAAATCGTTACAAACACAGAAAAGCGCTAGAAGCAGAGAATAACTTAGGAAATTGACAATATTTTCGACAGTCAATGAATAAATGTCATTTAAAAGTTGAAAATTTTTAGTGTTTTTTTTTTTTGACCGTTTGTTATTGATTTCCCTATACATATGTAAGTATGGTTGTACTTTTTGCACTTCTGTTATTTTCCTATGATTTTAGGTTTGCACTGTTCTCAAATATTTGATCCATACAAAATAAAGCTACACTAACAATATTTTTTTCCTTAAAATATACCGAATATGTATATTAAAACAATTGAAAATAATTAAAAAATGGACTACCCACTTTTCTTTTAAAACAATTAAAACAATAATTAACTGACAAAGTCGTTTATTTTAAAATTGATTATATTATAACAACTGATTATTTTTAACAAAAAACTTTCGCTCAATGTTTTAACTTACATATACCAAAAGTTTGTATTTTTTGTATTTAGTTGATTGAATGACTAATAGAAAGTTACAAAATATATTTCTCTGCAATTTAACAGCTTATTCAATTGAAACAACTTTACCGATTTACTTTCTAAATAAAGGCTTCATTAGTCTAATCGTAAAGTAAAAAAAACGTATCTGTAATTAATTCAGTGTGTTAAAATAATATAGAAATATATTTTTATCTTTTTTCTATGCATTGAAACTGCTGTCAAGAAAAATCGTAAAAAAGTTCTGTTGAAAATAGAAATTTTCTATTTTATTACTTGACATTTAATTCTATGCACAAGAAAAAGATAAAAAATACAATATTTTTATTTTTCATACTCTTTTTATTCATTATGTGAATGATACGTTACTTTTTTTACGATAATTCCAAACTAATTTGGGCTTAACTATTGAACTTTTATGGTAAAGTTATTGTGAGTGTGGTGTCATACTGGCATAAGGACTACAGCAGTGGTCGGCATCCATAGCCACCAGTGGCCGATCATCATCGGCTTTTCACACATACACAACACGAATGACAACAAAACTCTTATAACAAATAAAAATATTCCAATCAGTAGCATGATAGCTGTCAACAAAGCAGGTTGATGTCGCTTTGTTTAAAAAATTTTATAAAAATTTTACACTCTTAAAATTTTACAAGAACAGGAAATTTATTATGAATTATTATTTAATTCATAAAATTTACTAACTAATGGAATACTTTTTTAAGAATAAATAATTTATATACAAAAAAATAATTTTTTTAAATTAATTTTAATTAAATTAATTAATATTTTAGTAATAATAAAATTTATTATGAATTATTTAAAAAAAATAAATTAGTATGAATTATTTTTTTAATTCATTCATGCATTTATTATTTCATTTCTTCATTAATTCATGTTCTTAATATACAAAAATAAATTTAAAAATGATAAACTAATTCCTCAGCGTGTAAAACACCAATACATTCACATTCTCTCTTTCTGACGACCACTGCTACATACCTATTAGTCTGTCATCGCTTTTATAGAAAACGTTAGAAAGACTGGGAGATTTCTATATGAGAAGTACCCTTTTATCATATAATTTGAACAGAGCCCAATAAACGAGGGGTACTATTTATATTTCGGGAACTGGCAACACTAATGTCAATAGCTAAAATCTGGCAACACCATAATAAAATTTGACATTTTTTAGCATAAACGTACTCAAAATGTTTTGATGTACAAGTGCTATTTGTTTTGTTTACAGTGAGTTAAGAAATTCAATTTGGCCAAAAAATGGAAATTTCTAGAGAAGGTTTTCGTTGGATTATTTTTTACAACTTTCGACGTGGATTATCTCAACAAGAATGTGTCGATGAACTCAGTTCTTTGCATGGCGATAAAGCAGCATCAAAAACGACAGTATATCGCTGGTATAGTCAATTCAATCGTGGTCGTAGTTCGGACGCCGACGAATTCCGCGATAATGCAAGATCGTCATGTAACATGTCGTGAGATAGAGGCATCCTTGCATATTAGTTCCACTTCAATACATTCGATTTTGCATGAACACTTAGTTGTAAAAAAAATTTGCTCTCGTTGAATACCCCATAATTTATCAGTCGCTCAAAAAAAGGTTCGAGTCCATTTGTTTAAGGGAATGATTAAAAAGTTCGATCGTGGTGCTTCGAACGACATGTATAAAATCGTGACAGGTGACGAATCATGGATATATGCGTATGAGCCGGAAACAAAACAGCAATCGACCGTGTGGGTATTCGAAGACGAGCGAAATTCAACAAAAGTTGTTCGTGGAAGAAGCACAGCGAAGCAAATGGTCGCCTGTTTCTTCAGCCGAATGGGTCATGTGGCCACTGTTCCGCTTGAGCAACGTATGACGGTCAATTCTGAGTGGTACACGACCATTTGTTTGCCGGAAGCCTTCGGAGAAATTCGTAAAACTAACCCCCAAAGACGAATGATTTTCCATCATGGCAATGCGTGCTTTCACACATCTCGTCAAATAGGTGAATTTTTGAGCAGTCAAAACATCGAATTGATGACTCATCCTCCGTACAGTCCTGACTTGGCACCCAATGACTTCTTCTTGTTCCCGAATATCAAAGGTAAACTGCGTGGTCAACGATTTATAGGCGCCGAAGAAGCAGTTGAAGCCTTCAAAAACCATGTTTTGGAGGTATCTCAAGAGGAATGGAAAAACTGCTATGAAAAATGGTTTCAACGAATGCAAAAGTATATTGATCATCATTTTTATTTGAAAATGTTTGTTATTATTTGCTATTCCCGAAATATAAGTAGTACCCCTCGTATTATCGGACTATATTTTTGTCCAATAGTTATCATTATCATTCGGCAAGGGACGCGATCAAAGAAATTTGGATCATGAATATGTATGTTAGATATACATAAATTTATACTAATTTTTTACAAATCTAAATTTCCTAATTTTAACAAACAACAGTATTAACTTATGATCCTTAATATAGAGTATTCAAATAAAAATATAAAATAAATATTAAACCCAACAACTAAAAATCATGTTCAGGTTGTGTTCAATAATAGAGTAAAGGAGATAGACTGACTGAGTAGGAAACTCAAGTGAAAAAAACAATGAAACAAATTGCTGTAAATTAATCACGGGAAAGACAATAACAACGAACCAACAACAAAATTCAGGCAACAGCACATAAATTTCCTATCAGCCATCAGCACGCAATCTATTATTTTGTATTTATTATACAGACAACACTCGATAAATGCAGTAGAATGCACATATTTTTAATTAAAATCATTATTAGTAAAGTGTTGTTTTTTCAAACGCGTCATATAGACCAACTGCAATTAATATTGTAATTAATATGCATTTTTATTAATTCTAATTTAGTAGGTTTGTGGTTAAGAAGAAGAATAAATATTTTTTCAAAAGTTATAAACACATTAATTTGCAAATCAGACTAGATCTAGTTTCTGCCTTTTTTTATGGACAGGCTTCAGCAGTGATTCTCCAATATACAAAACCATACGTCAATGTGGCAACATTTGCGAAAAGGTGACACGGAGGAAATAAGAAGATAAACAAAAAAAAAAAAAAACTGAAGTAGAATGTTTGTATATGTCTGTTTGATCACTTCTGAAAGTATTCATATAGAGACAATCTGACAATAATAATATAAACAATTATACAATTTAATGGAAAATCACTGATGAAGCCTGTCCATAAAAAAGGCAGAAACTGGATCTAGTCTGATTTGCAAATTTAATCGGCCTTATTACGATTGTCGTAGTCGAAACTAAGTCGAATTTGCTGAAATTTCGCTAAAAACACAACTTTTGAACAATTTTTAATTGGATTTACCATATATAACACTCAGATTTAAAAAAATCCAGTATCAGAGTTTCATTTCTTTATAATTTCCATTATATACAAAATCATTTTATATGGAGTCGAAAATTTCGACTACAAATACGACACTCGTAATCAGGCCGATTGTGTTTATAACTTTTGAGGAAAAGGTTTATTCTTCTTCTTAACCTCAAACCTACTGTATTATTTATTGTTTATATTTTATTGTCAGATTGTCTCTATATGATAATTTTTTCAACAACCCGTTGGCTGTAGGAATCGAACCCATGCACTCCTACATTACAAACGTAACTATACTAGAGTTCGTCAGCTTAGCCATCTAACCCGCGTATGGCCTTGCATATACTGCAATTAATTCATAGTTTCTTTTCCTATTCAGCTTTCTATTATTGTTTTTTACTTTCAGAAGTGATCAAACAATCACATACAAACAGTATACTTTAGATTTTTTATTTATCGTCTTATTTTCTCTGTGTCACCTTTTTGCAAATCATTATAATTTGAATCTTCTCTCGCTTATTTCTAAATTAATCCCCTGTATGGACCAAAAATTTTAAAATAATTATGTAGAGCTTCAGCAATCCCAGCCAGCAATTTCGGAGCGCTCATAAATAAGAGTCTTAAATGGCTCATAGAAATGGTTATTGTTTTTTTTTGAAAACACTCTTTTTTAGTTGAAAATATGAACCCTCAGAAAACAATTCAAAAAGTTGTTTCTACAATCTAAAAAGCTGTCTCAAAATGAGGGTTCATTTTTCAGACTCAAAGAAGATTACAAAATTATTTAATTTTATGAGGAAAATTTCGATTTTATACGTTATTTTTTCTGAGTCATTTCTGAGTACACAGGGAGCTCTTTTGAACTGACCACTTTCAGAGGAAAAAGTGGAAAATATTTATGTTTTTGGAGCTCATTTCTCAATCATTAATGATCCTCTTTGTTTGCTGGGATCTTCAAAAAATGAATCATTGAATTGAATCATATATACATATGATAAGCAACTATGAAATTTAAACGGATTCTGAGTACCGAATCCACATAAAAAAATTATAAAGTTTTACATCTCGAAATCTTTTTTCTGTTGTGTGATCCATATGCGAATATTGGTTTGCGTTTCATTTCATGTAGAAAAAACTTTGCTGAAAGTAATAATAAACAATTAACTTATTTTGAAAATAAACTATAAACTATAAAACGTGTTTTTTTTTGAACAGCAAATTTTCGAAATCTTAAATTCCACGTGATTTTGCAAATCCACTCTTGCTTGTGAATTTAGAACATGTATATTTATTTATTATAAAATTTCTTAAATATGATAAAAGTTAAGATTGGATTGGAATTCAAAAAGCTTTTCATAAATATTATAATGAAACTTTTTCTATCAGTAAACCAATCACCGCGTGTATTAGGGGTTATCTGTATATATTCAAAAATCCCTGTTCTTTTTCCTTATTTATTATTGGTTTTGTATTATAGTTTAATCAAATCAATAGTATGGTTTTATACATATTTTTGGCAGCATTTGTAATTGATTTTTAATGAATTGAAGCAAAAGGGAAAAGTAAAGGACAGTACAATACAGAATAGTAAATTAAATTTAGAATTGGGAATTCTACTATTGCATTCGATCGCAGGAACAAGGGAAATCTATATGAAAAGAAACTACAAGAGCTTTTATAAAAATTAAATTTCCAGTTCTAGAATCTTCCGCTAAGTAGGTACTGAAATTTATTTTGGAAGTTATCGAAATGATATATATGAGATATTTTGCTAAAATATATATTATCTCTAAATTATATATATAAATAATTGTTCTCTTTATAATCTTTTAGTTTTATTATCACATTAAACCACCGAAAACTTGTGCCAAAACTTTAGCATTGCCAAAAAAACTAAATAATCTTTAGAAATAAACTTAAATTTCGATATAAATATTATTTACCAAGCAACAGACAAAACCACATACATATGAAGCAACAAACCAAAAAACCACCTTGCCTTTTGTGAAGACTTACAACAAATGACTGCAGCAACAGTTCCCCTTTTGAAAATCTAAAAAAATAACATAGAAAAACACTAAAAACCTCCAATTCGACCACAATAACTGACAGCTAACACCATAATCAAAATGCGGCATGTGTAGAGTTGATGGTGCCTGACAGTGTTTCCAAATACTGTTTGGTTGAAAATTGTGATGAGACAATACACAATACGATAAGTAGTATCCGAATATTTCCACAAATTGAGAGGTTAAATTAATGACAAATTCTTGGAAAATTATTAAGAAGTCTATAGAAGAAAAGGTGTTGAGCTTTGAGAAGACACATGTCCTCTTTCATTATGTAGAAATTGCCGTTTTATACATTCTACATTTCAATCAAGGATGGCAGTTGGAACGAATATCGATTACGGTTTTCTGACAGGTATAATTAAGATTTTTATTTTTGGTTACATTAGGGTTTTGGAAAAATAACGATAACGGTTTTGCAGTACCCCAGCAAAAATATTTCTATAAAAAATTCCTTCCAATTCGGCGTTTAAATCGATGAATTCAACATGGGCATATGAAGAAGCATTCTTTTATTATTCTTCGTATATTGTTTTTCCTAAAGAACTTCTTTGAAAATTATTTATTCACATCATTTTTCCTGAAATTTGATTTGAAACATTATATTATAACAGAAGCATCACAATTAGGGTGACCATTTTTTTTCTGACTTGAATTCAGTACAATTTTTTTTTAAATATAATCACAAAAAAAAATAATTATATTGCCGACTAAATTTGTACCCATCGACTGGATCAGTTGCTGAAACAAAATTTTTCGGTTAATACCGAATTTTTATTTAGGTTGAATTTCAGTTCTCGGAAACAAATTACATTGTAGAAACTAATTTTCTGTAGATACAATCGACATGTACGATTAGCGCAACGAACAAATTGATTCACTACAAATTCTGTCGTCAGAACAAATCTGCTTTCTCTTTGATAATTTTTGAGTGACTTCTGCCATAGAAAAACTTTCACAATCTGGCTACTTTTTCCCATTAAAAATTATTTATAGACAATTTTAAGGTTTTTTAAACTTTTTATATCGAAAAACTAATTCTAGGCACTTTTCCTTTCGAAATTTTTGCATAAAAACATTCAGAATTTGTTGTTAGGCCGATTGAAACTTTGTTGTCACAGCCAAATAAGTGTGTATCAATTGATTTGCTACTGTGGCAACGGAAATTTTTATTCTGTTTTATTAACACAACGGTAAAAATTTAAAAAAGGAAACAATTTTATTAGTTAAGTGTTTGTAACCGTCGCATAGGACAATCGTAATTAATATTAGAATTAATTACTAAAGAATTTTTTAACAATTTTATTTTAAATCACTGAACGGAAAAATATTTCTTAAATCACGTTCACGCTGAATAGTTTAAAAAATTAAGGAATTATTTTTTTCGATTTATACAATAAAAAATTAACGCATTCGTCAGTGAATTAATTAATTTGATGTGATAAAAAGATTTACAAGAAAAAGAAAAACAATTACAATTTAATTAATTCTTAAATCATTATTGGAGTTGAACGCGTGCAATTGAAGAATTTACCCGATTTTGTAAAAAAAAGATTAATTCAATTACTTTAGAGAAAAATTGAATTCGATTTAAATGTGGTTCAATTGTATTCGACATTGTATTTTGCTTTTTTTTTATTAAAAAAAAATTATTATTATATTTTAAATGTTAAAAATCAGTAGAAAATCATTACCAGATATGTGGTTATGTAACTACATACTTGGTAATGGTAACTAGTTACTTTTGTTATTACATTTCTTATTACCTTTATATGGCGATGTCGCGAAAAATAATGAGTTATGATTACACACCAGCATACGAAAAATCAAAAAATATATCGTTACCTATGTGCTTACCAGTACTGACAAAAATAATGAGTCTAAAAATAGATTTTCAAAAAAAAAATTATATTAAAAAAAATATTTTTTATTGTATTTTTTTTTTTTTTTTTTTAATAAAATTTCCTGGTGCGGGAATCGAACCTGGGTCTACAGATTGCCAGTCAATAGCTCTAGCATCTGAACTATATCGACATGTTAAAATTAATAGATAAAAACATAATTGACCTGCTGAACACAAGTAAGCTTACTCGCCAACATACAAAATATCAAAAAATATGTGGTTACATATATCCTTACCAGTATTTAAAAAATATTGAGTATAAAAATAGATTTCAAAAGATTTTCAAAAAAATCTAAAAAATTATTTTCTATTTGAAATAATGATAAAAATAAGTAATTATCAGTAACTCATTATTATATGTTTTAAAATAATACAGAAGGTAAGTGGGTGCCATTACTAGTAGTCCAAAAAATAATGATATGTCATTACCGTTTCAACACTGGGTATCTATACAAAAAAATTTCAATGTATGTGTAAAAATTTGTTTGTTGACAAAAGAAGAAGAAGAGTGAGATATCAATGTAATCTATGGTTGAGATATATAAAGGTAGGTATAGTTGATCCTTTAACTGGTAAATTCATGTTTTTTGTTAGATTTGAGATCATACGAGCAAATTACAGAGAATAAAAATTTAAAAAATGCGCCAGCAAGATAGAATACGTATTTTCGAGTCCCTCTGCAGACCGACCTTCTCCTATCAAGACCTTCATAATATTTCATAATGTAAATGAGCGCTTCATAATGTTTATGAAGCCAGTTTGTAACAAAACTTCTTCTTTTTAATTTTTTCCACATTTTTTATACAACTGTCCCCAAGACAGACAAGAAGTCGTATTTTAATAGTTATTTGGTTCATAAATTATCATAGATCAATATTTAAGATACTTACAGTAGTGGACTAAAGTGGATACATTAATACAACATTTTTCGAAATTTGTTATAATTTTTATTTTATTATAGAAACTTAAATGATTTTTTTTAAAGCATAAAACTAAAACATTCTTCTTCAATAAAAACCTCAATACAGTAGAGTATATCATTAAGAAGTTAATGAAAAAAATAATTGCAAATTGTGACCGCTTTTATCCAGTATTGTTCATATTTGAAATTTTCGGCAAATTCTTTTTTTAATATTTTGTCGAAAGTCCTTTGTTCTTTAAAACAGATTTTATGTGAGAAGGAATGCTTTCCACGACATTTTTAATAGTTTGAGGTGGAATATTAGCCCATTCCGCTGAAACTCCTGATCAAAGATCATCTAAGTTGGTCGGTGCTTGTTCGCATTGGGAGAGTCTTCTTTTGACAATTGCCCACCAATTATCGATGGGATTCAAATAGGGGCTCTGACCTGGCCACTTCAAAGACTTTAAAAACTACACTTGGATATCACAAATTGAACAAAAGTTATTAATACAGGTTTACAAATATTCAAATATGTATCCACTTTAGTCCACTACTGTATGTTTAATATTAGTAAATTTCAATTAAGTGAAAAAGACGATTTTCGCGTCTAAACAAGCGAGCAGGTAGTCCCCTTAGCTCAGCAACCTAATGAATGTAATACGATTGGTATATCTTATGCTGGAATTTTGGAAACTTCTTGTTCTGTCTAAAAAATATTTAAAATTTTCAATATAAAATATACCAACCCAGGAAAATTATCTCTTGCAAAGAATTGGCTGTAAAATAGCTACCCGGGAAAATTTTCCTTTGTAACCCCTTCTAGTGTCAATTCTAAAATCGATGATTTCTATTTGAAATTGTTCCAAAAGCAACCGCTTCTATAGTCCTCAATGTGGAACCTGTTTCCCTAGAATCTGTTCTGGAACCTAGTTCTAGAACTGAAAATAGTCTGAGTGGCAACCGATTGTAAAAAAATGTTCGTGGGTTCTTTTCCTTTCTAATCCCTTCTACTGTCAATTGTAACACCGATGATTTTTCTTTGAAATTGTTCTAAAATCAACTACTTCTCTAGCTGCAAAGTGGAACCGGTTGTCATAGGGTTACTGCTGCAACTAGTTCTAGAACTGATTGCCCGACAGTTATACCTTATGTATTAGATCCGTGGAACGGATTCTTGAACTAGTTCCATGGACACGGTTCTAGTAAAACCGATTGTAAAGAATTTTTCCTGTGAAAACTTTGAAAAAGTGAATTTAATATCTCGCACGATTTTCATTTTTACACAAAATGTTTATGTGGTTGCTTTTGACTTCTGCTGCTGTCAGTTTTGCTGATTGCAATTGAATTGAATATTGCCGAAGAAAATCTCTCCATATCCATTTTCACCAATTCCCGCTAATATAACATTCGAACATGTATTCTAAAAACCAGAAACAACAGCAAAAAAAAATTCTCGATAAAATGTGAAAACAATTATTTTGGCAGCGCGTACAAAATTCATACAATCATTTTTAAACAAACAACGCATGCATACCAGAGCTTCGAAGGAATTAATTCAACATGAAGTTAATTTACGAAAAATTTATAATGTTAATATCAAGGAACATAGAAACCAGGAAGTGCAAACTGACCGTCATCCGGTAATGCCTCTTTCATTTTCAGATTGTTTTTGGAGCGTTTGCGAGATAGTTTTTACAAGAAACTTTAACGAATATGGGCGACCCGTTTGAAATAATTCATTCCGGCGAACATGCCGGAGAACGGTCAGTTTGTACTGCCTGGTTTCCATGTTCGTTACCAATATACTACTTCGTTAAACCATTCCTCAAGAATTAATTCTTAGCATTAATCCCAATGCTTTAAATATAATCGAATGAATTACCAACTTAAATCATTTAAAGTAAAGTGTTATTTTTTCAAACGCGTCGTATAGACCAAATACAATTAATATTGTCATTAATATGTATTTTTATTAATTCTAATTTAGTAGGTTTGAGGTTAATAAGAAGAATAAACCTTCCTCAAAAGTTAAAAATACATTAAATTTGCAAATCAGACTAGATCTAGTTTCTGCATTTTTATGGACAGGCTTCATCAGTGATCTTCCATTAAATTGTATTATTGTTTATATTTTTATTAATTCATAATTAAATTTTGTATTAATTCAGCATTTGACTAATTGAATTAAGAAAATTGTATATAATTCATTTAATAGTTTAAGATAAACAAATAAAAAATAATATAACTTGCCACAATATATTTGTTCATTTTAAACTAATTGAAGTGTATTCCTTTTCCAATTGCTGCCAAATTTTATTAGCATTTATTATCCCTAAATGGATGAAAAACGTTTTTTTATCACTAAATGAATTACGGAAATTTTAAATCATTCAACTTGAATCGTGCCAAATAAAATCAATTCAAATAATTTTAAGATTTTTGATAATCAAGCTTTTAATTGCAATTATGTTATTAGCAAATAAAATGTGATTGAAATTTAATTTGCCAATTAAAGAATTAATTCTTTTCAAGCTGTGACACATACACGTACAGCGTCATCTAAAGTATTAAGTGAACATAATGGGAAAATCAATGAATAAAATGAATATGTATAGAATACACAAAAACAACAGCAGAAAAAAATCCACAAAAAATTTTAGCAAGTGAAATAAATTGTAAGTATGTCTGCAGGTTTCCTTTCACACACTACCTCCACTGGATAAAATTCCTCAATTTGTTGTTGCCTGGTGTATTTGGTTGGTTGTGTATTCAAAGGAGGGGGTGTTGAATTGAACATAGAATTTGACGTCAATCTCTATTTGGCGCTACGAATGTCATGAAAGCAATCAACGCAATATAAAAAAGAAGAGTACACACCATCATATAAAAAATTACAAAATATTTATACAAACCATTTATAATGGCACTATACAGGGTGACAAATATATACCAAAATAATTCTCGTAGCGGGCTTACTTAAAAAATACAACTCTTTTTCTTAACAGATATTATCATATTTTTTTTTTACTAATTTAAAGGTAGCCCTACATTATGCAATATCATTGCAAATATTATTGCCAATAAAATATACAATACAAGATATGGTATAACTGTTTTCTTCTGTGTAAAAATGGCACAATATGACCTAAATATTACAAATTATTTTTTACTTTTCATGTTTGTGCAATAAAAATCAAATCCGTTTTGATTTTTTCTCATATATTGTACAAACTTCCAATATGACATACACACTGGCCAGTTAAAATTCATTGTAATTTATATTTTACATAATTTCCATATAAATCTTTTACCCGAATTACATGAAATACTTAGTTACTTTTGCGCAAACATTTTTTGTTCACCCTGTTCACATACGGGTATGTTTGTATATGTTATGTTTAGTGTACATGCATAGCATAAAACGGAAACTATAGAGTAAAATGATTGAAAGACCATTAAACCTCTTCTAAGAAAATATTCTAAAAGTATATAGATATTCCAATAAAACAAACACCTCCTAAGTTCAAGAGCATAAGAGAAAAACTAAGTAAATTAATGATACAAACTTAACAAATTAAACGAGGAAAGTTAAACTACAATTCTTTCAAGAATAATAATTCCCTAATCTCGATTTTCAAAATAACCAACCCTCGTATTTATATTGTTTTGTTGGCCGTTTATCAAATTCTATAGACCGCACGTTTACTCATCTGCTGTTTAACTGCTGTTGACTGCCACTGACGACGACTGACCATGGTGTTGATATGTTGAAGTTAACAAAAAATGGTACTTCCGTATTACGCACCAAATGAAGCTGTCACTTTAAATGTCAATTTGTTTTTTTTTTTTTTTTTTAGAAAGAAAAACACTGAATTTATAAAGAGTTGTATTTCTATAAATAAATGAAGCAACAAGAAGGAAATGTGTTGTTTTTAAGGAGGATTAGATGCAATACTTTACAAATTGTTAAAAATGAATTGATTTAAATTCACTGCAGACATTTATCAGAATTAAAAGTGATAATGTAAATTGATAAATCGACTTTTTCCCATTTTGATATTTAATGCTTTGAAATTATAATTCTTGAAAATCTTCAGATAATTTATTTATTATTAAAAATATTAAATAAAAACTTGACATTAAATGGCGCCCAACATAAAGGAGTTGAATACCTAATAATGGGTCATATGAAGAAAACTTAGCAATTACTTCGAAGTAATTACTTTGGGCTTAGGAATGGGTTTTAACTCCAAATTTACCAATTGGCTGGTAGAATAGCATGAAATATAAACGAAAATTAAAAAATTAAATTTCTAGACTACTCCCAAACAGACTAGATTTGTGAAGTAATTGTTTAAAAAACCCTCTATTTCCCCCCATTAGTTATGTCTATTTTTTATTCATACGAGCCAATATTAAGTGGTAAATCGGAATTTAAAATAATAATTCCTATAAATGTTTCGGAATATTTATTGCTCGTTATTGCTACACAAATACCTTCTTACCTTTAAATGGCGCCCAACATAAAATAATTTTAAACCAAATTCCGTACATAAGTCAATGTGATACGTCATTTAAATCCAGTGACGTCCGAGTTGTAGAGTTTTGTGGACGCTGTTGGACTGTTACACATAAGGTTGCGCGTTCGATCTCCATCCAAGGCAACATCAATTTATGAAAAATAATGATATGTATGAGTTTTTTCTATCCCTCATACATACCGTAGCGTCCTCCTCTCCATCCCCTTTCCAAAAAAAGCAACACGTTCATTTATAGGAAAATTTCCCGAGTGTTGCTTCCCTTTAAAAAAAATTAAACCAAATTCCGGACAAAGATCAGTGTGCTACGTCATTTAAATCCTGTGACATCCGAGTTTAGGTAATATTTTTTTTTGTAAATTTTATGGCTTTTAGCACCCCTAGTAGAGCTATTTGGAACTAAAGTTTCGATTTTTATACCTAGCTCTTAAATTTTGCTGTTTTATTACATTTTGTGGTCCTTTGTAATTATTCTTATATCGCATGTTAATTTAAATGGCGCCCAACATACCCGAATTTTCAAAGCCAAAAGTCTTAAAAATCATTTTTGCTTACAAATATAAAAATCCAAAGGTTACAATTAATTAAAAAGAAAAATCAAAAAATGTTATGAAATTTGATTCCTAAATAATTCTCTCTTACAGACATAAAGTTCAAGAGGTTGTATATAAATGATTTTTTGTCTCCTTTTTTCTTCTTCTCAAATTTATCTTGTCTTGGCTGTGTTAGTTGTAAATTTATATCCCCCCAAAATCACTTTTAATCCTTGTCCTCCTTTACACGCATTGAAATACAATCTTTATAAACCCCTTTGTGCTGCTTATCTCTGACTTTTGTCACCCTCTCCAAACAGAAACGCACAAAAAATACCAATCAAAAGTGTACAGTATAAGCAATAAAGAATGAATTATACGAAATAACTAAGATCTTTGACATTTGCCGACATGTTTTATGAAATCAAGCCCAACTAAAGTTGACATTTATCTCTGTCACATAACAAATCAGCGGAAAATACAAACATAAAAGTAACAAAAAGTATCGAAAATTTAAATTATGCGTAAAACTAAGCATAAATTTGCCATGACAAAAACCAAGTTATTCATATAAATTATCACAATTTGATATTTAATATCTAAAAAAAAATAAAAAAACCAAATATTAAAGGATGGTTTTTATAAAAAAAAATATCATCTTTAAATGAAAAAGATGGAATATGGCAAAAGAGTATGACAAAGTAATGATAAAAAAATTTATATTTAAAACATCTTTAAAGTTATTACTAAAAAGTATTATTTTTTTCTTTAAATAAATTTCAATTATATATTAATAAAATTTATTAGCTGAAAAACCAACATGATGATTGATTGATCAATTATAATTCATAAACAAAAATATATATAAATTACTACCATAAAAAGGCTCTTACAGCGTTCCCTTGTTTCTAACTCTTAAAACTCATAAACATATCATTCTCTATAAATATGAAGGAAAATTACATTTTTTGTTTTTTTTCCTATTTTCCTACAATATGAAAAATACGTAAACATTTTTTATGCAACATATCAATTTGGTTAAAAAATTTTCTACTTTATAGCTTAATATATTTTTTATATTATGCTCATATTGACTGTTTGTTGGCTTATAAAAAAAATTTATATTTTATGAAAATTTTTCTACTAAAAGAAGGGAATGAACATCAAGTAAAGTAATTTAAAATTTAAACAAATTGATGTGCATACAACACTTTGTATGTGGATATGAAAGAAAGAGGAAAAAAAATCGCAGCAAATAACGCTTGAACGCCTTGGTGACAGCATTAACATTAAATTTGTTAAATAGAAAAAAAAAACGAAAAAATTCTTAAGATGTTATATGAAAAAAAATTTTAAAAGCACCTTAAGAGTGTCTAAGAATATCATAAAGAAAAGTCAAGCTTTTTAAATGAGATAAAAAGAAAACCCACAACACAAAGTCAAGATCACAATCGAAGCGTTAAGTGATGATGGAAGTAATACGAAGAACAAATTGTGAAAATTATTTCAATAGGAATTTTTGTTAACATGAATTGGAAGACCTTTGAAAAACTGGCAGAGAATTTTACTGAAGAAGTTACGTCAAATAAGGAGATATATTACAAAAATATCTATACAGAAGTTATCGTATCAATTCCACACTCGGGTATAATAAATGGCGCCCAATGTGTAAGTTTATGAGTTTTCATTAGTTTCCTTTAGAAAGTTAACACTACTCATGAAAATTTTCTATTGCAAAGAACCGGTTATAGAATTGCCACTTTTCCTTTACAAGCCCTTTACTGTCAATTCCTACGATTTTTTTTGAAATTATCCCAAAAACAACTGCTTCTATAGCTCTAAAGTGGAACCGGTTGCTCTATAATAAGTTTTTGAACTAGTTCTATGTAAGACTGATACTACGTCAGTCACACCTTCATATAAGATCCGCGGAACTGGTTCCGAAATCAGTTCCATGCAATCAATCGCAGAATTGGTGTGTTTGACAACTGATTGTAAAAAAATTTCCTGGATATTGTAATTTTAACGTAAATTTAGCAAACCAGTCTAAAATTTAACATATGTGACCTTTTCCGAGAAAAGGGACCTAGTGTGTCAAAAAACGGAGAGTCGGGAAAATCGATAAAAATGAGAAAAACATTAAAATTTGAAACTTTAAATGCGTTCTTCTCAAAACTTCATTTTCACACACTAAGTCCCTTTTCTCGGAGAAGGTCATATATGTTATTGTTATATAAGCAGGTTTCTAGTCCACATAACCATTTAATGGCGCCCAACATGGAAGTTTTTCAGATTTCATTCCTTTCCTTTAAAAAGTTCATATGATTAAATTTTTGATCAATATTTAATAAATCAATCTAAAATTTATTATATTTTATTTTTATAATTAAATGACGCCCATTGTAACAGTAAGAGAAATTAAATTCCTTTACTTTCAAAAGTTCATATGATTGTATTTTTAATGTAAATTCAACAAATCTATCTAAAATTTAATTTTATTGTTATATACCAGGTTTTAAGTCCACATTCCAATAACTTTAAATGGCGCCCAACACGGAAGTTAGGGAAATTAAATTCCTCAACTTTAAAAAGTTTATGTAATTAAAATTCCTGCAAAAATTTTACTAAAATTTAATAAATCTTATGAAATGTGCTGAAATATTGCGAATTTTAATCAAGGTTGACTCAAATTTTAAATAACTGGGTGTTTTTATAAAAAGAATCAGACGAATTCGTTAACAAATTTTTGTGAAAAACACTAATTTAAAAACGTTTTTCTTTCAAAAGTTTTGCAGAAATTTGTTAGGACTTCTATGTAGAACAAATGCGGCTAAAAAATTTTAAAGATAAATCTTTTCAAGTTTGTGTTTTTCACACAAATGTTTTAACGAATTCGTCTGATTCTTTTTATAAAAAGAGGCATTAAATGTTTTTTTTTGTTTTTCAGCAAATTTTTTAAAAAGAAAAACCCTATTTAAAATAATCAATTTCACTTTCTATTTGTATATACAAATGTATTTTTTTTTTTTTTTGATGTTATATAACCATTATACAATTTAAATTATTTCATTCAACTAAAGATTATATTTCAATCCTTTGATTCTCTTTGCATGCATATGCATGCTTTTCTGTCTGTCTACCTTTATTATTTGCTTACGCCATAACGTTATTTATTTTTGAAATACGGTACGAATGAACATACATTGTATTGACAGTATAACGATTTGTCCAACTTTTTGACTGGCCATCAGACAGACTATGAGAGACATTCAATATAAATACACTGAATATTATATATATTTTTTTTTCTTTAAAGGAAACTGACTTTTCATGGCTACAATTCCAAAAATTGTGCATAAAACTCGAAATACAATAAAATAACAACAAATGACATATAAAATAAAAATAACATTAATATTATGTACCACTCTATAGAGAGTAATACCAACAACCATCAACTATATCTTTGCAAAATTGACACAACAACAACGTCACTCTGTAGCCACATATGGTATTGACGGCAAATGATTAAATCCAATATCACAAGTTGCATAAAGCACAATGCTTTCATACAAATTCTATGTTAAATGTTAGAGGTTGAATTTAAAAATACAAATTCCCAACTGCAGGGAATTCTATTTCATCACATATTTTAAAAATTTAATCCAAAAAGGCTTCAAAACAAGAGTTTAATTCAGAAATTATAGTAAATAAAGAGTCAAAAATCTAACAAAGTATCAAATGACGACCGTAACTGATAAAACCCCTAAATTGTTAAAAAAAAAACCGTAACAGTTTCAAATACCGCTACCGTTTTTTTTTTAACTATTAAACACCATTTTAAATTAAAAATTGAAACCGTTTCAAATAATTACCATAACTGTTATTTACCCTATAATAAGAATAAAAGTTAAGACCTTTAGCAAAATGGTCATAACCCCCAAGAGTCATGACTAGGGCTTTCTAAAACAAATTTTGTGAATAAAACTTGATACGCGATACATGTCGAATATAGCAAAAAGCCGGATTTTTTTTTTAACTTTAGGTTAAGATATCTCGAAAACTTAATGTGATGGAGAAACTACGATATTCGGATTCAGCGTACCTCAAGCCTTTACAAAAGTATACGCTGGTATCAGGGTCTTGACTTTTTTCATTCTTTATCGGCCTGTATTATTTTCGGGAGCACAGAGATGATTAACTTACCATACCCGGTTTTCGAATTAGCCCAGAACGGAAAACAGCACTTAAGGGTTAATTTTCTGAAATTAATTTAAGAATATTATTTTTAGATTTAGAAAAATAATATCAGCAAGTTTCAGGAATATCTGTTATTTTGTTATGTTAAAAAAAATTAAAATTTCCTAAAATTTCACTTTTGACTTTACCCAGGGGCAATTTAATGTATTTCTGTTTTACCCTAATTTTTAGTATTGAAGTATTATATCTTGTATTGAAGTAATATATTCTGGCCAAAATCATGTTGAACTTAAAGAAGAAAAAAACTTGCCTAAGATCTAAATGCGTGCAAAAAATTGCTGTTTTCTCGAAATCGGCTTAAATAAAATCTGTGCCCTAGCCAAATGAAAAAAAGGAACTCCTACAATTTTTCTAGTTTTTAATCTCTAATATGTTCTTAATAAAACCCTGATTTTTTCAAATTTCTTTAAAAACATTTTAAAAAATTTAAAATTATAAATTTGAAAACAATTTTTAAAAATGCTGACTAATTTAAAACGAGTTAGCAAAACACAATAGAAAAAGTACCTACTTCTCATTTGAGTAGCTTGGTACTTATAAAACAAAATAATCTCTAACAGATTATTTTAATAAATTTTAAAATTTAGAGCCGAATTTTTTGATTAAGTGGTCTGCGACACATAAGTTGCCGAGGGAAATTGTAATAAATCGGCTATTTATCAACCGATTTAACTCTTTATTGCTTTGTTACAAACAGAGCTTTGAAGAATTAATTCTTTAATTCAGTTTTTGAATTCTGAATTTAAAATTCAATGAACTAATTCACAAAAGACTATATATTGAATTGAATTAATTCATATTTGTTTTCATTCGATTTCTTTTGTTACGACTTAATTAATTCACTGGTGAACGCTTTCAATTTTATAAATCGAACGGATAGGAAGTGAATTAATTCCTTACTGAATTAATTCACCACTGAATTCGCTCAATTTAATTTTTCATTCAGTGAATTAAAAAAAAAAAATTAGGTTCAGTGAAAAAAAAAATTACGTGCACTGAATTTAAAAATAAAAAAATACTCTTACTGAATTGAAAAATAAAAAATTACATTCACTGAATTGAAAAACGAAAAATTACGCCCACTGAATTCAAAAGCTATTTTCTGCCGTTCAGTACAAAGTGGAGTGTTTTCAAAATATTTTGCAAATAAAATCAGCCGTTATTGGTTGGTCGGTATGAGATGAAACTTCACACGGCCATAGCAAGACTCTTTTGCCTCCAGATTAAAAGTTTCTTTAAAAACACATATAGTATTTATATATTTCTGAAAGCATACTTCTTTTAGATGGGCTTAATGGGAAAAATATTCTCTACTTGTAAAATTTTCTTCCCCCAGGCCATTCCGAATTCGAGTAAAAAATCACATTTTTGGAAAATTTTCACATTATTTTGGGAGTTTTGGGATTTTTTCATCTTATCTCAATTTTTTTTTCTATTTTTATATAAAGAATAGCAACCAATAAGAAGTGACTGAATTATTGCCAAAATATTTTGAAAACACTCCACTGTGTACTGAACGGCAAAAAACAGCTTTTGAATTCAGTGAACGTAATTTTGCGTTTTTCAATTCAGTGAACGTAATTTTTTATTTTTCATTCAGTGAACGTAATTTTTTATTTTTCAATTCAGTGAACGCAATTTTTTTTTAACCCTCTAATGCTCTTTCTTCTGATTACAATAATATTTAAACCATATATTTGGCGTTGAAAATCTACTGTGGAACAAATATTAGAATTTTAATTTATCGCTTTGTTTAGGCAATATAGCAATAACACTATTAATAAAATAAAATTATTCAAAGTTATGGCGATTTTCGCTTTTTGAAAATTACGAAATTTGGCAAATTTGACACTAAACATCAATAAATTTTGACTAAATTTGTTCTGTGCATAATCTGTGTTTAATTTCAAGAATATCTGACAGATATTTGTAACACGTATCCCAGCGTTATCCTAGAGAGTCCTAGAGAAAATTTTTTAACTAATTTTACAATTAGAGACTCTAAACTAGCTTTCTTA
This sequence comes from Leucophora obtusa, assembly GCA_949987735.1. Taxonomy (NCBI): domain Eukaryota; kingdom Metazoa; phylum Arthropoda; class Insecta; order Diptera; family Anthomyiidae; genus Leucophora; species Leucophora obtusa. The sequence continues at coordinate 17,108,478 of OX465299.1, forward strand.
TTAGCGGTAATTTACGCCAGATCGTAAATGTATTTTTTTTGTCAATTTTTCAAATATTTTTTCTGTTTTAAAAAGTAAATTTTTTTTAAATTTTCTAAATTTTCATTTTACATGCTTTTCGCTTGAAAAACGTTTCTTATACAAAAAAAGTTTGAAGGCAAAAAAGTAGATAGTTAAGTTTTCTATCGATATAATACAACTTGTTTAATAAAATATTGTTATTTAGCCAAAAGCTATTTAAAATTTGAAGAACACCTTTTGGCGGCCTTGAGCATTAAAGGGTTAATTCACTGAACTTAACTTTTTTTCAATTTACTGAATAAAAAATTACAACGAATGAATTCAGTGGTGAATTAATTCAGTAAGGCATTGAATTCATTCTTTAAATTTATTTTTTGTTGAACGCGTTTAGTTGAACGAATTCAGTAAATTACTTAAGAAAAGGAATTCATTCAAAAAGGAATTCATTCAAAAACGAATTAATTCTTCAAAGCTCTGGTTACATAGATAATTCCCTCCGAATTACGTTTCTTTAATCTTTTTAATTACAGTTAGTTTTAAAATATCAATGTTTTTGAGAAAATTTACATAAAGTCATATTTCCCCTTGTAATCTGTGTTCTAAAATTGAGGGCCGATGTGGCACGTCTTCCAAATATCCGATTATCCTAATTTTTTTTGGGGAGGTAGTTTCACACCCAAATAAATATTTTCAGGGGGTAGCCCGGTCAATAACTCAAAAAAAATTTTTTTTGGAGCACCCGAATACACACATATGTTTGTAAAAACTGTAGAAATACGTATATTCACCGTGGTTATAATATAATATGTTTGTTTGCAAAAATAATATTTTCGCCTGTAAACATCATCAAGAAAAATGCATATACCTGCAAACTAATATATATGTTTGCCTTTAAATATATGTATGTGTTTATTATTATTATATTTGCAATCCCGCAAATATGATAATGACCCGAGTAAACAAAAAATATATATAATCATAAGTGGCATATATTACAATATATAATTAGACATGTCGTTATGTATATCCATATATAATTATATATGACGTCTTTTTCCAAAATTGTTCCTTATATTATGCCATATATAATTTTATCTAATTAGATATCGGCCTTTATAATATTAGATATGGTATATATGATTATATATTACATAGCATGGCTGATCTTATTGCATATATAGTTGTAGCTATATCTTAATATATAATTATATGTGGTATCATTTAAACAATATATAACTATATATGGTGCCAGTTAAATTATATATTATCATATATAGTGGCATTTAAACAATATATGGTCATATATGGTACCTCATGAACAAAATCTTTAATACAGTTGCAGATATGATAATATATGATTCTATATATAGTGCCATATATATTTATATATGGTGTTATTTAAGTAATATATTACTATATATGGTGATATTTAAACCATACCCAATCAGAAAAATACAAACGGGAAAGCGATGGCAAAGCACTTTAACAGGTGGTACAAGTACTGGCAAAAAGTGCTTACCCATTCCCAAAATGATAACATCATTAGACAAAAGGACCGGCTGTTCAAAAAGCGCCGGAAAAGCACTGGAGGAACAAAATTTTTAAACGTTGGCAAAACGCTGGCAAAACCAATAAATAGGTGGTCTGGAAATATATTTTCCAAAATAAAATTAAAAAAAAGTTCATATGTATTTTTTTGACCCTGCCGTGATTTGAACCCAGGCCGTCAGATTGGCAGACGATTGCTCTACCCACTGAGCTAACGAGACATATAATATTTAATGGCTAAACACATAAATGAGTGATAATAGCTGGACAACTACTGGCTGTGCCAAAATGCTAGTACTGGCAAACAATTTTCAGTAACTAGTATGCCAGTGTTTGGAGGGCAAAAAAAAAGTTGGTCTTGAAGGAGCTTTCCCACAAACAAAAAAATTGATTTTATAAAACAAAAAAAATTTTAAATTAAAAAAAATCCCAAAAAATTTTTTTGCTTGCAACCGGATTTGAACTCGGAACCTTCCGACTACAAACATTTTTTAACGAAGCGTCAGCATTTTTATAAAATTATTGGTTTTCCAGTGAATTGATTTTTGTACGCCTGGTAGCATTGGCTAGGTAGCACTGGATAACCACTGGTTGCAAACCTTGGCATATCACTCTAAGCCAATTCTTTGCCAGTGGTTTTTTTTATAAACCACTGAAATTTTTGTAAAATAAATACTGGTAAAACGCTTTTCGCAAACGCTGGCAAAGCGTCCCAAATGAGTGTTCTGCCAGTCATTTATTTTTAATACCATGGTTACCCAGTGGTATGCCAGTGCTTGATTTTTTGTACCACTGGCGATTTCTGACTGGGTTATTTTAACAAAATATTGTAATTTTTATGAAATCAGTGCTCTGCCAGTGTATTATTTTTTGAACTGTTGTCAATATCTGTCTGGGATTTTATTTAGTCCCAAATAAATGGAGATCTTACGTAGTACTCAAATATAATGCGGGATCCAATTTTATCTGTCATTTTTCTGGATAGTTTTAGATGTCAATCCCCAAATATATTGCTGTTTCTAATTCGATCTGCCATTTTAATACCGAAATAAATTGCTGGATCTAATTCGATCTGCAATTTATGGGATAAATTAAGATACTACCAAATCCCCAAATATATCACTGGATTTAATTCGATCTGCAATTTATCGGAAAAGTTAAGATCTTACACAATCCCGAAATATATTACTGGATCTAATTTTTGATCTGTCATTTTTTGGATATATTTAGATCTTACTTAATCCCCAAATATATTGCTGGATCTAATTCCATCTGCCATTTTTCGGATCAATTTAGATCTAAGTTTATCCTCAAATATATTGCTGGATCTAATTCGATCTGCCACTTTCTCGGATAAAATTAGATCTATGTTTATCCCCAAAGATATCATTGGACCTCCCAATTTTGAGATATAACTTGATCTTAGTTTATCCACATATATACAATGGGATCTAATACGATATGATTGGATACACCCAATTTTGAGATCTAATTGGATCAACTAAATATTACAGCAGATTAAACAATATCAAATTGGATATGATTAGATATTGCGCGAGATAAATTTTTTTTACTTGAGGATACAATTAAAATTGCAAAAATGTTTTTATTTAGGTGGCGAAGTATGACTTATAGGTGGGAAAATATGACTTAATAGTAACGATAAGAACAAAGAAATTTTAAGCATACTTGAAATACATATATATGGTAGTTTGTAAACATATATATATAATTGCCCTTAAACATAATCAACAAGGTCGTTTTTCTGCGTGTATAAATAATGCGCTAGGTAGCTGCAAAATAGAGTTATTTACAGAAAGCTTTATTTCGTTTTGAAAGTAAAACTGCATTTTTCTCTAATATTCTTAGATTTTATTAAAATCAGCCCCTTGCCACACCCTCTACTTTACAGTATTCAATTAAATGTACTTGGATTTTTATATAAACTTACGTTCTTATTTTGTTTTATATTTAAATGGACATCCGTTGATGATAAAAATGGTTAAAGCAACACAAACAATACATTCTAATACAACCATATTTGGCATTATGGCAAGATATTTTTGCAAAAAAAAAAATAATAATGATTTTTGCGCACTTCATATGTAGTATTGAACATGTGTAGACAATAAACATCACAGACATGTTCAAACTATATACAAAGCAAATTAGAAACAATTTATTTCCTAATGATTATTGCCAACAAATAAATTCTATTTATGATTTTTGTACTAAAGCATGGTCCAAACTGCTTTTTATCATATTTAACAGATCGTCAATTCGACTAATACCATTTGAAATTTAAATTTCTGGTGCATTATTACAGCTTAAGCTTAAATTTGTTCTTTTACAATTGTTTAAATAACATTGAACAACATCGTGAAAAAGAAAAAAAGTGAGAGAAAAAAAAAATTGGTGGCGTTTTTATTAATTCCACTTTATTTGACATGTTTGACAACTTTCTAAACGCATGTTATAATTATTTTGAGGTATTTAAAATTATTAAAGTATTATTGTCTATAAAACTGCCAAATCTGACCTCGATTGGACTCAGTTTTGAAGAATTTAATGGATTTATGTCTTCCAGCATAAAAATATATAAGAAAAGTAATTTGAAAGCTTAAGAGTATTACAAATTAAAAGTGGATTAATTAGATGATATAAAATAGACTGGACATGTAGGAATTTAAAACAACACTGGTTGAAAAAGTATTATATTTATTTAAAGCTTTCTCATTTAATAAAATCTTTTATTAAATTCATATTATTTTATTCATATTCCGTATTAATAAAATATTTCATTAATAAAATAAATTGTTTCCTTGAATGAAACGGTATAAAGCCTTTTTTTTAACAAAGCTTTTTTTACAGCAAAGCTTTTATCTTATATCAGCGAAAATACTTAGTTTTAAGACAAGCTTTAGTGTTAGGTTACCTTCCCTTATGATAGTTGTATATTTAATACCAATGAAATGGAAATCAAACTTTCCTCACTACAATAATGTTTCTTCACGCATTCATTGAAATAGTTTTCCTAACTTGTTTGCCGCCTGGTTTTTCAAGAAAATTAAAAAAAAAAACTAGTTTCACATACAATAAAGAATTTTTAAAAGTGTTAATCACAAGACTTAAGGTTTACACAACTCAGACAACAACAAAATTCCACATAAAGTAGGAGAGGCAAATGGATATTAATGAAGCATAGCAAAGATGCTGTGATGCTGTGTTGTTGCTGATGATGATCTGTACTCGTAATAACATAAAGCCCTTTTTGAACTGTTTATGATCAAGAGTCTATTCAATAAAAATACAAAGTTATTATGTTTAACACTGACAAAAGACAAATTCATGGCTAAAATATACATAGGCGTTAGTAAGTATTAACTAGAATATAAGGGGGACATGATGCGACCTAAAACTTAATACTAAGAAAAAAAAAAAAATATATTTATGTTTTAGATGGAGTTGAAGTTGTTTGGTATCATCTTTTTACAATAACCAAATCATAACAATAAAGTTTTTTAAAATATGTTGATTGAACAAAAGAAGGGAGAGAAAAATTCTTCTTTTTATTTCGAATTTAGTAAAAAGATAAAAATTATAAAAAACAACTCGTTTTGAATCTGTAAATACACTGATAGTAAAGAGCTTTATAATATTCTATTGTTGGTTATGCTTTGCGGAAGACTTGTTTGCTTCATTCGCATTTTGTTGATGTAGCAGACTAAATTTTGAGTGGGGTCATGCGAACAAGGTGGATTTTAATGCACGTAAGTTCCAATGTTGTATGTTGACCCATAGGGCTGCGGGGTCAACACTGCCATCTGTACATATGGGTGATATCGATATTGAGTAATCGGATACTCTTGATGTTCTCGGCATGAAAATTCAGTGTGATGTCCGATGGAATAAGCATGTTTTTCAGGTGTCGAAAGAAGCATTCAAGTGTCTAGGTTTTTTACGTCGGTGCAAGAAGTACTTCACTCCATCCGATTTACTCACTATTTATACCACCTATATCCGACCGAAGATGGAATACAACTCCCATATATGGGCAGGAGCTTCGAAGTCTATTTTGGAGCTTCTGGACCGTGTGCAAAAGAGGGCATCGGCGCTTATCAATGACAGTAGAGTATCCAGCTCTATTGACTCATTGGAGCATCGTCGGAATGTGGGTTGTGTAACCCTGTTCAATCGATATTACCATGGGAAGTGCTCTGCTGAGATAAGTGAACTTATCCCCAAAGCCCAGGTTTTTATTCGTAATACTCGCTTATCAAGTAGAGTCCATCCGTTTGTTGTCGATTGTTCAGCGGATCGCACGACGAATTACAGAGAGAATTCGTTTATCAGTCGCATCAGCCGTATGGGGAATAAACTCCCCGCAGAGGTCTTCCCTGTTACTTACAATGGCTCATATGAATAAAAAATAGATATTACTAATAGGGGGAAATACAGGGTTTTTTAAGCAATTACTTCACAAATCTAGTCTGCTTGGGAGTAGACTAGAAATTTAATTTTTTAATTTTCGTTTATATTTCATGCTATTCTACCAGCCAATTGGTAAATTTGGAGTTAAAAGCCATTCCTAAGCCCAAAGTAATTACTTCGAAGTAATTGCTAAGTTTTATTCATATGACCCAATGTTGAGAAATTTAAATCAAATATTCACAAACACTACTCCCTCTTTCCTCCTCCCCATAACTTATTTTCCTAATACCAACACAATGGGTCATATGAATAAAACTTAGCAATTACTTCAAAATAATTACTTTGGGCTTAGGAATGGCTTTTAACTCCAAATTTACCAATTGGCTGGTAGAATAGCATGAAATATAAACGAAAATTGAAAAATTAAATTTCTAGTCTAGTCCCAAGCAGACTAGATTTGTGAAGTAAATGCTTAAAAAACCCTGTATTTCCCCCTATTAGTAATATCTATTTTTTATTCATATGAGCCAATGCACTGCGTTAGTAGGGGGCATCCCCTGAGTGTTGGTCTAACACATAAAAAAAAAAAAAAAAATATGAGATTTTGATGCTTTAATTTGCATTGCAGTAATGCCACCACTTTCTAAAGAAAACAAAATCCCCGAAACGATCGCCTTTTAATTCCTGAAAATGAAGAGGTTTTTGAAAGCAAAAACTCTGTGAAGTATTTGTCAGAAGAGCATGCTGATGAAGACAAATAGCAGTTTTTTTTTAAAGTACTTATTATGTTAATTTATAATAAGGAAATTGGCCTCGAACTAAATTAATAAATTTCTAATTAGTTTTATAATATTTATGAAAATCCTCGACAATATTTGGCTTAACCTTTTAGTCATATCTAGAAAATATATAATCATATTTATCAAAAATTTTAGCCGATTCCATTACGAAACATCGAATTTTGAATATTTAATACCTTTTGATAAGTCGAGGCCCGACTTGTGTTCTACTAAAAAAAGAAAGGAGACAAAAACTCAATATTGGCCATCCTTTTTAAAAATAATAAAGAATGAGTAAAAAGGCAACTAATGTTTTGAGCCTAAATTTAAATGTTTTGAAATGGTATCAACATGTGTTTATAAAATGGTAAAAAATGAGAAAATCAGTAAGAAATATTGAATGTACCTAATGTTAGGTGTATACTAGAGGTATTCACCGATATACATATGAACATTTTTTATAATGAATTCCAAGAGTTGCGATTGGGTTGAATTCTAGTAGTGGCTATTCGGTAAAGAAAAGCTGCTCCGGAAATACATTTAAAATTTGGTTAGTATTTATAATGGAAAAAAGAAACATTTTAAGTTTTTTAAAAAAGTTTTGTTATTGCCACAGAAAAAAAAATGGAAATTATGCTTTACAAACCACTTCTTTCATTGCTTTCAAAGTGTCTGTTTTCAAGAAAATTACGTTTTCATACAAAAAGTGGATTTGTTAAATCCAAAAAAAAAGCTGGATTTAATAAATCCACAATAAAAGCACAAATATATGAAACAGCCTATTAATTTAATGTCAGAAAAAAACATAAGAATAAAAATTAAATTAGTAACAAAAAAAATTAAAAAACTAACAAATAAAATGTTTTTATTAAATTTTTTTCATGAAATATGTTTAGAAAAAAAACTACACCTCACCAAATACATATTTTCCATCTTGGACATGGAGAAATAGCTGAAATAGAAATGACAATTTTTCACTCTACTGTAGGTAATTTAATTAAATCCAATTAGTGAATATTAAATATTGCAATGGAATTTTTCAATTGTGTAAAAATATAAATTAAAGTGATAAAACTGAAAAGGTAGACTGTATATCGCTATTTTATATAAAACATAATTAAAAATTAAAAGTTAAAGTATTAAGAATTAGGGTGAAAGAAGTGTCGGACAGAAAATTCTTTTCAAAATAGGGAGAATCTAACCCCATGAGTTGAGCACTTTTAGAACCGCTTTTTGGATTTATTAAATCCAAGTGATTAGAAAAAGCGGCTATTGTTCTAATTAATCTGTATATGCTTAGAGATTTTTAAAAGTAATTCTGAACAACATCCAAAAAATCACTTTCTTATTATTTCTGAAGCATTATTGCTATAAAAGTGGCTACAGTTTATATTCAAACAGCTGATCGTGGGTACGAATCCTTTTAGGACCTAAATTTTTATTATATTCATAATTAATTTGTTTTTATTCAAAATTATTTTAATTTTAAAAAATTTTATAAACAAATAAAATAAAAACAATGAAAAATTGCCTTTTATGCACTTGTGAAGAAAGTACTGAAAATAATATTGAATTGCAGTTCATATTTTCCACTTGCTTAATCTTCAAAAATTTTTTTATAGCCGCCGGACATCGAATTTGCGACTGCGATCTTCCGTTTAGGAAATAAAATGTATCCAAATCACTTCTTATGATCACTTTTCGAGCAATTGCGCTTTAGAAACAATACCCAGCAAAAATAGAGATGCCGAAGCAGTAGAATAAGCACTACAATTGATGATCTAGATGTAGTTATTTTTTAACATAAACACAAATGATTTAAACATTGAGTTGTCATAGGAGAGGGGTACTCCCACTTCAACATTTTGTCAGTACTTTTTGAACGATTGCAAAAGAACTCTTTTTCGCCAAGTAAAAGTTAAAAAAAAAATTCTTCGCAAAAAATAATATTTTTTTTTATTTTACAAAAGTTTTTTATTGCCACCACCGGTTATCGAACTTGCGACCTCATGATTGCTAGTTTACCCCTTTATCGCTGAGCTATTCTTTGAAATGAAAATTGAATGGCATAAAAACACCACTTTGTCATTGCCAGATATTGTGCTTTATTCTCTTCAATAAAAGTACTTTTTAAACAAGTGCCAAAGGTACACTGCAATTCAGTATTGTTTTCAGTACCATTTTCATAAGCGCATAAAAAACAATTTTACATCATTAAAAAAATACTGAATCGAACCCGTGATCATCTGTTCAGCAATATCAAGTGCTACCAAAATCACTTTTTGGAATCACTTTTACACCAATTATGCTTTAGAAGCAATACCTAAGTGACTTTTTGGATGTTGTTCAAGAGTAATTCTGAAAACATTAAAAATTCACTAAGGGATACTAGTGAAGCAGTGAAAGGAGTGGTTTGTAAAGCATTACTTCCAATTTTTTTTTACTGGGTAATTAAGTAATTTTTTTTTGTTAATGTTGTTCAGAATTACTTCTAAAAAAGCTATAAAAATATATTGAAGGATACTTTGGAAGCTATGAAAGAAGTGAATTTTTCTAAGTTGTTCAGAATAACTTAAAAAAAATCGGTAAAAATATACTAAAGGATACTTTGGTAACAATGAAGCATGACTTCCAGTTTTTTTTTTGCTGGTATATTATTTATTAATTCCCTAGATCCAGAAATACCCGGTCATGGGTTTTTATCCCTGAAGGATAACCCTAACCCATTTCTAGGATTGTCCAAAAAGAGTACTCTTTAAAGCATTTTCAAAACTCCAAACCCCGTGGCCACTAAATTTGTCTTACGATGTCCCAAAAGGGTCGCCAATCTCGGTTTGACTGTAGTTTGGGCAAATTTTCTGAAATTCCTTATCTTGGCGCCTATTTAATATATTCGAAAAAAATTTGGCGAAGAAGAAGAATAAACAATTTTTTTTTCAAAAGTTATAAACACATTAAATTTCAAAATCATCAGTGATTTTCCATTAAATTGTATTATTGTTTATATTTTATTGTCAGATTGTCTCTATATGATCATTTTTTCAACAACCCGTCGGCTATAGGAATAGAACCCATGCACTTCTACATTACAAACGTAACTATACTAGAGTTGGACAGCTTAGCCATCTTACCCACGTAATGACTTGCATATAGTGCGTTAATTCATAGTTTCTTTTCCTATTCAGATTTCTGTTATTGTTTTTTTTAAATATATATTTAAGGAATGTGGGCGGAATAGGACAACGGCGCGTGACGAAATTTTTTAAAATGCTCTAATTCGACTCCTATTACCTATAAACGAAGAAAGTTTGGGCGGAATAGGACGACCCAAATTTTATTCAAATTTCCAAACAAAATTCTATAACAACAGCTTTTAAATAAGGGGGAAAACTGTTGTTTAATTTCACAATTTCGTTAAATACTTTTTTTCTGAGTGTACTTTATGTGATGTTGATGATGAGTTTACTGGAAAACAAAATTTAATGAAAAATAACAAACAACATACTCATACAACATGACGACGGAAAAAAAAAAAACGTTTACAAAACAAGGTTAGTGTTAACTGCCAGTAACAAGGTAGGGCCTTGATTTAACAAAACATTTTAAACTAAACCCCTGAGAATCATTTCAAAATTTTTGATTTTTTTTCCTCATTTAATTTTTAAATAAAGGAGTTGATTACTTTCTTGTTGCAGAAAAACAAGAACTGAAATTGAAATGGATGTTGAAATAATGTTGCTAAGAGTTGAGGACAACGACTACGATGTGGTTTTAGTGTTTTTTTAAGTAGGCGTTTGTTTTAAACTTGTTTAAGATTTAACCAAAAAAAAAAAAAAGCGTGGGTTTTGAAGTTTGAATTGATGTACGCTTTTAATGTATAAAAGCAGGCTTAATTATGTTTATTTCTTCTTTCAGTTACAAATTTATGCTAAAGTAAATTTTTTTGTAATTCGAAATTAAAGCGATGAGGAAGAGAAACGGTCATAAAATTTAAGTTATATTAAAAACCTAAATAAACTTAGTAGGGTTTCAGAATTAAACACTGATGAAAACTTATTCCTATGTGTTTTGAAATAATATATTTTACAGCATTTCCCACGTAAAACTGTTCTTTTTTTTACATGAAAAAATCAATATCTCAAGTTAGGCTATTCTCCAAAACTTAAAAAGTAAAATTTTAATTGACATGTTGTAAAATCGTGCCGGTAGCCTTGGTGGCTAGTCACAACCAGCTAAGAATTTTTTTCATAATATAGAGGACATGTAAGATTATACCACTAGGTTGCCTCGTTTTGCCACTTGCACCATGATACTAGGAAATTTTATAAAAATGAAAATTTTCTTTAAACTTTTAATAAATCGAATATTATTATGTATAAAATTTATTGAAAACTTTCATTAACTTAATGAAAAAATCTAATAGACCAGTTCATGTGCAATTTTATTGCTTTTAAACAAAATTGCATTATTATAATGATGATAATTTTCTCAGTGCAGGCAGAAGTTGTTATACATCATCATAGTCATTACAGATCTAAAGTTTTTAAAATCGGTTTGAATTTGATCTAAAGTATTTACTCTTTCAAAAATCTGCATTTTAAATTTTGGCGCCCAACGGAGAAGGGCTAAAAAAAACAAAACTTTTTTCAATGAATTTGAAAAAAAAAATTTAAGTAAATTTTGAGTCGAAAATCGAGCTCTGCATTATATATATCCGTATTTTCAAATTAAGTGAAATGGCCCTACATTGGGCGCCAATTTGTTAATAAAAATATTTGGTAGAGTAAATGTAAACAAATGTTCGGAAAAACTATAATATATGACTTACAAACGGTGTTTCATTGTTATATGGGTAGGAATAATAATGTGTCAAATTGTTTTTTTCCACTTTAAGGTGCCTATTCCTACGAAAAGTCTGTGACTATTAGTTATGACTGTATTCCCCATGTATTTGTTGTTGCAAAGTCTTAATAAATTATATTTATTCAAATTTTTATTTGAAAAATTAAAAAAAATTAAGACCTGGTGTCGATACAATCATAACATTGACAAATAAAATTTGAATTTTTTGAATTTTATTGTTGTTTTGTATGAAAAGCTATGACTCTCAGTCTTAAAAATAGGCTTAAGACGGTCACAATGAGTCACAAGTAGGAATAGGCACCTAAATTGTTTTTAACTTAACTTTTAAAGGCATTTATTTCTCAAAATTTATTAAATTCACATATGTTAGTATTGCAACTCTTTAGTTTGTGTTTATTTAAATTAAACCATATTTTTTCTTCATACGTATGGTCTATTGTTTTTGTTATGCGCTTGGAATTATAAATCCTTTTTTGTATACCAGTTTTCCTCTTACAACCTGCCTGCTGGTACTTTAAATTTTCTGACTTTCTTTTGGAATATATAAACAAAAATACGAAGAGAAAAATAAAATAATCACGTGCAGACAAAAGCATGTAACCGGCAAAAACAAGAGACAGTTTTAGCAATCAGTCCATTTTATATAAAAACAAAAATCTATTCTTAAATAAAAATAAAGTAATCCCTGGCATTTGTTTATCCCTGTTTTTTGTGATTGTCATAGAGAAAAATAGAAAAAAAACGAATTAAGTTTTCGTTTTCTATTTTAGCCATAATAATAAAAACCAACTAGAATTTTTAAAATAGAACAAAAGATTTATAATAACAAAAACAACAACAACAACAAAAAAACTTAATCATCATACAGTTTTTATTACAAAACTATGACAATTTGTAGAAAAAAAATGTGTCTTTTAACTTTTTTTTCAAATGGGGGTGGCGTAAAAATGTGGTTTTTGGTTTAAAATTTTAGCCACATTTGATATTGTTGCAATGACAATATGATGGTGTTGTTTTTGTCTTACGTCTTTTATTTCCCATATATTTTATTTTGTAAAGATAGTCTGTCCATGAGTGCTAAAAGGTCTTTGGCCTTAAAAAGCTGAAAACACTGAATTGTTACATAGTAATTTAGAAAGGGAAATGACATAATTTTCTTTCTTTAATGCATTTGCAGAATAAAGCCAACAATCGTTATAGAATATTATGATATTTTAATTAATTGTTTTTTTTTCAACATTTTTAATTAGAAACTATTTTGTTTGTAAATCATTGAAAAATTTCTCAAACAAAGTTTCGCAATTAATAAAACTATTTTTTATTACATTAACTTAATACGAAACGTTATCATTGTAGGTTTTACCCCTATTTTGATAAGGGGTTTCTTGTTATTGTTGTATACTGCAACAGCAATAACCTATTTATTAATTAGATTAAAGATAATTTTAGAATTGAGACAGCACAATTTTAGTAAGGGATTAATGTGAGAAAAAGTTATTAATATTTTTTAAAATGTTGATCTTTCGAACAGATTTTTACTACTTCGGGGCTTTTTTTTTTTTTTTTTTTACTCAAATTTTGGATCCTAAGATTCATACATGGTCATATATGAGATTATGTATTGAATTATGCCCATTTAGGAACATACGACCATATATTATCTTGTATGTCCGTATATAAGAAAAATTTAAGAAAAATTGACTTGTATATGTATGGGTGAAATCAAAAAATGTGATAAATTTTTGGGCCAAATTTGTGAGAAGCAAAAAGTGTTAATATTTCGGTTTTTTCTTAATGGAATCAGTAAGTTTAGTCATTATAAACCTAATTGCAAAAAATCTCTTCTACAAGTTGTCGCTATAACTTTTTGTGCACAATTTTAATTTTTTTTGTTGTAACGGAGTTTACATTTCTGCAAGCAAAAGATATAAAAAAAAAAATTGCGTACGAATTTTCTTCAATTTATTAGTTTTTCGTATTTGGGTTTTCAATTTGCTTTCCAATGATATATAATTTGTGTTTATCAAATTCGCGGTTTCGCGAATAAAAATACAATTCATTCCGCGAAAAAAATTTTTATTTTTTTTTAATTTTGTATTTTTGGTCAAAAAAAATAACATTTTTTAAAATCCCAACAGCGGTTGCGCAGTTACAAAATAATATATTAAAAACATAACATTTCGCGATCAAAAAATTCTTAAATTGTGTGAAAAAAATTTAATTTGTCAAACTAATGTCAGTAATGACTCGAAATATCGATTCAAAACCAATGAAATGCAAAATCAATCGTTTTTCGCTCCAGCAGCTTAGGGTAAAAAACTGATAACTTTTTTTTGATTTGACGCAAAATTATTAGTTGAATCGTCTTTTGACGCATAAATATTAGTTGAATCACCTCTGTTTATGGTTATTTTAAAATATTTTAAACATTTATCTACATTTATTTGAATGAAATCTGATGCAAACAATTGTGGTTACGGAGTTTACAGTTACGGAGTTTACATTTGGTTACTTTTTTCATTTTCTTTCAGAAACGCTTTGTCAGAATTTTTTTTCAAAAAAAAAAAATCGCATGATGCCTACAATGTGAATCCAAATATGACATTGTTTTTCTTACTCGTTAAATAGTTTGGTGTAAAAATTAGGAACGGAGTTTACAACATTTTTTCAAATCTTATTAAAGACATCCTTTTTCATCTCGAGAATGTTACATGCTGCAGAAAAGCTTCAAGTCTGTTATACTGGATGATTACTTATAGTCCAACGATCATTTGAGTATAAATAACATTATTCTTTTCGCAATATAAATAATAGATAACTCCAAAATTCTGGTATATGCATTTGTATCAAAAATTATGACGAAAAATCGTTACAGAGTTGAAGTCGTGATAGCTAAGATATACGAAAAAGTTTGTAAAATGTATTAATTTTTATTGAAAACGACACTTTTCCTCTTTATAAAAATTCTTACAGTTAGTGTTTAGCTTTATTGGTTATTAAAATATAAGCTATTAAAGTTAAAAAACCTTATGAGTTACTTGTTACGGAGTTTACATTTGGCCTATAAAATTGGTCACAAATTTTATGTATTAACCAAAAATTGGTCAGATTGTTATAAATTTTGTAAAACAGGTGACAAAGCGCTGATATATGTATATCGAAATATGTAACTCAAATGTAATCCATGCTTTAGAAATTAGGTGATTACACGGTTTTTATCACATTTTTTGATATCACCCGTATATATTTTTACTGAATTTAAGAACTAAGTATAAGTAAAATACACACCAAATTTTAGTAAAATTCTTAAAAATTTAGGACAACATTTACTGAATTTAAGCAAAAACAAAAAACAAAAGTTGTTTTTGCTTGTTTTCAAGAAAACTGCGTACTCAATTTACGTTAAGATTTGCTTTGAGCCAAATCATTCCCAAATTTCTGAAAAGCTTGTTCAAACGACCTAATATTTGGTAAACAATTTTTTGAGTTTATGTTTTATAGAGCTTTGTGAGGATACTCTTATTTTTTGCTACCAAAATTATTTGACTCCAACTTACTCCTATTACACTGTGGAACAAATTCAGTAGTGGGATTCTCTAACATTTTAACGACAAAATTCGGTTATTAAGTTGTCAGTTTACTATGAAATCTTATCAATTTAACTACCGAATTTTGTCGTTAAAAAGTTACAGAATTACACCTCAGGTTAGCAAAAGTTAGGTCGATTCTGAGAGTGAGGGGTGGAAATAGAGGCTAAATTAGAAGACCCGTATCGCGGCGTTTGCTTATGTTAGTTCGAATTTTTTCATATTGTTTATATGGTTTTTTGGCTATACCTCGTCGACTAATTGATATTTTTTAAACTGTAAAAGCCAAATTATTGCTAGAGACTTGTGCAACAATTAAAATTTTTTAAAAAAATGATTTAATTTTTTTTTTTTTTTTTTTTTTTTTTTTTTTTTAATAGTTGTTCAGGTCTCTAGCTATAATTTGGCTTTTACAGATTTAAAAAATATCAATTAGTCGACGAGTTCTAGACAAAAAACCATATAAAAAATTCGAACTAACATAAGCAAACGCCGCGATACGGGTCTTCTAATTTAGCCTCTATTTCCACCCCTCACTCTCAGAATCGACCTAACTTTTGCTAACCTGAATTTGTTCCACAGTGTTATTAAATATTTCACTATATATTTTTTGCACAGTTAATTGAAATTTTGTTTGCGGCATTTGATACGCATCCCGCAATATGACCCAAAACGTACTGTGGTGTAGGGTTTCATATGTTCTTTCCTGCTTTTCTGCATTTTTTTGTTGTTTTTTTTTTTTGTACCGGCATAATTTAAAATAACTAAGTCAATTTCTTAACACCTCTAGAGTGTTATCAGTAAAGTGACAATAGCAGCAAAATACTCGTATCGTACATCGAAAACAACAACTACTTGTTACTTAGCGCTATTAAGCAAAAAGTTTAGTTATAAAGTAAGAAAAATAGTACACTACTGACGCAATCAAGAAATATCTGAAATATTTTGTATACTCTACATCACTACGTAAAGATGGCATAATGAGTTTGTGGTGATGTTTGTAACTACCAAAAAATTTATAAAACCTGAACCCAACTTATAGTACCAATTGTTTCTGTCGGTCCGTCTGCCTGTCGATATATTTCTGTGCGCACGCTACAGTTCGCAAATATTAAGATATTTTGTAGAAATTTAGTACACTAGCTTAGGACAATGTCTATTGATTTCTGATGGAATCGGTTCACTTTTAGACCTAGCGTCCTTAAATACCCCTAATATTACGAAAAATCAAAATCTCTTACAGATTTTTTTATTTTTTTTACCTACTTCTAGCCAAATTATTAAAATTTCTAATACAAATATTAGCTGACTTTTAACCAGACTGATATTTGGGTATCATAAAGTCGGCATGCTCGACTTTAAACTTTTTTTACCCGTTATATTTTGCTTTAGATAACTTTAAATTTTATATTATTTTTATCTTATCGCGGTTCTCGGTTTGTTTATTATAAGAAGAAGAAAAAAAAGATACAAGTGAAAAAATCGTTTCCAATTCCACTATATGGAAAAACAAAGGTATTGAATTGTTGTAAATTTCCCTACAAATATCAAACAATTTTATTAATACATTTACAAAAATAAAAATATCTATCAAATTGGTTTCAAATTGATCTGATCAATTTTTAACAAATTTTTAGTTGAAACACTGATTTAAACAAAACATTTTAGTTATCTTCATTTAACACATTACTAAAAATTCTCAGTACTTTTAACTAATTTTAAGTGTTTATTTTCAAAATTATTTATAAATAATTTCTAAGAACCAATTCTTTAAATTTTTACATATTTTATTATTAAAATATAATATTTTCATATTTCTGTTATTACCCGCTAGATGGCGCCACTAATGTATGCTAAGGTTTAAAGATGGCGCTATTTCTTTCCTTCCCGAGTTTTTAAAATAGCCCATATCTCGACAGCTAAGAGAGATAGAGCAAAATTGACGAAAATTTCGACTAACCCCTAATCGTGTAAAACCCACGTGAAAAAGTTATTTCTATCCAAAAATGGTCCATGAGCCCCCGGAAATTTTAAATAAAAATTTTCCACTTCATAAAATGGGTCATATCTCGAAAACTAAGCGAGATAAAGCAAAACGGACAAAATGTATGCTCCTAAGGAGTGCCCTTACAAGCCCTTAGATGAAAATGGACTAGGCCCAGGCAGGATCCTGAGATCCTAGATTTGCACAAATTTTACGACTTAGTACAATTACAAATAAAACTGCAATTTTACTTAAATTTGGATTTGTTAAACTTAACAAAAAAAAATGTATTAAAATCCACAAATTTTATTTTAAGCCAAAAAAACAGGAATAAATTTTATCAAGGAAAAATTTTTCTGTACAGCCAACATACTTATCATTTTGAGTGTAAATACAAATTGAATTTTAATAGTACCTTGCGTATAATTAATGTGTGTTATTTAATAATTCCATATAACTCATACGCACAAGGAATATATTATTTTTTATGCTCATAGTTAATAAAAAAATATTTTGTCAGCTTGCCCAAGTTTTTATGCCACTATATTCCAACGCACTTCAAGTTTTATAATTTATAATATACCCAGCAAAAAAGACTAGAAATAATGCTTTTCACTGTTTCCGTTAGTGTATTTTTACTGCTTTTTTCGAAGTAAAGCTGAACAACTTCAAAAAATCACTTTTTTGAAAAAAATGTTTAGAATTACTTATGAACAACATCCAAAAAGTCACTTAAGTATTGCTTCTAAAGCATAATTTCTCTAAAAGTAATTCTAAAAAGTGATTTCGGTATCATTTGGTGTTTCTAAACACATGATCACGGGTTCGATTCATAGAAGGACCAGCATTTTTTTTTAACTTTTTTTATATTTTTTATATTTTTTTTATTTTTTTTAATATTTATAATTAATTTGTTTAAATTCAATATTTTTTTTTAATTTCTCAATTTTTAAAAATATATAAAACAAAAAAGATGAAAAATTGCTTTTTATGCGCTTATGAAAATAGTACTGAAAAAAATACTGAATTGGAGTGTACCTTTTGCACATGTTTAAAAAGTACTTTTATTGAAGAGAATAAAGCAAAATATTTCAGAATGACAAAGTGGCGTTTTTATACCAGTCAACTTTCATATCAACGAATAGCTCAGCGGTAGAGAGCTAGACTAGCAATCATGAGGTCGCAAATTCGATACCCGGTGGCGGCAATTAAAAATAAAAAAAAAAAAAATTTCCTTCGAACTCGTTCAAAATGAACTGAAAAAATATTGAAGTGGGAGAACTTCTCTCCTACGACAACTCAATGTTAAAATCATTAGTGTTTATGTAAAAAAGGAAGTACATCTAGAGCATCAATTGTAGTGCTTTTTATACTGTTTCGGCATCTACTTTTTTGCTGGGGAGATCCATGCGTAAGTCGGAGGGTTGAAGATGATTTTTTGTCTAAGTAATATATTATAAAATCAAAATATTTTGGGGCTTATAATTTTAAGAGGAGTATACTTAATTTTTTTATATGACAATTGCATATTATTCCTCCGTACAAATACACTAAAAATTTTACTAGTGTCGATTTTCTGTAAACGTCAAATCCCGGAAAATGAAATTAGAAGGTAACATTTGCAATACTAATCGTATATCCAGTATAATGGCATATTACTTTTATCGTTTTGCCATACATTATAAAATAAATTTCAAGATACAAAAAAATTCCCACAATATTTTCTGCAATATACAATATAATTTCAATATAATCTCAAAATATACACAAACATAAAGACCGTAAAGTTAAAACTGTACAGTGCTGCCAAAAGTGTATCAAGTTGTCTAGTAAAAATTAAATGCATTTTGATTCACTCTGTAATATTGCTCAACCTTCAATTTAATAAACATACGGTCAATATTTTTGCACAACTTGGAAATTTGAGCCGTAACATAACACAACAAATGTGTATTAACTCTAGGAGTATTTTTCCTAAAAAAAAATAATTCTTTCAGGTGACTTTTGTAGAATTTTCAGTGCAATACAGTGGGATTTAAATTATTTTTTTTCAAATTACTTTGAACTATAATTTTGTCTGTAGTTGCTTTACTAAGGTGCGTATGAAGAATATTTTTTATGTATAAATTACATATTACTCATACGTAATTCTCATTGAGTTTGTAATTTAACTTAACAAATATTTCCAGAAATTCTAAAAAGGTCGTCCCCTGATGATTTCCTTAGTCATAAATGAAATCCGGATAGGGACATGCCTACAACGGAGTTTTTTGTACAATTTGTTAAATACGTTTGGGATTTTAGCATATTTAATTCCTTTAATGCAATTAATGTATATCCCGATAAAAATAAATTAAAAAAAAAAAAATAATTCATTTGGTATTAAATGGTTATATATTGCTGTAGGTACTTTAGCTTTATTTCCTAGATGCGTATAATTAATATTTTATACTGAATATTTACATATTACTCATACGAAAAATTAAACATTTTTTTTTTAAATAATTATTTATCAAAAAATCATATTATTTAGATTTGCAGTTAAGTATGTGTAATAATTCCTATGTACATACATACGTATGATTAATATTTGATTGAAAATAATTTCAAATTACTCATACGTAAGTTTTGCAATTATATTAATTAAAAATGCCTAATTAAATATTTTTAAAATGAAAACTAACCACTATTTTTTTCTTTTTATTGCAGGTAATATTTTGGTCATTTATATCAATTTTCAGGTAATTTTATATAAAATTTTTATTTTTTTTTTAATAAGAAAATAACAAGAAATTTGCTTACGAGAAAATTCTATTTTGTAATAAATTTGAAATTATTTCATTAAAGTCATGTGAGTTTATTATTACCAGTGAACGAGTAGGGTATTTGAAATTAATTTATAGAAAATGCTACAATTTAAAAAAGTAAATAAATTTATAATTACATTAAATAAAACACTCCATAAAAAAAACATATGACGAATATTAAAACAACAAACAAAATTTTTGTGCAATACCAAAGTATTTAATTTATATAAAATGCTTCTTCTATTTGAAAACATGAAAGATGTGGCAAAATTTACTTAAAATTTCAAGTTCATTGCCATTTCTATTCCTTTTTTTTTTTGCTTTTTGTTTTTTTTTTTTTTTTTTTTTTTTTTTTTTGTTCTTACCACATCAAACACAAACCATATTCATATTCCCTTATAAATATTGTACAAAAAGACTCACTAAAAATTACTGAATGACTTGGCTGTCAATGTCAAAGCAAATTTTTTTCTCTTTTCAAAAAGAAATACACGCAAATTAGCAATGTATTTTACCATGATAAAAAAAAAAAAAATTCAAAATTAAAACTCTGTCAAGTGTACTACAAGTTAAGAAGACCTAACAAACGATTGCGTTTTTTATTATTTTTTTTTTTTAATTTTTTTTTCAGTTTTTTTTTTCAAGTTTATTGTATGTGATTTCTACTCTTGTTGATATTTGTTGGCCTTTTGAGTTGTTTGCTCCCAATATATAAATAATTTTTTTTCTATAATTTATTTTTTTGCACCATCAAGCCAAATTGAGGTTTAAATTGCACACGATCAAAAAACAAAAGTCTTCACTAGGAAAAGCATTATCGTTCAAAAGTGCTGGCTGTTGTGCACTCCACATTCAAAAACATACAACATGATCAAAAACATGAACGGCGCGTGTGGTGTAAAGTGGTTTCTCTACAATATGCAAAAGCACGTTCTGAAAGATCACAAAAAAAAAATTCTTGGCAATTTAACAAAATTTTTTTTTGTTGTCGTTGTTTGTATTTTTGTTGCTAAATAGAAATTGCAAAGTTTAAGAATGAAATTTTGTTCTCTTTCAAAGTGTTTGAAATGTTAATGTCTCAAATTCTCTGGACTTTGTCCGTTTTTTTAGGAGGGCAGCAATTGGTCCTTAATGCTCTTCTTGACATTCATGTAAAAAATGCATTTCTTGAGAAATGATTTTAAATGTTTTATTGTCATTTTCTTTAAGTTGGCTTTTAACTAAATTTTTTCTATTCTTCAACCACCTTCGCCATAGCTTTAGACAAACCGGCGATCGTTAGTTTTCGGGGTGTTGGTTTTTTGGGTCTTGGGGGATTTAAACTTCAAACTTTTGGCTTTTAAGCCTGGTCAGGGCCCCAAAACTTAGTTTGTCAGTAAGACCTCGAGTTATTATACTTTCAGAATTGGTACGACTCATTCAATAATTTTAAACCAGACTTGAACTTTTCCGTCTTCAAAACGTAGTGTAAAATGAACAGGAACGAACTGAGTCATAGTTGGGACAGAATTTTTTTTTCTCGGAATGAGCTCTATCTGAATAAGGAATAAAATTGTATAGGTCCCGGGTGTGAAATTGCTTAAAATCGCTTCGGTTTGGTAATATAATTTTCAATCGCACTTTACTGTTTATACCCTACACCACTATGAGGTCAGGGTATTATAAGTTTGTGCTGATCTTTGTAACACCAAAAAATATTGGTACTAGACCCACCTTATAGTATACCGATCGGCTCAGAATTTTTTTTTATTTCGATTTAACGATGTCCGTCTGTCCGTCGGTCTTTCCCTCTGTCTGTCTGTCTGTCCATGCATTCTTGTGCGCACTCTACAGATCGCAAATATCAAGATATTTTAATGAAACTTGGTACACCGACTTATGTCGGCCCATGGACGACGCCTATTGATTTGGTTAAACGGTTCATGTTTAGACCTAGTGCCCATATAAGGGTTCCCCCAAAATTATATTGTTTATACGCTGCAGGTCGCAAATATTAAGATATTTTAATGAAATTTAGTACACAGACCTATGTTGGCCCAAGGACGAAGCCTATTGATTTTGGTGAACATCGGTCCATGTTTAGACGTAGTGCCCATATAAGGGTCCCCCCAAAATTGGTTTGGTTACAAACTGCAGATCGCAAATATTAAGATATTTTAATGAAATTTGGTGCGCTGACTCACATTATAGAAAATTTTGACACTAGCCCCATTTTAACTCATTCGAATTTCGGATCCAAACATTAGTTGGCTTTTACCCAGACTGGTGTAGGGTATTGTATAGTCGGCATGCCCGACTTTAACCTTTTTACTCGTTTTGTGCTGATTTTTGGTACAGTTTTTTTTTAGTGATAATTTTTGCTATTCCCTTATTACAAATTACTGATTTTTCTACTAATTTACGTTGGTGATTTCAGCAAAACATTTTACTATTTTCTCAAAACCGAGTGCAAAACTTAGCAAAAAATATACTAATTTAACAACAAGTGCATACTTAAGGAAATTTTATTTGCAAGAATTCGTTGATTTTTTACAATTCTTGTTTAGTTTATATTTCTTATTATTGACATATTCTTAGTTTGGAAACAAAACTCAGAAAATTTTATTGTATCTCCAATACATAAAAAGGTAATAAATGTAGAACCGTTTGCAATTTTTACTCCAAATTTGAAGTAATTATACATTTTTTACAATCGAAATAAAAAAAAAATATTTTTTCTTTATTAAATTTGATTTTATTTTTCTTTTTTAGATTTTACAGTTTGTTTATTTTTTAGTACAACTTTTTGCTAATTTCAGCAGATTGATTAAGTTGCAGCTTACAAAAATTTACTTAAATTTAGTAGCGTCTACTAATTATTTACACTAATTTCATTGTACTAAAATTATTGATATTTATTAAATTTTTTAACTGATTTTAGCAAATACATTTTCAATTGCAGTTTTTAACAATTTTACTAAAATTTAGTAGCGGCTATTAATTTTTTCTACAAATTTTATTGTACTACAAATCAGTAGACAGTAGACGTTGCTAAAATTAGCAAAAAATACAACAGGGCTCAAAACAGTTCAGTATCCCGTAATAACAGCAAAATTTTCAGTAGCCATTACAATCTTTTTTGGTTGAGTGTAAAATTAACGAAATATACCAGACTCAAAATAGTTGAAATTCCCATAATAACAGCAACATTTTCAGTAGCCATTACAGACTCTTTTGTTGAGTGTAATATAAATTAAAAAAGTTTCAGCTTCAAAATCCCTTCAAGTTTTTTAGATTCGTAGATAAAATAACTTTTATATAAAAGTGTATTCAAAGCAAAAAAAAAAAAACCCCTTACTGCTAAATAAAATTTATAAATATTATTGTTACAGCTGTAAATAATAATAATTTTATGTGATTCCAATAGTGTTGTTGGTAGACATTGTCACCATCAGCACCATCACCAGCATCGTCATCGACATCATCATTATCATCATCGTCACAAAAAAAAACATCATTCTCTCTCATCGTGAATGTCATTTTTGTCGTTATTGTTGCTACTGTCGTTTCTATACCAACAATCAATGAAATCATTCATACACAAATTGAATTTAAACACATACCGCCACTAATTGAATTTTTCACTGTCGCGCTCAATTATAATGATGATTATTATTAAAATTCTTTTCAATGTCTACCAGCAACAGCAGCAGTAGTAACAACAATAACAACAGCTACTGCAGCAACAATAATGTACTTGTATGAACAACAATGTATGACTTTAATCCAATACAATACATTTATGACAATGACAACAAAAATATATGCTGATGAAGAAGAAGAAGAAGCTGAAAAACATCGAAAGTAGAATATACGAGCATACAAAATACCGAATACTATATATCATATATTCACAATAAAACAAGTGGAAAAATTATAATAGGTCAAGCGCTACAATGAGATACCCTATAATACGGTACGATTTGGATCATATTCTGGAAAATGAAGCAAATTCTGTCAATTTATCTATCTGAGTTATTGCCAAAATATTTTTAAAACACTCTAGTGTGTACTGAACGGCAAAAAACAGGTTTTGAATTCAGTGAGCGTAATTTTTCGTTGTTCAATTCAGTGAACGTAATTTTTTGTTTTTTAATTCAGTGAACGTATTTTTTTATCAGTTCACTGAATATAATTTTTTTTAAAATTCACTGAACGAAAATTTAATTGAACGAATTCAGTGGTAAATTAATTCACTAAGGAATTAATTCGCTTGATTTACGAAAAAGAACTATAGCAATTGAATTAATTATTTGAAATTGTTTTTTTGATGAACGCGTTCAGTTGAACGAATTCAGTGAATTACTTAAGAAAAGGAATTCATTCAATTCTAAAAAAAAATTGAATTCGATTGGTAGTAAATTGCTTCAAAAACGAATTAATTCATCAAAGCTCTGCATACAACTACCTGATACGAGTATCTAAAACTTTGTGTATCTAAATACCATTTAAGCCGGATTAAAATAGAACCTTTCTATGGGAGGCACGTCTGAATATTACCGACTCCAACCAATTTAAATAGGTTTCGTCCGCTCATATTTCAAATGTAATCTAAATAGTTCTATACTTGCGACTTGCACTATCGTCGCTCGTTTTACATGAACCAAAAAAGGAATGGACATCGGTAAATTGCTCAGAAAGTGATTCTGAGTCAACTGATATACAACAAAATGTATCTAGCTGCAATATTTTTTTCGTAGTTACAAACATTAGTTCAAACTTAATATACCCACAGTGGTGTAGGGTATAAATATGTGACATCTCTGCCAGTCAATTTTTGTTAGCATTTAATTTTTATTTTTGCAACAAATAAAAAACAATGATGTTTTTACTACACATCTAGCCGAAGGCATAAACTTAAAGTAGTTAAAATATGAATTCGCATACAGAAGCTCATACGTACTATTCCAGCGTTTAGACTACAATTCAAAAGAAAATATTATTTTTTAAGAGAAGCAAACACTCAGGAAATTTTGCATATTAAATAATAACGTGCTCTCTTTGGAAAGGGGTTAGAGAAGAGAAGGAAGTTGGTGAAAGATGAAAGGCTATATCTCTTGCGCTCTATCTCCGTCAGAGGTAGTTAAAGTTCAAAACAAAAACAGTAATTACAGAGGATAAAAATAGCATTGTTAAAACTTCGTTGATGTTAGTCTAATTGCTTTGTGTTTTCAATAGTTTGGTGTTTGTTTGTTTCGCAATCAATATAAGTAGATCATTATCAATTATTAACCCATAAAGGCATGGATACTGGGGATGGGTCTGTAGCGGGTATAGGGTATTCAATTAATCGGCTTTTTATTTTAATCGATTAATTGGGTTTTATTCTTAACCGGTTAATCGAACAAATCTTAAATATTTAAAAAATTTTAAATATTTAAAAAATTAATAATAATTAATTCAGTAACTCTTCTGAAATTCATAAAAATAAAACGAAAAAATTTAATAATTGAGATCAGATTTTGTCAATATTTTTATTTTTCTGTCCCCTCTTTCACATATTAAAATTTTATACAAATCGGGGAGAACCACACCCGAAAGAAGAATATAAGACGCCGTACATTAATTTGTATACATTGAATACATAAAAAACGTAAATGTTGTGAGGAATTCTGTTGAGAATTGATTTTCCCTCTACGTTTCCGTATCTCCATCCCTTTATTTTATTTTATTAATTCAGAGTGGTCACTAAACAAGCTTTATTACATTGAGTATTAATTACACTGTGAGACTCGAGATATATCGATTTGAAGTAAGTAACTATCATATAGGGGAAATTGTCACTCGAGAACCACTAGTCCGATTTTGCTCAAACAATTTTAAAAAAATTAAAAATTACAATTCCTTTAATCTGCTCATATAACGTTTTTCTATATACTCAACAGTTTTGCCGGTAAAAATAAATGTATGAAGAAAAAAAATATTTTTTGCCTAAAATATTAAATTTTTTTATTTTTTAAATTCATAAAAAATCCAAAACGGAAAAAAGGCAAGTCGTATTATTTTCACGCAAAGTCACATAACCTTTAAACAAAATGAGACATAGATCATGAAAATCGATGGACGCGTTTCGCTTTTTTTTCGCATTGGCAATGCCAATGGAAACGCGATATAAAGGCAAAAGGCTCGATTCGCTGCTGGCTCAAATTTGTTGGTGGTCGCAAAAGACGTACGATCCCGACAATGAAGAAGAAGAATATACAATGGGAGTTTCCTCCGAGGGTAAGTCACAAAAATGAAGTTAACTGACTGATTAAAAACAATTGATTTTATCCAGATGAAGACAGATCCTCATCCGATACAGACTCTGAACAAGTGGGCGAACCACCACGCAAGAAAGTAAATGGCGCAAACAAACGAAAATAATTTTTGCGTTCATCGATTTTTATAACCTATGTATCTATGTAATAACCTAATAATTACCTGTAATAATTTTTAATTTTACGTGTTAATAATAAATAATATATAATAAATATTATCCAAACTCATTGAAACATAAAATCAATATTCTTGTCAAAATGAGATACCTTCACTTAATTGTGAATAAAAGCGAAAGGCGTCCATCGATTTTCATGATCTATGTCTCATTTTGTTTAAAGGTTATGTGACTTTGCGTGAAAGTAATACGACTTGCCTTTTTTCCGTTTTGGATTTTTTATGAATTTAAAAAATAAAAAAAATTTAATATTTTAGGCAAAAAATATTTTTTTTCTTCATACATTTATTTTTAGCGGCAAAACTGTTGAGTATATAGAAAAACGTTGTATGAACAGATTAAAGGAATTGTAATTTTTAATTTTTTTAAAATTGTTTGAGCAAAATCGGACTAGTGGTTCTCGAGTTATGTCAAAAAAAAGACCACAAAAGGTGACAATTTCCCCTATAT
This sequence comes from Leucophora obtusa, assembly GCA_949987735.1. Taxonomy (NCBI): domain Eukaryota; kingdom Metazoa; phylum Arthropoda; class Insecta; order Diptera; family Anthomyiidae; genus Leucophora; species Leucophora obtusa. The sequence goes on from OX465299.1 coordinate 17,135,423, forward strand.
GATAGTTACTAACTTCAAATCGATATATCTCGATTCCTAGACGTGACCCCGCCAAACGCCGGAACACGTATAACTTGTTTTTGACCGATATAACTTTTCCCGTTGACATCCCATCCCGATTTTGACTGTCGCATAGTGTTATAATTAATAATTCAATAATCATTAATTACAATAATTTCTAATGCTTTCCTTTAATATCAACGTTTAAAAAGTCGTAAAAAATAATTAAAAATTTATTATACCTAAATAGATACCACTACTTTACTCGATAAGTCACAACAACAGGGTAGGAATTTGGAAGATGACAAAGCAAACTGTGATAATTTTATGTTGTTTTTGTTTTTTCTTTGGGATTTAAGATGTTTTTTGACGCTCCTACTTAAAACATGAAATTCTCATTGAGTTGAAGCTAACAAATATTTCTAGAAATTCTAAAAGGTCGTGATACGGATAGGTACAAGCCTGCAGTAAATTATTTACCAGAATTTTTTAAAAAAATTTTGAGTTTTTAGCATATTTACTTTAATAAAAAATTTATATTTTTTAAACATTTCTGTAATTTTCTACCAATTTCGATTAATCGTAAGAAATTATTCGTATTATTCGTTATTCGAAATGTGAACATTTTAAATTATTCGAACAATTTTTGAGAAAAATTGTTCGTTTAATCGAATACCGATTAATCGATTGAATACCCTAAGCGGGACCCGAAAATATGTACTCTATCCTGCTGGCCTTTTAAAAAATTTTATTCTCTGACAAAAAACATTCATTTACCAATTAAAAGATCAACGTGTGCCTATTCCTACATTACAAACTTCATTATAATAAGGTGCGACCGTTTAGAGATCTCGCTCAAGTAAGGCCTTGAATGCAATGTAACTAATTCATAGCTTTCTTTCGTATTCAGCTTTTTGTTATTGTTTTTTACTCAGAAGTAACCAAACACAGACACATACAAATATCCTACTTTTAGATTTTTGTTTATCTTCCAATCTCCTCCATGTCTCCTTTTTCGCAAATGTTGTCACACTCACATATGGTTTTTATATACAAGAGCAAAGAATTTGTGTATATTGGAGACGGACTGCCGCGGTGCATTTTTATAATGTATTTCAGTACAGTGTTGTTTTAACTTCATATCGACCAGTTGCAGTTAATATTGTAATTAATATGAATTTTTATCAATTTTAATTTAGTAGGTTTGAGGTTAAGAAATTTTACTAATTTTATATTAATTGTTTGTACAAAAATATATTTTCCCAGCAAGAAAGAGATGCTGAAGCAGTAGAAAAAGCACTGTCATTGATGTTCTAGATGTACTTATTTTTTAAAATAAACACTTATGATTTTTACATTGAGTTGTCATAGGAGAGGAGTACTCCATTTTCAACATTTTTTCAGTACTTTTTGAATAAATGCAAAGCAAGCCCTTTTTCACCAATTAAAAGATAAAAAAAAAAAATTCTTTTTTATATATATTTTTTTAAAAATTGAGAAATTAAAAAAATATTGAATTTAAACAAATTAATTATAAATATTTAAAAAAATAATTTCTTGTCGTTTATTTAACCTTGTTTTTTCATTTTTAACTTCACAATTTCTTTGAGTTTAAGGTTGGTTTTTTATATAAACAGTTTTTTATTTTAAATATTTCGCTACTCCATTGTGTAGCATCTTCAGGAAATAACAATTAAATTAACAAATTATAAACAATTTGAAAGTTTGAAAAAATTTGAAAAGCATTTTTTTTTATATAATTATAAACAATTTGAAAGTTTAAAAAAATGCTTTTAAAATTTTTTCAAACTTTCGAATTGTTTATAATTTGTTAATTTAATTGTTGTTTCCTGAAGATGCTACACAATGGAGTAGCGAAATATTGAAAATAAAAAAACTTTTTATATATAAAAAAACAAACCTTAAGCTCAAGGAAATTGTGAAATTAAAAAACTTAATAAAATAAAAAAATATTGGTCCCGCCGGGAATCGAACCCGCGATCATCTGTTTGGAAATACTAAATGATAGCAAAATCACTTTTTAGGATCACTTTTAGAGCAATTATGTTTTAGAAGCAATACTTGTGATTTTTGATGGAGTGATTTTTTGGAAGTTGCTCAGAAGTAATTCTAAAAGCGCTGCAAAAATATACTAAAGGATACTTTTGAACACCCAGAAAACAGATTCAGTTCTGATAACCGCATTTGTAGCCAATCGAATGGTTTGGTTGTGGTAGACGAATTTTTCAGTTGTGGCAACAGAAAACCAATTGAGACAGGACTAATTTGACTGTGACAACGGCATTTCAGTTGTGTCAAGAATAATTCGGTAGTGGCAACCGAAAAATTCATATGATGCAACTGAACCATTCGATTGGCAACAAATGGGGTTGTCAACACGGAATCTGTTTTCTGGGTGAAGCAATAAAAAAAGTGATTTTTTGAAGTTGTTCAGAATTACTTCTAAAAAAGCAGTAAAAATACACTATTGCTATTGTTTTCGATACACAGTCTAAATGCCGTATAAACACTCTTATACATACATTTGAAATATTTGTCTATTCAAGCGGAAATGAAAATAATGGTTTATTTATGTGTGTGTGTGTGTTGCTCAAATTAAAATAACAGTAGAGAAAGCAAAGCTTACTAAAGAATTTACTTTATTATTGTGAAGAGACTCTTCTACCCATACAATAAGATGATCTAGTGGGTGGTACGACGATGATGATGATAATAATGACGTTCAATAATATGATCTTGCGGATCTTATTGCAAGTTGTGTTGGATGATTGTAAATGTTTGTAGTTAAATTTATTTTTTGTGTAATTATATTAAAATTTAAATTACGGTCTCAACAAGCTGCCATTAGTTTTGCAAAAAGAAAAAAACTTAATTTTTGAAAAATGACTCTCATGGTTTAAGATAACGGAAGTTGATCTTTAAGACCACCCAAGTAGAGTGTAGTATCTCTGGTAGCTGTGACAGAAAGTAGGAAATATTAATTTAAGGCAATTCATCATGACAAACTTTAAAGTTTATGAAAAGACAAACTGATGAATTTAAGAATGGAATGAAATAGATCAATTAGGAGTATTTATTTTACGACACTGGTATAAGATAAACTAATTTCAATTACATCCCAGCAAAACAAGAGATGCTGAAGCAGTATAAAAAGCACTACAATTGATGATCCAGATGTACTTCTTTTTTAACTTAAACACTAATGATTTTAGCATTGAGTTGTCATAGGAGAGGAGTACCCCCACTTCAACATTTTTTCAGTACTTTTTAAACGATTGCAAAGCAAGCTCTTTTTCACCAATTAAAAGTTAAAAAAATTCTTCTCAAAAAAAATGTATTTTTTTTATTTTACAAAAGTTTTTTTATTGCCGCCATCGGGTATCGAACTTGCGACCTCCTGATTGCTAGTCTAGCTTTCTACTGCTACTGCTGAGCTTTGTCATTGCGAGATATTGTGCTTTATTCTGTTTAATAACAGTACTTTTTAAACAAGTGCAAAAGGTGCTCTGCAATGCAGTATTGTTTTCGGTTATTTTCTATCATTTTTATTTTAAATATTTTTATAAATTGAAAAATTTAAAAATATTGAATTTAAACAAATTAATTATAAATATTAAAAAAAATAAAAAAAAAAATAAAAAAAAATAAAAAAAAATAACAAAAAAAAAATAAAAAAAATATAAAAAAATGTAAAAAATACTGGACCCTCCAGGAATCGCTCACGCGATCATTTGTTTAGAAATACCAAATGATGCAAATCACTTTTTAGGATCACTTTTAGAGCAATTATGCTTTAGAAGTAATACTTAAGTGATTTTTTGGATGTTGTTCAGAAGTAATTCTAAAAAAGCTGTAAAAATACACTAACGGATACTTGTGAAGCAGTGAAGGAAGTAGTTTGTAAAGCATTACTTAAAATTTTTTTTTTTTGCTGGGTAATATATAGAAAATACGTGTTTGGAAATATTAAGTAGGTATTTTTAAGTATTGAATACTCAAAAACGGTTGGTACTGAGTACTTAATACTTTTTCATCTCTATTTGACTTTCTCAAGACTTGAATTAAATTGTAATCACATTTTATTGCGAAAAATTTGCTTTAAAAACAAAATTTTATTCATTTAGAAACATTTTACATTTTTAAATCTAACTTTTATTGTGTTGCAAAAAAGGATTTTAAAGTATATTTTGTATAAAACTTTATGCCATTTTATTCAGATTTTCTCCTGCTATTTTGTGTTTTGTACTTCATTCATGAAGTTTTGTTTGTTGAAAATAAAGCTTAATTTAAATCGCATTTTGTGTTGCCAACATTATTTACAACAGTATGTTCTTATATAAAACTTTTTTTCAAAACAGATTTTAATGTTTTTGTTTTTAGTGTATACAAAGAACTTGCACATGCCTTCCTGCATGTGCGTACACATGGTATAAGGCGTTTAGGCTAAAAGCTAAATTATAAGATATGCAGTGCTAAACGATTTTGAAGATTAAAAATAGAAAAGTTTTATCATTTTTGTCAAACATTTTATTGAATCCAGATTAATAGAGCTTTCCTTGATTTGGCCTCACTTTACATCTAAAATTTTGCTTAAGAAATTAATCGCTACTGGTTCGACAACGGCAGTCACAATTGCTTTTTTATACATTTTCTAAGGCAAGAAAAATGTGGGTATGTCGTCCGGCGATTTACCGTCGAAGTAGAATTGATTGTATTTTCACAATGACACAGGCAAATTCAAAATATTTGCCTAATTATTGCCATATTTTTTATCTGATTTAGGCTTAACTATCAGAACAGAGTTGCATGTTTTTGAGAGAAGAAAAATATAGCTTAAAAAATAACAAAAACTACTGCAAAACTGATTGCAGTGGTGAAAAAATATGACAAAATAAATTAAAGTCTTGTTTGCTTTCCTTTTTCTGAACGCCAAAAAATGTCGACGGCCGTATGTCGCTTAATTTAAATTAATGGCAATGACTTGTGTTAACGTTTGTCGACAGTCGACCCAGTTGTGTTTAATCTCTAAAGTATACTTTAGTTGTAAGTGTAAATGCCAGTTTTTAGAGTTGAACAAAAAATAAAAATTATAATAAATCGCATTAATTTTTTTTGCATTTCTTTTTTTTTCTTGAAGTTAAAGTTAAAAGCTTAAAAATTATATTAAAAACTTTACAAAATCCTTCATAAGAAAAAAAAAATATTCTTTAAAATGAAATGATGAGGGAAATGAGTATGTGGGATAATGTTAATGATGATGATGGTATGCAGTCATAGGCACAATTGTTCAAAAAAAAAAAAAAAAATGTGTAGCATATAAATCATGTTTATTTTTTAAGTACAGCACAAAAACTTCCATTTATAATAAAGTATATGGATACATAACTACCAGAAAGAACAACAAATTTGTTACAATGACAACTGTTTTACAAAGCAAAAATGTTTGTAGTATAATTTTTACTGCGAATTTGCAAAAGTTATTAAAAAAATTTGTTTTAATTTTTCTTTTGAAACATTCGTAATATAACTTATAAAATTATTTAGCATACGATTGCCAGGCAAGAAAATTTAATGTATCTACTAGGCTTTATTCCTAAGAGATATTGTTAAAAATCAACTTTACCCACAAAAAAAAAGAAAAAATAATAATAATTTGAACTTAAGTAGCTAAATTTGTTGTATAAAAAAAATATTTTAAATTAAAAAAAAAAAAATAATAATAACTGCTTATGCTTGAGAGAGTTTTTTTTATATAAGTAGTATCTGATATTAAACCCAGATGGCCCAATGTTGGGCGCCATTATATAAAGTTATATTTCTTCTCCGTTAATGGAAGCGTTTTGGAATCTCAATAAATTTTTTGAACGTTGGGCGCCATTCTGAAAAGCTTTATAAAGATTTGTATTTAGCTTAATGAGCTATTAGCTTAAGTTTCTATAATATTAAAAGTTTTTTTTTTTTTTTTTTTTTGAATAACAAAACCTAATCACTTGAATAGTTGGTCCTAATACGCCAAAGATCATATTTCCATACATTTTTTTAACGGCGAATTTTGATATCTTAATTATTAAAAAAAAAACTTATAATAATTAGTTTCAAATTTAATATTTTTTTCACAATTATATTTTTTAACAAGTCTATTTGTATAAAACTCATTTCCTGTCTCTATAAGTACCTCAAATAAATTAAGGTGCGTTTAACTGCTGCTATTCCATAATTTTATTTTATGCAATATATACTGCACATTGATTTTCATGACAAGTAAGTTAATTTCCGTTTTATGCACAAAAAACCCAAGTCTTTATTATATACAAAAATGTTCCTTTTTATCTCCTTCTTCATATTCAGTATTTTGAAGTAAAATTGTAATCAATTCTTATGAATCACAGTATTAAAATAATAATAATATCAAAACTAAAATCATATATACATACATGGTATCATGGTACTAATATTACGTATATACTGACGTACATATAAAAGCAATTATATTTGTATTTAATAACCAGTTGGAAAAGTTGACAAAAAGGAAATAATTAAAGGAAATTGTAAAAAGAATACTGAATAGTTTAGATCGCGCAGAAAAAAGATGTTGTTGAATATGTTTACGGGCAATTATGTATATATTTACAAACTACCATATAGCATACATCAATGCTTGCAATTATATTATTTTTATCGTTATTATACAAATGTTTCCAGACAAACCTTGTAATATTTCTTTGTGGGTCACATTTTCTCGAGTAAAGAAAGATATATTATATAATTTAATTTTATTATTATTATATTCGCGCAATGCAAACATAATAATGTTAAACATGTGGTGGAAAATATAATAGAAATGATTCAAGTTTTTTCTAATTTTATTCTCGTTGCCTTTATTTTTAAAGATCAAAATTGTGGCTAAATTTTTCCCGAAAAGTGAGGAGATGGTTCAGAAAATTTTACAGAAAGGTTTGGTTTTTTATTTTGTCACTTGTTTTAACTTTTTATCAAATTACTTAGTAAAATTTAGAGAGTACTTATCGGTTCTATAAAACTGTATATTTTTGGAAATCCTATAAAATTTCCTTAAGTCCTCCATTATTTCTATTTACAAGAAATAGTCACCTGATTTAAAATGGCAGTTCCTTAAACATGACCAAATTTTTATTTGTTTTTAGCGATTTTAAAATAAAGTCAACAATCCGTGTAAAAAAGTTTAGATCTGACCAGATCTTTTTGGTTCTCAATAGATATGATTCAATCTAATTAGATCCTGTACCAGATCACATCAAATATGATCAGATATGGCATATTTGATAATACCTTATGGCAAGATCTGATAAGATCTAGTGCCAAATTTGTTCAAATCTAAACTGATCTGGACAAATGCGAAAGATATGCCTAGATCTGATCAGATCTAATTAGATCTCAAATTTGTCCCCAATTTTGAGATCTGATTAGATCTGGTAAGATCTACGAAGATAAGGCCAGATATGCCTAGATCTGATCAGATCTAATTAGATCTCAAATTTGTCCCCAATTTTGAGATCTAATTAGATCTGGTAAGATGTGCTGAGATCTGGCCAGATCTGATCTTTTTTACACGGGAACACTGAAATTTTAAAGAGAATAATTTTATGCTTTTCTTACCACAATATAACAAAGTCAGTCAAGCTTTTTTTACGTTATGGTGAAAAGTATTTCATATAAAAATTTCAGTGTTACGGATACTTATCCGTTAGTGTATTTTTACAGCTTTTTTGTAAGAAATTCTGAACAATTTAAAAAAATTACTTCTTTCAATGCTTCCAAAGTATCTATTGGTATATTTTTACATTTTTTTACAATTACTTCTGAACAATATCCAACAAATCACTTAAGTATTACTTCTAAAGCATAACTGCTGTAAAAGTGTTGCTAAGAAGTGATTTTGGTAACACTTGGTATTTGTAAACAACTGATCGCGGGTGCGATTCCAGAATTTTTTACTTTTTTTTTTATTTTTTTTAAATTTTTTTTATTTTTTTAGGTATTTTATTTTTAATGTTTGTAATTAATTTGTTTAAACTCAATATTTTTTTAATTTTTCAATTTTTAGAAAAATATAAAATAAAAATGATAAATAGTAGCTTTTCTATGCGCTCATGAAAATAGTACTGAAAAGAAGACTGAATTGCAGTGCATCTTTTGCACTTATTTAAAAAGAACTTTTATTGAAGATAATAAAGAACGTTATCTCGTGAAGGCAAAGTGGTGTTCCTATGCCTGTCAACTTTCATATCAAAGAATAGCTCAGCGGTAAAGAGCTAAACTAGCAATCATGAGGTCGCAAGTTCGATACCCGGTGGCGGCAATAAAAAACTTTTGTAAAATAAAAAAATATAATTTTTCTTTTTGAAGAATTTTTTTTTAACTTTTAATTGGTGAAAAACAGCTTCCTTTGCACTCATTCAAAAAGTACTGAAAAAATGTTGAAGTGGGAGTACTCCTCTCCTATGACAACTCAATGTTAAAATCATTAGTGTTTATGTTAAAAAAAGAAGTACATCTAGATCATCAATTGTAGTGATTTTCTACGGCTTCTTGCCCAAAAAAATAAAAGTCGAAAATTTTGAAAGCAAGTCATTTTTTGGAAGACTAGTCCGCAAGGATTTGACTAGGGCAAGGAATTCCATGCAAATGCATGTTTTTTCTTGATAGTCCAAAACTAAAATGGACTAAATATTTATCCGAATCATCAAATTTAGAACAAAATAGCATCGATTTGTAGTTGCATATTTTTTGCATATTTTGTCTAAAATGCATGTTTTTGCATATTTTGACTTTAAATGTATATTTGCTGACTTTTTAATGCATATTTGCGTATATTTTCATTTTTAAGAGCATTTTTTATTTTGTAAAAAAATAAAAAAAATTGATACGTTTTCATATTTTGATTCAATTAAAACAACTACTTAAATATATTTTTAAGTTTTAAAGTGCATTATTTTTGCAAAAATAATAGTTTTAAGTGCATATTTCTTAAGTTTTTAATGCATATTTTTCTTTTTTAACCGCATATTTTAGGCGCATATTTTCGATTTTTAAGTGCATGAAATTCCTTGCCCTAATCATGACTATATGTATACTTGAAGGATTCCATTACATATGCCAAACAACTAGCAATTAAAAATACTTTAAAAAAATCTATGATAAAATGAAAACAACAACAAAAAATTTTAACACAATTTGCTTTGTCATCTTCCAGCAAATTGTGGTAAAATTTTTTATTGTTATTTTAGTTTTATCTTTGATATTTTGAAATTATTTTTAATTATTAATTGTTTGGCATATATACGAGTAGTTATACTTAAAACTACTGACGAAATTTAATAAATTCATGTTTTACTACTTATAAGGAAAGTTTAACTTATATTTGTCAAATATATTTCCAATGGGCATTTTTTTTTTTTTTACAAATATAAATACAACAATTACAGTTTACGTCCGTAGTAAAAATATACTTATATGAATTTTTTTTATAGATAAACAATGTAATTATTATTATTATAACTTGATCCCTTAAGTGCCATGAGTGTGTAGCAGAAGTAGCAGAGGGCAATTCAAATATAGAAGACAACAAAAAAAAAACTTAAAAGAAAAACGAAAATATAAAAATTGCAAGCAATTTTAATTGTCATTGCAAAAAAAAAAAAGTATATGAAAACAATAATAAACTGTAAAAATAATAACTACTTCATTTACTCTCTCCTACTTATATAATCGAACATTGAATACGTATAGTTAAACTCTCAGTTTTCATACCCTACACCACTGCTTGGTGATGGTATAATGAGTTAGTGTCAGGGTTGGCAGGCAATACCGCTAAAATACCGTTATCGATTCAAAACCATTTCAACTGACTACCGTTATCCCTAAGCTACCGTTACTAAAATAACCGATATACCGTTATCCTTAAAATACCGTTACCGAAATAACTGAAATACCGTTATCCTTAAAATACCGATACCGAAACAAATGAAATATCGATACCCTTAAAATACCGTTACCGAAATAAATGAAATACCGTTACCCCTAAAATACCGTTACCGTTATTTTTATTTTCTGCTTTTGGTAATTGCATGTGGTTATTGAGTATTTTTCGTACTTTAAGTTGGTAAATTGGTTCTGTTTTTAATCTCGTTTATTTTTTGTAAAAAAAATTCCGGCATGCATCGAAATAACTGAATACCGTTATCCTTAAAATACCGTTACCGAAATAACTGTAATATCGCTAACCTTAAACTACCGTTACCGGAATAATCAAAAAACCGTTAACCTTAAAATACCGTTACCGAAATAACTAAAAAACCGTTACCCTTAAAATACCGTTACCGAAATAATCTCAAATAGCGTTACCCTTACCGATAACCGCATCGTTTCGGTTACCATCCATGGTTAGTGTTGATGTTTTGGAACTACTAAAAATATCGAACTGAACCCCACATCATTTCTGAATCGATTTAGAGATGTCCAAATATAAAGATATTTTTTATGAAATTTAGTACATGAGTTTATAGTGGCCCAAGAATGAACCCTACTGAAATCGGTCCATATTGAGGCCACCCTACATAGGAATATTCTATTTGAATTAATCTTAAATTGTCGTAAAATATGCTAACTCATGGATATATAGTTATTATTTGGTTTGTGAATGTTATATCGGGCCACTTACAAGGAAGGTATCTCATATGATAAACACAGATATTAATGAAATCCCGATATGCTGTAGAGGAAAGTATTCTGATGTTGGAGTGTCTGAGATTAATACCCATCTCAGGGATTTTACTGTTTTTCAAGTTGTTTGCCATTACTTTCAAAGGAACTACGGTTATAGGGCTAACTAAGGTTATATTTTCGGATTGGGATTTTCAAGTATCTATTATCGGTACCTTTAGTTGTGGTTCGTCTTCGTATCTGTTAAGATGTTGTAAAAAAATTATTGATTTTAGGGTATGTACGACGGTCGAAATCACATATCATTTAATACTTCTTCTTAGGTTTCTTTTTTTTTTAAAGAAGTGTCGCTTTCTTTGGAAAAGGGATAGATGAAAGGTGGTGACAGGCCGAGTGCTTAAAATATGGCAAATCTGTGTGATTGATAATTAGCGAACTTGTTGAAGATTTTTAGCTCATAGCCATGTTGAATTATTTTACCTCAATTTGAAATGAAAAATGTTTTCATATTCGTATTCAACATGTCAAACTTTATAAGAAACGATTTTGACTCAAATTGCAACATATAAATTTTAGACCAAGCGGTACAATAAGTATCCCGAATATGGTATAAGCGAAAATCTCAAGTCAAACTTCAATTGCCACCCAAATATATATAGATCGATATTGGACTTAGTCGTCCATCATATAATTTCTTAAATTAATTTTTATAGCTTAAATGAATTTTTGCACCACTTCCCGGAATAAAAATGCAAATTGTAATTGATGTTGGTTGGGTGTTCTATTGTCGGCATGCCCGCTTTTAATTTTCTTACTTGTTTTGTATTGTCATTCAATAATAAGATAAAATTAAAAATAATATTGAACAATTGTTTAAAAAAAAAAACATTAAAAACAAAAAAGAATTTGCTATGAAAAATTATAGTATTGTAAATAGGGGGAAATAGCAATTAATAATTATGAATAAACTGTTGAAGAAAAAGAAAAGAAATGTTGATTGTAGTTAATTATTGAAAACAAAACCCGAATGTAAAAATTCACTATCTAGCGAAAAATTTAGTGAACCTGTGACTGTCTGCCATTTCAGTTAAGTGCAGTGTCAATTAAAAATTTTGTTTTCTTATTATAACTGCTATTGGTGCTGCAATGTCAGCATTACTAAAACTATTTTCTTTTTTTTCATATAGAGAAAACAGTTGAGGGAAATTAATGTTAAGCAGTCGTAACAAAATATATTAATTTATGGGCTATAAACTAAAACTTAGAATTGGGTTTTAGGAATAAATTAACAAAAATCGGTTGTCTAATAATCGGGTGTTTAGTTTTCAGAAAAGATTTTAAATTCCTAAACTTTACTTCAAGCAACTTTATATGAAATAAATATTTCTCTCTTCATTCTCACATAAGAATGTCAGCTTTTGCTGCCTGTTATCCTGAGTGTGGCGCAAGTTATGTGTTATGACCAGAGAAGACAGAAAAAAGCAAAATCCGATGTGTCTAAACCAAAAAAATATTGTAAAAAAGCAGTTTTAATAACAGTTTAAAAAAAATTAAATTCAAAGTTAATACTGAATTTAGACTGAGCAAAAACCAGGTGGTTTTTGTACAAAACTAAATTTCAAAAGCCAAGTCATTTATACTAGTATTTGGTTTTTCTTTGTCACATCACTTTTTTATTGAACACTTTTCTTTATATTTTTATGGTTAAATTAAATTAAAAAAATTATTAAAACATTTAAAAATGTATAACCACACACAATTTTAAACTAAAACTGAAATTATCTTAATTTTTTTTTTTTTTTTTTTTTTTTTTTTTTTTTTTTGCTTAAAATACGAAAATATTTAAAAAACTTTAAAAAATATATTTTTGACACTTGCTTTAATTCTATATTCGTTGTAACAGGGTGTATCAAAAATTACGTATAAAATATGCAAATTTCAGATATTTTTAGTTGGTTTTTTAGCAAAAACCAGGTACAATCTGGTTTTCAGTTTGTATGAAAATTGTATGGCAAAACTAAATTAATTTTATAATTTTCAGCTCAAAACCTAAAAATGTCCAAAAACTACTGGTTCTGCCCAGTCTAAATATAATACATATAAGAGAAAAAATATGTTTTTATGAGCGAAGAAAAGTATTTTTGGGCAAAAAGTCTTAAAAACAAATCAATTCAAATCTCAAAAATCTTAAGAAAAATCTATTTTAAAGCTAAAATACGGAAAATCCAAAAAAGCAAAAATAGGCAAATATGAGTAAAACAAGCAATAAAAAGCATAAAAAGCAAAAACAGCAATTTTGTCTTCTCTGGTTATGACATACGAGTTATATCATCAACCCCAGGGGAAATTGGGATCGTATATGAACATATGTGATCGTACGTGGGTTCGTATACGATCATATATGGGAATATATGATCATATATATACATAAATATTTCAATATATAACTATATATGACCGTACCGAATTTTGAGTGTGTAAGGTCGTATATGAGCATTAGGGCGGGTCGATTTAATAATCGCCCATGGCTCAGTGAAAATCGTATTCTAGGGATCAAAATAAGAAACTTTGCCGAAGGAACCATACCTCTAAAACGAATTCTACTACCCCCAACTGTTGACTTTTGTCCCGTAGGGTCAAGTTTTGAAAAATCCCACTTTGACCCATTTAGAGTGCCCCAATCGAGTCCAAATGTATGACCGACCCCCACTAACTTTGGAGGGCCGATCCACCCATGCCAGTGGCACACCCCCTGGAACTCCCCTGGGGGGTTCCCCATACAAACATTTTAAAAAATCACCATTTTTGGCACTTTATTTTATTATTTTTTATTTATTTTATTTATTTTTATTATTTTATTTATTTTTTCTCTTTAGAAATTTATTTAGTCAGAACATATGTAAATGAAAAAATTAATTTAACTTAGTAATAGAAAAGAAAATAAAAAAAATTACTGTTTGAAGTCTTTTTTGCTTTCAAGTCTGGGCATTTTTTCTTTTCTATTACTAAGTTAAATTAATTTTTTCATTTACATATGTTCTGACTAAATAAATTTCTAAGGAGAAAAAATAAATAAAATAATAAAAATAAATAAAATAAATAAAAAATAATAAAATAAAGTGCCAAAAATGGTGATTTTTTAAAATGTTTGTATGGGGAACCCCCCAGGGGAGTTCCAGGGGGTGTACCACTGGCATGGGTGGATCGGCCCTCCAAAGTTAGTGGCGGTCGGTCATACATTTGGACTCGATTGGGGCACTCTAAATGGGTCAAAGTGGGATTTTTCAAAACTTGACCCTACGGGACAAAAGTCAACAGTTAGGGGTAGTAGAATTCGTTTTAGAGGTATGGTTCCTTCGGCAAAGTTTCTTATTTTGATCCCTAGAATACGATTTTCCCTGAGCCATGGGCGATTTTTTTGCCTCCCCACAAATCGACCCAGCCTAATGAGCATGTATGTATATTCATATAAGGTCCATACCGCACATATATGATCACATACGGCCAACCATAAATCGCTCATATTTTCCATTAAATCTATAATTTCCTGAAAATTTTCTTAAACTGCACCAATTAAAATATTTTGTACTGTAGTCTTCAAGTATGAAAAATAATTTAAAAACCCCCCTTATATAATTTAAACTGAAGATGTCTGTCTTGCTATTGAACTTTTTATAGTTTTTAATGACACTACAAGAAAAAGAAAAAAATTGGAAAAAAACATAATACAAAAATTTTATAATAATAAACTAAAATGGAAAGAAAACTTTACCATCTACTTCTTGTATTTGCAATACAACACAAATTTAAGTAGAGAGACAGAAAAAAAAATTTGTGTGGTGGCTGTCAATAACGAATGCACTGGCAAATCGATTTTGAACTGTACTATAAACTGCGTAAAAAAAGTTGCAGAAGAAGATGGCAACGACTCGGTTGTTGCATTTTGGTGCTCCCCTGACATCAGCGACATGCAATGCAGCATGAACCCGGAGTCAAAAAAAAAAAAAAAAAATAAGTAAAAATAAAAATAGAGAAAAAAGAATACATTTTATCATTGCAAAACGATTTGTCGCCATTCTCATAATGTTAGTGGCAAATGATGCCAAAATAATCATGATGTTAATATTGTTGTAGTTGCTATTGCTGATAATGATTATTATAAAAATAAAAATAACCCAGCAACAAATTTTGGGTTTCAAACGCATCTAAAGTAGAGCATACACGTTCAATATTATTGATAAATTTTTCAAAAATCAACCAATCAACATTTTAATTTTAAATACTTTGTTCTGATTGGTTGATTTTAAAAACATTGATCAATAATATTGAACGTGTATGTTTGCCTTAACAATACGATTGAAAGAACACCCAGTAAAAAATTGTCAGTGGTGCAAAATATCAACTACAGGCAAAGCACTGGGTAACCGTGGTGTTAAAAATAAATGACAAGCAGAACACTCAAAGTTTTCGGCCTTTGGCCAGTCTGTGCAGCATATCGGTATATGAAACTATGTGTTCCTTAGGGTATATTCACCAACTTTGTAGAAAATATTAACCCAGCAAACAAAGATGATCATTTATGACTCAGAAATGAGCTCCAAAAACATAAACATTTTTCCACTTTTTCCTATGAAAGTGGTCCGTCCAAAAGAGCCCCCTGTGTACTCAGAAATGACTCAGAAAAAAGAACGTATAAAATCGAAATTTTCCTCATAAATTTAAATAATTTTGGAATCTTCTTTGAGTCCGAAAAATGAACCCTCATTTTGAGACAGCTTTTTAGATTGTAGAGACAACTTTTTGGATTGTTTTCTGAGGGTTCATATTTTCTACCAAAAAAAGAGTGTTTTCCAAAAAAAAATAATCATTTCTATGAGCTATTATAGAATCTTATTTATGAGCGCTCCGAAATTGCTGGCTGGGAAGGCAAATATTTTTGTGGAACATATTAACCCTCTAACTCCTCCACATAACGGTAATTGTTGGCTCTATTCTAACAAATCGTACAAAACACCCCTAAAAAGGGGGAGTTAAGTTTTCTATAGATATAATACAACTTGTTTAATAAAATATTGTTATTTAGCCAAAGACTATTTAAAATCCGAAGACCGCCTTTTAGCGGCTTTGGGCATTAGAGGGTTAAAAAAGAAACTATTAAAAATTCTATTATTAAATAACTCTGAATTCATAGATTCCGTTCCAAATGTGGGAGCTGTGGTGTAATGGTTAGCGCGTGTGGGACTGCTACACTTGAGTTTGCGGGTTCGCTCCCCAGCGACCCTAACAACAATTTGGAGAAAATAACACAGTACAACACGAAAAAAAAATTATTGTATTCTAACAATGGATTCTGGTAGAGGAGACCAAAAAAAAATATGTGTATGTCGGCGTTTTGAAAGATCAAATCGTAATTTTATTTCAGAGGGCGGGGGAGTAAAATTCCCCCCTCCCCTCCGCCCTTTTTCAAATCTTTATTGTGAGTCGGCATAAAAAACCATGTGCATCTTCCATTTCAGGTAGGTATATGATGTGTTCAGCGAACTTATGTAAAACACTACGAGGAACATTTTTGTTGAACATTTTAATCCTCTAACTGTTCAACTAAAGGGATTTTTTGTCCCCTTTTTTAAAAAGGGATACAAAAAAGACCCGTAATATGAAGAGTTAGAGGGTTAAACTATTATCTAAAAATATTCCTCGTAGTGTTTTACATAAGTTCGCTGAAGACATCCTATACCTAAAATTGAAGATTCAAGTGGTTTCTCCCTAAAATCTAGGTTTGTTGGATATTTGGGCGCCAAATCTGAATAAGTACGTGATTTAAACACATTTTAAGTTTTGACTTATTTCTGGCAATGAAGCAGGGATGCGCAAAATTGATTTGCAGTTGTATTAGTGAGCAAGAGAGTGACCTTCACTGGGGGAAAAAATTTAGCGAATTTTGCATATTTATCAATCTTCATATTTTTATACAAATCTTAATGAAATTTTATGCAACATATTTTTATAGGTTTTTAACAACATCTTCTATATTAATACTTTTATGGTAATTTTTTTTTGTTTTTTTTTTATTTCTATTACAGATCTACTATGAAATTTATAACTAGGGCAAGGAATTTCATGCACTTAAAAATATAAAATATGCATTAAAAATATAAAAAAAATGAACTAAAAACTATTATTTTTGCAAAAATAATGCACTTAAAAATTTAAAAATATATTTATATTATTTATTTTGCAAACAGGCACAGAACTCCAAGCTTTTCTATAGCTCAATAAGGTTTTTAAGAATGTTTATTTTTACAAAATAAAAAACTGCTCCTAAAAATTAAAAATATGCATTAAAAAGCGCAAAATATGCATTAAAAAGGCACCAAATATGAATTTGAAGTCAAAATATGCAAAAATATGCAACTACAAATCGATGCCATTTTGTTCTAAATTTGATGATTCGGATAAATATTTAGTCCATATTAGTTTTGGACTATCGAGAAAAAACATGCATTTGCATGAAATTCCTTGCCCTAGATATTACTATGAAAGTAATCATATGGATAAAAAACATGCATTTGCATGAAATTCCTTGCCCTAGATATTACTATGAAAATAATCATAGTGTCTTTTAATAACATGATTCCCTAAATTGCTTAAATGTTTTATAACACAAAAGGCATGATATCAAAAATATCAAAACACCCGTTAAGCATATGCACCACTGTTGGTAAAAGTGGCACAAAAGTGCCATTTGTGGCACTATTGAATGTTCAATGGCACTTTGGCACTCTTCATAGAATTTTGGCACTTTTTAAGAAAATTTCTATATAATTTGATAAAAGGTCGATATCGCTGATTTTTCATTAAAAGAGACGTCTACTTGGAATGGGTAGCAAAATTAAAAAACAAACGCCACACTAAAAATTTCTACAATTTTCTGGACAACCTTCCAGTTCTTTGGGGACAATTTAATCATTATTTTGATCTTTAAAAATAAAAGCAATGGGGAAAAAATTAGAAAAACTTTAATTGATTCTATTGTATTGTCCGTCACTGGAATTTTTCAAAAATTTTTTATGGTATTCTAGTTTTTTTATGACAAGCAAAAGTTTTAAAAATTTCACCATACAATGGTGAAGGCTTTTTCTGCCAAAAATAAAATAAAATTATCAAAAACTGTAATTTGTGAAAAATTATGATTTTTTCGATAATTTTATGAAATCTTAAATGAAATGAAAACTTAAAAAAATGTCCAGGAACCGCAGAACACGTGAGAACTAGTTCTAAGCACTTGGAGTTGCCTTTAAATTTTAGCATCAAGTATTTTGAGCTTATTCCTAACAACTTTAGCCCCAAAAATCCCATGTTACTACGTAATCTTTTGGAGGAATTTGCAGGAATTTTAGAATCGGTAAAAGGTTCGATGCATCTAAAAATAATATCTCAAAATATGAATGAGGTATTTCGTATTATATTTCTGTGAAGAAAAATTATAAAATTCTTCAAAAGGAAATAAAACTTAATTTTAAATAGTTGACGAATGAAAATATATGTGCTTTTTATTACATGACAATTTTGTCAAGGTTTTGCTGTGACAATTTTTCTTAGAATACTAAAATTATAATAATTTCCATTCACACCAGTTTTGTGACAATTTTGTTATTGTTATAAAGTTTATAATAAGGGTGTTAATGTATAAATATTTGAAATAAAAGCTGAACATATTTTTTGAAACATTTGCATGTTGTTAAATTTTGGCATCATTTAGGCACCAAACGAAAATTCTCAAATACCATCACTGATATGCAGTCGTCGCTGTCTAATTGACGACTAAATTAAAGAGCATAAGAATATGGGTGAAGTACTAAAATCACAATTGTGCAGCCATTTGCATTTAGCTAAATTTAACTTAAAAAACTAACAAAAATTTGTAGATTTAACAGTTGGTTTTTGCAATTTATAGTCTACTAATATTTAGCAAACTTTTCTGCAGATTTTACAGTATAATTTGCCATTTTCAGTTTGCTAAAATTATGCTCAAATATAACTAAAGGTCTGTAAATTTACAAGTTTTATTTTTGCTGTTCTTATTAGTATTTGGAAAAAAAAATCTACTAATTTTAGCAGCTTTTTCTACGAGGTAAATTTTAAATATTTTTTTTTTACAATTTAACAAGTTTATTTCTATGATTTTAGTTTATTTCTATGGAATTTTTGCAAAAATGCATTTAAATTTGCAAATTATTAATGAATACAACCGACATTTTTTTGACTGACTTTAAAAACTCATTGAATTGAATACCCCTTTGAAAATTGTTTGCTGGGTATGACAATATGCTTAATGTCAGTTCTAGTAGTTGTCGTAGTAATCATCATAGTAGTAGTAATAGTAGAATAATACATTAAAAACACAACTGTACCCTTCAAAAAATATTTAAAAAAAAAAAAAAAAAAATGGAAAATATGATACCAATGACAGTAAACTAAGAAAAAAATATCTATTTATATGAAGAAATATAAAATAGTAATCATAAGGATGTATACAAAATTCTAATGCAGCGTTTAGACAAAACTTGAATTTTTAATGTTTCGAAAATAGTTATGCCGAAATTAATGGAGCTGTTCATAACTGAAATAAAGCTTAAACCACAGTCCACCATTAATCTTGAATCAGAGTTGCTTTTGCCATATCTGTGTATTAGTAACATCACATGGTGAGATGTCACATGCATGTGATATTGTGGCACCTTTTGATATTGTGGCAGCCATATTGTTAAATACCAGAAAAGCAATCCTGTTTCAAGACTAATTGTGAACTGTGGTTTCAATCCATTCGTTCAAAGTTTTTCTTCAAGAATTAAATATAAAGATTAGATATATTTTTGTAATTTTTAAGTAAAATGTATTAGACCTAACTATAATTTTCATTTAAATATAGTTCGAAAATTCTTTGTGGTATAAACGTGGTAAATAATTTTAAAGTTGTATTAGTAAATAGTATATAGTAGCTTTTAACTACTACTAAATGCAGATAACATCAAATGAAATCTAGCATTATACTGTTGTATATCGTATACAACTTAGAATACAAGTAATAATAATGATGATGATGATGCTGCTGCTGCTGCTGCTCAATAGAGTTAGAGTCAAGATGGTGATACTGATGTTGTTGCTGCTAATGCCTTTACGTTGCATTCACTGCTATTGCTGTTGTTTTTGTTGTCGTTGTTGTTGATGATGCAATGATGCAAAAGCCGGCATTTGGCATTCTGTTGCTTTTCACACAGATGGTATTTCAAACTCAAATAACAAGAAAAAAAAGAGGAAAAATTAAAAACATCTTTACATACCATCATATCAAATACTCTTTTACTCTTCTATTGCTTGTACTGCATGTGCATCTTCCTCTTGTTTTACTCTTGGTGACCACAAAATAGTACACAGAGAGAAAACATATGGCTAAATCACTTATTAGAATATATTTGTATTAATTTATTATTTTTTTACAACATTTTTATATTTAATATGAATATATATCAATAATATATCACCATTTTAGATGTTTTTCCGTAGCAAAGTATTTAAATTAGAAAGAAAAGATACATAGTTTGCGTTAAAGGAATTAAATGTCCTAAAATCATTCTTCCGTAAGGAAATCGACAGCAGACGTCATTTTTAGAATTTCTAGCAATATTTGTTAAGCTTAATTACAAACTCAATAAGAATTTCTTGTTCTCGTCTAGGACGTTATTAAACATTTTTAATATCAAAGAAAAAATAAAAACAATAACGAAAAATTTAACACAATTTGCTTTGTCATCTTCCAATATACTTCCCTGTTGTTTTGATTTTAAAGTTATTTCTATTTAATTTAAAGTTGTTTCTGCTTGATTTTATATTTTTTTTGCTGTGTCTAGAACCTGCTAGATAACTGCTGTTTTGTTTGAGAACAAAAAATATGTATGCATGCAATTGTTGGTGGCGTATGTTTAAAAAAGAAAAAGTTACGCTTCGTTCACTTCATCTCCGGTTGTTAATACTTTCTAAGTTGTTAGTACACCATAGTTTAGTTTAGGTTATAGTCATTGCTGCAGATGATGAGGCTGATAATGATGATGGTGACATGTTCAAGTTTTTTTTTCCAACTCTATCAGTTTGTTAAAACTGTTTAGATTTTTTTTTGCAACTATAGCCTTCCGTTGTTTTTTTTTTTTTTTTTTTTTTTAATTTAACTATTTAATGATTTAGTAGTAGAAACGATTAGAGTAGAAACCATTGGTAAAACTTTTTCTTAAAGAGATTAATTTGATATGGTGAGAAAAACGTCAGTTTAGATGGGAAACGAACTCTAGAAGATTATGAAAAAGATTTTATCTTTTTTAAATTGTTATCCTTAGAATCTAAAGACTTTTTTTTTATAGACGTACATTAATAGAAGAAAGTCGGTAAAAATTTAGTTAAAACTACTAAAAATTACCTTTCAGAAAGAGTTGCTGAACGTAAGATAGGGACAGCAAAAATGAAACTGTTAAATATACAATAATTTCCCAGTGTAGAAAATCATTACCAGATATGTGGTTATGTAACTACATACTTAGTAATGGTAAGTAGTTACTTTTGTTATTACATTTCTTATTACCTTTATATGGCGATGTCGCGAAAAAAAATGAGTTATGGTTACACACCAGCATACAAAAATTCAAAAAATATATGGTTACCTTTGTGCTTACCAGTACTGACAAAAATAATGAGTCTAAAAGTAGATTTTCAAAAAAATAAATTATATTAAAAAAATATTTTTTATTGTATTTTTTTTTTAAATAAAATTTGCTGGTGGGGGAATCGAACCTGGGTCTACAGATTGCCAGTCAACAGCTCTACCATCTGAGCTATATCGACATGTAATATTTAATAGATAGAAACATAATTGACCTGCTGCACACAAGTAAGCTTACTCGCCAACATACAAAAAATCAAAAAATATGTGGTTACATATATCCTTACCAGTGTTTTTGAAAAATATTGAGTCTAAAAATAGATTTCAAAAAATTTAAAAAAAATCTAGACAATTATTTTCTATTTGAAATAATGATAAAAATAAGTCATTATCAGTAACTCATTACTATAGTTTTAAAATAATGCAGAAGGTAAGTGGGTGTCATTACTGGTAGTACAAAAAATAATGATATGTCATTACCGTTTCTACACTGGCTTTAGTTATATTTCAGTTAGATTTTTGTTAATAGAAAACAACATCTTAAGCTGGTAAAATCAGCAAAAAAGTTTGCTAAATAATTAGTAGAAGATTCAAAATTTTCGCAGTCTTTTTTTAATGTAAATATTTATGCTGATTTTAACAGCATAGGCTGCCATCTGCATTCAACTAAATTTAGCTTAAAAAAAATAACAACAAATTTTAATGAACTGTTTTAATTTTATGAAAAGAGACAACGTGTAGTTCATTTCAATACACTGAACTAAATAGAGCACGATAATTTTATCTTATTGCCCTGTATAAAAGAGCTAAATTTGTTTAAAATTTATGTTCTTAGCCAAAAACTTAAACTTTAAATCATTTGATCTATTAAAATCAAATACTACCTTATTGGCAAACTAAACAGTATTGACTGAAATTTAGTTTTTCGTGTATTTCTTTGCATCCATCTCAGGGTTACTCAAGTACTTGTGGTCAGTCGGATATTTAAATTTTTTATAGGTACCAACTTTAAAATATCTTTATTTAGTTTTGCTATTTGTTTTTCTCTTTCGACTTAATTTTTTTTATTGTTATTTATGTCTAACTTGGCAGCCATAGATGCAAATAGAAAGTACTGCAACTATTTTTATGGAGGTTTTTTCCTACATTTTTAAAAAGCTCATTTAGGTTTTTTTATTTGCTCCATGTTGCAGTCAGTCGTCAATGTTTTTGAAATGCAGACAAGTAAATTATATGCTGCCGGTATAATACTACTACAATACCTTAGATGTCAATGGCATAGATACTATAAAATATGCAGTTGCAAATACTTACATACCTATCTAAAACATTTCTAGCGCAGTTTTACAATTTCTGTAATTTTTTTTTTTTTTTTTTGTTCGTTTTGTTTGCAAATATTTGTCTGCTGCTATTAAGACAATGCACTTGGCACAATGTTCAAGCCAGTAGTAGTTTATTGTTAAATGATTGATAAAGACATTATACAAAAAAAAAAAAAAAAAAAATATGCTTGTCAGAAAATAAGGGCCTGATTTTCGGAGAGAAAATTTAATATTAATGCAGAATATAAAGATATTAGTTTTAAAGATTAATTGAGACCCAGCAAAAAAGGAGATGCAAAAGCAGTAGAACAAGGCTGCACAATTACTTCACTTTTAATAGACTAATGATTTTGACATTGAGTTTTCATAGCAGGGGAGTACTTCCACTTTAACATTTGTGCAGTACTTTTTGAACGAATGCAAAGGAAACTCTATTTCATCAATTGAAAGTAAAAAAAAATTATCAAAACGAAATAATTATTTTTTATTGCCGCCACCGGGTATTGAACTTGCCACCTTAAGATTGCTAGTCGAGCCTGCTACCGCTGAGCTATTGTTTTATATGAATATTGACTGGTTCACAAACACCACTTTGTAGTTGCGATATATTGTGTCTTATTTTCCTCAATAAAAGTACTTTTTAAACAAGTGCAAAAGTTGCACTGTAATTCTCAGTACTTTTGTCACAAGTGCATAGAAAACAATTTTTCATCATTTTTGTATTATTTATTTTTAAAGATAGAAAAATACTGAATTAAAAAAAAATCATTATAAAAATTAAAAAACATAAAAATAAAAAAAAGATGAATATTGGTCCCACCATGTTTCGAATCCGTGATAATCCTTTTGGATATAAACTGTATTCAAATCACTTATTACCATCTCTTTTAGAGGAATATTGCTACTAGGGTATTCAATTAATCGCATTTTTATCTTAATCGATTAATCGTGCATATAATTATTTGGTTTTTTTTCTTAATCGAATGAAATTTTAAAATCGAATAAAATTTTTTACAAAATAATATACAAATTTAGCTGTATTTTTAATAATATAAAAAAAAAATAATAAAAAAATCTACTGTTAAATACTTCACAGAAAAGCTACAGTCCAAATTGTTAAGTAATATTCCTTAATTTCAGCATGTTTGTCATTAATATGGCTTGATGGGATAACAAGTAATCGTTGTAAAAGTTCTTTGCTTTTGTTCTTATGACTATAAATAGAATTGAAAGCTTGAATGTTAAATACAACTCACAAACATTTGCTTTACTACTAAATGAACTTTGGTTAAAGCAACAACTACAACATACAGAAAAATAATAGCTTTATAACAAACATGTGATTTTCGTTGTAATACATAAAAAACTAGTAAAAATGTTTGAATTTATTTCTTATCCCGTTATTTACAAGGGAGTTTACGTAAATACAAAAACTAGAATTTGCATTATAACCTAGAGAAAACGCCATAAAGATAATCTGATGATAGTGCTTGGTAGCACTTGAAAATGCATTAATTGTCAACCATTGGTTCTAGGAAAGTTTTTTTTCATAAGATAAAATAAAAGTTGTGAATTCTCTTTGGAATTTGTCATATTTGATCTTAAAACCGAACAAAAATATTACTCAAAAATAATTTTCTTTAAAAAAAGGAACGAAAATGATTTCAGTAAGTCTTCTGAAATTCATAAAAATAAAAAATGTAAAAAATTGAGAAGACATTTTGTTGAAATTCGTGTATTTTCTGTCCTCTCTATCAAATATAAAAATTTTTTACAAATCTTACCTTCCCAGTGTAGAAACGGTAATGACATATCATTATTTTTTGGACTTCCAGTAATGACACCCACTTACCTTCTGTATTATTTTAAAACATATAATAATGAGTTAGTGATAATTACTTCTTTTTATCATTATTTCAAATAGAAAATAATTTTTTAGATTTTTTTGAAAATTTTTTGAAATCTATTTTTAGACTCAATATTTTTTAAACACTAGTAAGGATATATGTAACCACATATTTTTTGATATTTTGTATGTTGGCGAGTAAGCTTACTTGTGTGCAGCAGGTCAATAATGTTTTTATCTATTAAATATTACATGTCGATATAGCTCAGATGGTAGAGCTGTTGACTGGAAATTTGTAGACCCAGATTCGATTCCCGCACCAGCAAATTTTATTTAAAAAAAAAAATACAATACAAAATATTTTTTTTTATATAATTTATTTTTTTGAAAATCTATTTTTAGACTCATTATTTTTGTCAATACTGGTAAGCACATAGGTAACGATATATTTTTTGATTTTTCGTATGCTGGTGTGTAACGACAACTCATTACTTTTCGCGACATCGCCATATAAAGGTAATAAGAAATGTAATAACAAAAGTAACTAGTTACCATTACCAAATATGTAGTTGCATAACCACATATCTGGTAATGATTTTTTACACTGGGTTTCTTGCAGATTTTTTATTTCGTAAAGTTAAGCCTGGATTAGCCAAACGTAAACTCAGCGCTCTTTAATATACTCAGTGAGTTAAGGAGGAATAGAACAGTTCGTAGTTTAATTTTTTTCTTCTCTTTTGTATGCATTGACCACCAGTGTTGCCAACTCCAGAAGGCAGAAAAGCACTGAGAGCAGTGTAAAAACGGGTAAAAAGGATAAAAATTCACCAAATATGCACGAAAGTAATTTTTTCAAAAATTTAAGTTTAGAAATTTAAAATGCATTTTGGTGGTGTAAAAATGTGTAAAAGAGGTCTTTAAAAATTTCCAAAAAAAAAGGGGTAAAAGCACCAAAATAATATTTCGAAATTTTAAAGTTTATATATAACGAAGTTTTGACTGAAAATTGTATAAAAACACTGTGCGAAAAGGGCTGTTTAATGTATTTTTATGAAATTTATATTGTTTTTTCATCTTTTATACAAAAAATTGAGGAGAATTCCAATAAAACGAGAACAAAAACCAGAAATATAAGTTTTATAAAAAGCACTAAAAGCACTTTCTAGAATTGAAAAAAGCACTGTAGATACCCGTTTTTTAATAACGGGTATTTGTAAAATATAACCAGGTACGGAGAGGTAAAAAGCACTAGAAAATACTCGAAAAGCACCAAAATGGCAACACTGTTGACCACATAAAAAAGATAAATGTATGGTAAATTTGTTGAGAATAAAATTTCCCTCTATGTTTACGGCTCTCCCTACTTTTACATGAAATTATAAGTATTTCGAAGGAAATTAAAAAAAACAATGCTATTAACTCTGTCAAAATTTTTTCAAAGGTTGTAAGCTTAATTGGCTTTTGAAAAGCTCATATATATGAAAATTTATGTAGTTCTCATTAATGAGTGTGCAGATCTCAGTAAAGATTATTCCAGTGATGCGCATTTCCAAGCACAATTGTGAATTTACTTATTCACACATATTCTTATGCTATTTAATTTAGTCGTCAATGAGACAGCGACGAATGCACACTGACTCACATTGTCCCAAGTACAAAGCCTATTAATTCTAGATAGGATTGGTCCATGTTTGGACCTATCGCCCATATGGGCTATCTTTTCGATTTTCTCTTCTTTTATCATTTTATAGAAAATTTTGACACAAGTCCGTTTTAATCCATTTAAATTTCGGATCCTACACCAGACTGGTGTAGGGTATTATATAGTCGGCATGCCCGACTTTAGCTTTTTTACTCACTTATTAATGCTCTAGTTTAATATCAACATTTACAAAATCTTTAAAAAAAATTTTAAATTGGTTATACGTAAATAGATGGCAGTGCATTAATTTATCTTTTAAAAAACCAGAGTAGTATTTTGGAAGATGACAAAGCAAATTGTGACAGTTTTTTTTATTTTGATTTTTTCTTTGATATTTAAGACAACGATCCTAGAAGAAAACAAGAAATTCTCATTTCTAAAAATTCTAAAAACATTTTTAGATTTTTTTATATCAATTTCGATTAATCGTAGAAAATTATTCGTTACCCAAAATTTGATAATTTTTAATTATTCGAACAATTCTTAAGCGAAATTGTGGCATTAATCGAACAATGATTAATCACTTGAATACCCTAGTTGTTATAGCATCACTAAATAATTGAATTTTTTATCTTGTTCAGAATTACTTCTAGAAAAGATGAAAAGCCACAACTTTTGAACTCTAAAGCCCAATTATTGAATGTCCAGCTAAAATTTGGCGGTTAGTTATATTAAAATTTTATATGTGAAACAACAACAAATGCGTCAGTTATAGTTCCAGTTAGTAGCTAACTGGACATTCAGTAATCTGAATTAAGACAGATTTTTTTTTTCATTTAACAAAATTTTTTTACAAAAATGTATACTAATATTATTTTTTTTCTCTCTTTTTTCAGGTAATTTTTTTTTTGTTAAACCAACTTTAGACATCATTATAATATTTTAATATGAGTAAGTTATTTTAATTAAAAATTTTTTAATATTTGCTTCACATTTTGATGGAATTTCTTTTATTATAAAATTTTCTTCAATTCCTTTTTATCATTTATGCCACAAATATTCAAGTGTTTTTTCCTTTACCTTACACTTGCTATCTTCTATTCTACTTCTCAAAAACATAATTGTAGTAATAATAACACTCTCCTCTCTATCTGCATAAAACCACATTTCTTTTGTTGGTCAATGGCCAGTGACATTTTGATTAATCCCACACTATCAATTGTTGGCTATAATGACTTCGTCTACAGTACTTTTTATAGTTTTGTTTGTGTATAAGTGGATCACAAGCATCACCAACATCATAGTCATCATTATCTGTGCATCATCATCATCATAAACAACGTCATCTCATGTTCAGCTTCACATCACAATTATTAATATTAAAAATCTAGTCTAGTCCCAGCATTAAGAGTGACAAATCAAAAAAAAAAATATGTATATAATTCAAATTTGTGATAATGATCATTTAATCATAAATAATGATAATTAAGCCTACATTCAATAGTTTGTCACTAACTCTTAATTGGATTTCTGTTTAGAGAAACAAAACTAAATTTTAATTTAATGTTGTTGTTCACAAAAAAATTTTGTACATTTTATAATGTTCTATTATACTTGAAAATATTTAAGTTAACCCTCTAATAGTCTCTATTCTGATAGCGATAATATTTATAGGTACTATTTATTTGGCATTGAGAACTAACTATGACACAAAATTTTGATTTATCGCATCATTAAGGCGAAATAGACAAATAAGAAATGCGGTTTTGAAAACACAGGGAAAATACAGTCACAACTTGGAGTCACAGATTTGTCGTACAAATGGAAACGGAAATGTGTTAAAATTCTAAAACATATTTAACAAATTGTGAAAAATAATCTGTTGAAGGCATCATATCCCTATCAGGATTTAATTTTTGCATAAGCAAATCCTCAGAGGACGACGACTTTAGAATTTCTAGAAATATTTGTTAGGTTAAATTACAAACTTAATGAGAATTTCCTACTCTCGCCTAAGAGCGGTATTCAACATTTTAAATATCAAAGAAAACACAAGAAGAACAATATATTTACCACAATTTGCTTTGTCAACTTCCAAATATTTTTTTCTGTTTTAAAAAGTAAAATTTTTTTCAAATTTACGAAAATTTTATTTGTAAAGCAAAAGTTGGAAGGCAAAAAGAAAGTAGTAAATTATGTTTTTTTTTATCGAGAAATTGTGTTTTATCAAAAGTTCTTATTTGGCCAAAAACTAATTAAGATTTGAATAACGCTTTTTGGCGGCCTTGTGCATTAGGGGGTTAATAATATCTTACATTATTTTATCTTTTTCATTAAATCTATTCTGTTTTTTAAGCTATTTATCTCAATAATGATGGTTTTTGGTTGATAATAGTGCTGATATAAAGTTTAATTAAAAAATAGTGACTTGATAGAAAAAAAGCAAGACATAAAAAAGTTAATAAAAAAAATTGTTTAAGGCTTAATAAAAAATGGAAAATGTTACAAAGTATGTAATTGGAAATTCAACTAACGCAACAAAAATATTCATTGGATATAATTTTAATTAAGACTAATTAATTTTGTTACAGACTAATATATGAAAAACCCCTATAGACCCCAGGGAAAGTCGATCTAGCAAGATCCTTCTTATTATCTTTTGAAATCCCTGTAACATCTAAATTATGCAAGCATTTTTTTCTGAATTTTTCTTAAAGCTTTTATCATTGCCATTAGCAAATTTATATGATGTTTCGGTATTACCCAGTAAAAAAGTAAAATCCAAAGAACTGGTTGCAGAACGCCTTATACTGCATCAGGATTGGTTCTAATTTATATTCTACAACCACATCTTTTTATAAGGAGTTTGACTTAAAAGTAATAAGTTGTTTGCCTCCAAACTAGAACAGGTTGCTTTAGAACCCCTCATAAAACTGGTTATAGAACTGTGTGAACTTTACTGTGAAACCTTATATTTTTGACTTTTGGAGACCAGGTAGAAGCACGTAATGTGGAATAGATTCCGAGATAACAGGTTAGTGCTGGTAAAAATATGAGTAAACTCATAGAAATAAACCTATAAAAATAGCAGGGAAAGCTATTAAAAATTAGTTAAAAATTACCATGCAGAAAAATATTTATCAAAAATTTCTACAGATTTTACAGTACAATTTGTTTTTTGCAATTAACTAAAAATTTAACTCAAATATAACTAAAATTCTATAAATTTGACAGTTTTAATTTTGCTGTACTTATTTTACTAGTATTTAGCAAAAAATCTGCTAATTTTAGCAGTTTTTTCGGCAGCATCATTTTTAACTAATTTTTAGTAAATTTTTCTGCTATATTTACAGATTTATTTCTATGAGTGTAGTTTCTAGATTCTAATTTTTTGCACCATCATTGCAAATAGACATCCATTTGACCGTTTGATAGTTCTTCGATATAGTTGTTCTCTTTACACACATTATTACATAAGGAAATTCGTGCTCTCTTCATCTTGGATTATTAATACTGAAACTAGCAAGTGTCATACTGTGGGCTTAAATAGTAATTCTTTTATTTTTTGCTAAAAATATATGTATATTCAAAAATTAAGTAAAATTTATTCAAAAGTTGCCAGAAAATCTTGAATATCACAAGAACTAATTTAGCTTAGAGATTTATTTTTTAGTTTCTTCATCTTGCATATTTTTTGTAATTTAATATTAATACATATTGAAACATTTTAAAAATTCCACCATTTTTGTCGCCCACTGTATGTTTCTTTATCCCCAAATATTATCATTAAATTTTCATACAGTTTTTTTCTGCGCTTAATAGAGTAGTTTTTTTTTTTTTCTTATGTTTATCTATTAATACTGCAATTATAATTAACTTTCATATAAAGCTCAAAAGAATGAATATATTTTTCTATCTTTGTTAAATGTATATTTAAAAAATCTTCCATAAACTCTTCTATAAACTACGATGATGATAAAATGTTGTTTTTTTTTTTTTTAATGAGTAATGAAACGAGCCATACACCACACAACTAAATATTAAGAATATTTTTTTTTAGCAATTAAGTATTATAAAAATTAAGAAATATTGCAAAAACTGCAAAGAAAAAGTTTATCATTTATATGGTTTTATATGGTTCTTTTCCTTGTTTTATTTTTATATAATTTTCCCCCAACATCATAATGTTTAATTATTATCTATGATAAACTCAGAAACTTGCTGCATGGTCAGTCACAAAGTTTAGTTTAAATTACACCGTTTTTCGAAGAAATTTTAAAAGTCTCTACAACAAAATTAAAAATTGTAATATTAATGAATTTTTTTATTTTTTGTTTAAAACTTTTAGGTTCAATTTTATAGTCATATTAAAAATATATTTTTTATAATTTTTTTTTTTTTTTAATTAACAAATATTTAAACAAAATTTCTTTTTTAAGGCAAAAATCGATCTTAGTTCTGACTATAAACTTAAAAAAAAAGGATTTAAAGTTGTAAAATTGAGATTTATTGATTGAGATAAATACATTTTGAGATCATAGTATGTTATAATTTTTAGAATCCGATCGAAAACTCGGTTTTAATATTGGTTTCGGCCAAAAATCGACATTCACAACTGTTCTGTATTCCGTAAAAATTTGACCGAATAATTGCTGAAACTTTTTTCACATAAAGAAAATTATTGTAGAGAAAATGTTAGAGATCATTTAACTTTCAATAAATTTGATATGATCTAACAGTTTAAATTTTAAGTCGTAAAATATTATCTCAAAACTGCATAATTTTGAAATAAAATTGAAATATTGAGCATTTTTATTAAAAATAACACATTGAGTCCACATTTTATTTAGATTTTAAAAGTAAAGCAAAATAAATTAAACATTTAATTTTATTGTAGGATTCGATTTGGTACTTTATTTAAAAGATTGCAGGATTTTGAAAAAAAATATTGCACAATTTTCCGCACTATATTATATATATATATTTTTCTTCAATTTTAAAATTGAGCAACAAATTTAGTGGCATTCGGGTGTTCATTCGAGAGTTTATTCAAAAATGGAAATACTGCAGAATTTTTATTAAAATTTTCGCATTGTATAAAAAAACTTAATTTTTTAAAATAAAGTAACAAAAAAAAAACACTAAATTGAATTGTAGATTCAGATTTACAAATCTACTTAAAAATTGATTAAGTTTAAATAAATTTTTTTTAATATTGCGCAATTTTTTAACATTTGCACTAAATGTAGAATTTTTGATTCTAACATACAAAGATAAAATTAAAAAATTTTAATTGGACTGTTTGACTTTTAGTTTAAATTTTTTTTAAAATATTGCACAATTCTTTTAAAAGTATAGCATAGTAAAAAATTAAAAATTTAACTAGATATTAAAATTAAATAAAAAATTGCTTAATTTTGAAACAAATTTAAATATTGCGCAATATTTAGTACAAGCTTTGCATTAAATATAGACAAATTTTAATTTTTAAAGACAGTAAAAAATTTAAAATTTTTAATTTGATTGTGTGATTTTGGTTTGAAAATGTATTTAAAAAGTGTTAAAAAAAAACTAAAATATTGTGCAATATTTTTTAATTTCCAATTGAATTGAAAAAAATTTCAATTTTGAAAACAAAAATATTTAAAAACTTAATTGGATTGTATTGTAGATATTGTTTCGGAAATTTACTTAAAAGTTGTTTAGTTCTGAAATAAGATAAAAATATTGCGCAATTCTTATTAAAAGTACTGCAAAGTAAAAATAAAATTAAATTTTAGATTTTGATTTGAAAATTTATTTAAAATTTGCTTAATTTTGAAGTAAAATTTATATATTGCACAATATTTATTAAAAACTTGGTAAAATTTGCTTAATAATGAACTACGAGTTTTATATTGCGCAATATTTATTAAAAGCTTTGCATTGAATATACAAAAATTTAAATTGTCGAAAACGGCATAAAATTTTAAGTTTTTAATTAGATTGTGTGATTTTGCTTTGAAATTTTATTTACAAGTTGTTTTATTTTGCAGGAAATTTTAAATATTGAGTATTTCAACCAATTAAATAAAAAGTGTTAAATTTTAATATACAAAACTATTTAAAAAATTTAATTGGAATGTAGATCTTGATTGGAAAATTTATTTAAAAATTGCTTAATTTTGAAAAAAAAAAAAAATATTGCGCAATTTTTATTACAGGTACAGGTACCGTACGATAAACAATTAAATTGTAGACTTTGATATGAAAATTTATTTGAAATTTGCTTAATATTGAAAGAAAATTTTAATATTGTGCAATATTTATTAAAAGCTTTCCATGGAATATAGAAAAATTTTTATTTCTAAAGACAGCATAAAATTTCAGGTTTTTAATTAGTTAAGTTGTTTAATTTTGCAGAAAATTTTAAATATCGGGCAATTTTTTTTAATATCCTATTAAATATAAAATGTAAAATTTTAAAATAAAAAAAAATAATTTGTAAATTTAATTGGATTGTAGATTCTAATTCGAAAATTTATTTAAAAAACGTTTAATTTTGAAATAAAATCAAAATGAAGAGCAATTTTTATTAAAAGTACAAAGTTAAATCAAATTATAGATTTTGATTTGGAAATTTATTTAAAATTCTCTTAACTTAAAAAAAAATTTAAATATTGCGCAATATTTTTTGAAAACTTTGCATTGAATATACAAAAATTTACAGAAAATTTACAATTTTTAGATTGTGTAAAATTTTATTTAAAATTGTTCTATTTTAAAAGAAATTTTAAATATTCTGTGATTTTTTTAACATCCAATTAATTATAAAATTTTCAATTTTAAAACAGCAAACAAATTCAGAAATTATATTATTTCAAATTTTAAAATATAGCAAAAATTTCAAAAAAATATTTATTTATAAAATATTTTTAAAAAACTGCTTAACTTTGAAATAAAATTAAAATATTGCGCAATTTCTGTTGGGAGTAAAAAAGTTAAAATTATATTTTATTGTAGAACTTGATTTGCATATTTATTTGTAAATTGCTTAATTTTGAAATTAAATTTAAATATTATCTAAAAAAAATTTTAATAAAAATATAAAAAATTAAAAAAAATTTGGTTTGATTTGAAAATTTTTTTTAGAAAAAAATTTAAATATTGCGCAATTTTTATTAAAAAATAAAATATATTAAATATAAAATTTTCAATTTGAAAATACACCAACAATTTCCAAAATTGTAACTAAATTGTTAGATTTTGATTTGAAAAATTTGTTAAAGATTGCTTAACTTTGAAATAATATTAAAATATTGCTCAATTTTTATTAAAAATACCGCAGAGTAAAAAATATAATTTGTAGATTTTCAATAATTTTGAAATAAATTGAAATATTGTGCAATATTTATGAAACTTTGCATGGAATAAAAATACCTTAATAGCCTGTTAGAAGAAATTTCTAAAAACAAACATTGATTATATTGAAAAAAGGTCGATTAGGATTTTAATATCAAAAAAAATTAAATTTTTAAAGACAGCACAAAATTTTTAATATATATAAATAGTCTGATTTTATCTTCAATCAATAGGCTCCGTCCATATTCTGATATGAGTCACCTTACCAAATATCATTAAAATATACTTGCAACCTGTAGGGTGCGATTTTTGGTGACAATTATGTGGGCACTAGGTCGAAACATGGACCAGTTGCATCCAAAATCAGTAGGATTCTTCCTTTAGGCGGTATAAGACGGTGCACCAAAATCACTAAATCGTTTCAAAAAGTGATTATAAATCGATCGGTACTCTAGAAAGTGGTCCAATATTTTTGGTGCTAGAAGCATCAGCGCAAACTCAATATCGTGTGGGCTTTGTGAGGCAATGATTAGCGCGTTGTACTGTTACACATGAGGTTGAGGGTTCGATCCACAGCGACGGCAACATAAATTTGGAAAAAATATATGTATGTGTTTTCTATCCCTCATACATATTGCAACGTCCTCCTTCAGTGTTCCCATATCATGGGAACTATGAACTAAAAAGCTTCAACAAGTTCGCTAACTCTCCATTAGATGGCGGGCAACAACTGTTCTAAGATTGAACACCTCACGCACGTGTTGCCATATTTGAAGCCCTTCATCTGTCATCACCTTTTCTCATTCATGGGAAGAATTTCCTTAATGTTTAAATATTTAGTTAACTTTATTCTATAATTTCAATAAAATCTGGAAATGGTGTCCGAATTATAGCATGAATGTTTTGGAAAGTTTAATTTTTCTAAAGAAATGTCTTCTTCCTCTTCTTTTGACTACTATATCTTCAACTGGCATCTGTTGAGCCATAGCTGCTGGTAGTAGTATTTAGTATTACATGTTATAGTACTTACTCGTAGTTGGTCAAAGTTCTTGTTCTATTATTTTTAATGGTGATTTACTTGTGGCGTCTTGTTACAAATAAAAAAAAAGTTCAATGAATAGTGGTCATGTCATGTTTTTAACATGTATTTGTAACATTTATAAAAAACTAAAACTTCTGTTAAAAAAAACACACACACAACTCAATTGCTGGAGCATGTGTTTGAATTAATGGGGTCTACGAGTATTTGACAAGCGAAGGAAAAGAAATACTTTATAATTCTATATGGCAACT
The DNA here is from genome assembly GCA_949987735.1 of Leucophora obtusa. Taxonomy (NCBI): domain Eukaryota; kingdom Metazoa; phylum Arthropoda; class Insecta; order Diptera; family Anthomyiidae; genus Leucophora; species Leucophora obtusa. Next base: position 17,170,300 of record OX465299.1, read on the forward strand.
CTCGAACCTTTCACCGCCTTAGGTTGTTGCAAATTGTTCATAATATAAAACTATACTTTTAATTTAGTTTGTAGACAATGTTTTTCTATTTTATTTATTTTTTTGTTCTGTATCGTTTCTAATTAGAAAATTGTCAATTAAGTCTTAAAACAGAAAATGAACAATTCAAAATAATCACATGTTTTTTGAGAAAAAAAAATTTTCTAAACTAACTTGTTAGTTGTTGGTATGAAATCAAATAGATATTCTGTTGTTGTCATAGAATCTTTAAAAAAGTCAATAACTTTGATGCATTTTATAAGTCAGTGCATAGAGCTGTCTGTCTGTCTCATTTATGCAACAAAAAAAAAAAAACTATTATTTTAAATTGCAATTTACAGCAATATCTCTCATATATTTAGTATGTCTTTCCCAAAAATCAGCATCAGGCACAAGTAGTATGTTGTACTCGTATCTCGGCTATGTATTTCAAAATTCATTCATAAAATAACCACATGCGGCCTTTTGCTATATGAATCTCATAGTACTTTTGTAGCAGTTTTAAATGCAATGGAATCATATTATAGTTTTGTTCTGTACTGGATTTTTTTTTTTTTTGTTCCTGTATCATCTTTCTTTAATTTGAAAATAATTTAAACAGAAAGTGATATTAATTTATGATCTGGAGTCAAACTAAAAATCATTCATATACCAGAATAAAAGATAAACTAGAAACTCTCCTCATAATTAATTTGTTTAAATGCAATATTTTTTAATTTTTCAATTTTTAAAAATATATACATATATGTGACCTTCTCCGAGAAAAGGGACCTAGTGTGTCAAAAAAAGGGTTTGGACTTAAGAGTGGATTCTGGTACCTAAAAGGGTGTAGAATAAGATGAAATGAGTTAGAAAAAAATTCATTTTCACACACTAGGTCCCTTTTCTCGGAGAAGGTCACATATATAAAAAAAATGATGAGAAATTGCTTTTTATGCCCTTGTAAAAATTGTACTGAAAACAATATTGAATGGTAGTGCAGCTTTTACACTCGTTTAGTAAGTACTTTTATTGAAAAGAATAAGGAACAATATCTCGCAGTAACAAAGTGTTGCCTTTATGCCAGTCAACTTTCATATCAAAGAATAGCTCAGCGGTAGAACACTAGACTAGCAATAGTGAGGTCGCATGTTCGATACCCGGTGGCTGCAATAAAAAAACTTTTGTAAATCAAAAAAATATAATTTTTTTGCGAAAAATTTTTTTTAACTTGTAATTGGTGAAAAGAGCTTTCTTTGCACTCGTTCAAAAAGTACTGAACAATTTTAAAGTGGGTGTACTCCTCTCCTATGGCAACTCAATTTTAAAATCATTAGTGTTTATGTCTAGATCATCAATTGTAGTGCTTTTTGTACTTCTGCGGAATCTCTTTTTTTGCTAGGTATTTGTATTGCGTGTAGAACTTAAAAATACGGGATTTTAAATTTATTCAAAGTATTGGCCATCGTTAGCTATGAGCTTTTCCCATTTTTCTGGCAAAATATGCAATCCGCGCCAAAAGAACTCTTTTTTGAGACCAATCGAGCCAATTTTGGATACCCTGTTCTGAAGTAAGGCGTATTTCAGTGAGAGCGTTCTACATCGATCGAAACAAATGGTAGTCAGACGGGGCAAGGTCTGTGCTATAAGGCTGGTGAGGCAAATTTTTCCAACCACTATTTTCTAAATAGTTTTTAACCGGTCTTGCAACATCTGGCCGAGAACTGTCATAATGGAATATTACGGCTTCCTGTCTGGTAGTAATCAATTATGTTCGATACAGGTCCCTGTGGTTGTCTGGCCCCTAAATTCGAAATTTTTGAAGCACAAAAAACCTTTTTTGTTTACACTATTTCATTCAATGACTAAGTGAGAATAAATGACAGATAAGTTATTAAAGACACAAAGCATGTGAAAAATATACGCAATCTGGTGTGAAACCCAATAAATAAACCTAATTCAAAAAAATTCCCGGAAGCTTCCAATTTCACAAACATTATAATTTTTTTGTAATTTTCACCAAATTTGGCGAAAGTCCTAAATTTTAAGGCAAAATTCTAACAGAATATCTGAACCGATTAAAAGAAATATACACATATGTATCTGCTATGCCTATGAGGGTCCATAACAAGATATTGTATTTGTTGTTTTATTAAAATAATGCAACCGCCACGAACAGTCAAAATCTAGACCCTATTACAAAAGGATTAAAGGAGCTTAATATTTTTTTTTTTTTAATTTGTGGTGATTTTGTAGCTAAAGAATTTCACAATCTAAGAATTTTTTTTTATGAAAATTTCTTTGTTAAATTTCTTATTTAATTTTGACTAAAAAACTGTCCCTAAATTAAATTTGCTTTTAATTTTTTTTTTGTACTGATTTTAAGTCAGAAAATATGGTCACCCTAATTTTGTATCACATGTTTAGCACATTATGGTAGGCAGGCTTTTTAACTAAAAACCTCCAAAAAACTGGCAGTCAGACAGATAGATAGACAATTTACAAAAAATAAAACGCTGGAGTTTTGTTGTTAGTGCAACATTTTTCATCTTCCTCTGCGTGAGTTTAGTGCTCTAGTTACCAATAACACCGTTGTATTTTACAACTCCACACACACACACACACACACACACACACACACACACACACACAGAAATGTATATGGCTCTTGCCAAAACACATACATATGATGTGCACAAAGTTAAAGCAGAGTAAAAAAAAACAAAAAAAATTCCTGTGTGATGATTATGATGATTGTAAATTGTTGTTGGCGTTTATATGTATTTTGTTCTGTTGTTGCTGGTACTGCTGTTGCTGTTTTGTCTTTTGTTGGCAACATAGCATTTCATTTGCCAACCATCCGTTATGATGAGTGTTTTATGTGTAGAATATTAAAGTATAGAAATATTAATATAGTGTGTGTGTGTGTGTGTGTATGTATTTGTATATGTATGTGTTGGCTTGTCTGTGCAACATTTGCATTTCTTTTGGTATGCATTTAGTAATAATGCTTAAAGCGGAACTCCCATATGTGCCGTTTTTCTGTGTTTTGTTATTGCTGTTATTATTTTTTTTTTTTGTTTTTCTAAAAAAACTAGACATACTGACACGTCTACATATACATTATGCATTTATACTTATGTGGCTCACTATTAAATACATTTCATAAAACACTTTAGTGGCAATATTTGGTTTGAATGAATATATGAATACATACATTCCTTAACAATGAAAACCCAGTAGGACATTTTTAGTTTATAAAGCTATGTATGTCCAAACTTTTTGTTGATGAGCAGAAAACCTTTTATCCAATAAACCATTTTCCTTAAATTAATGAAGTTTTACTTTTTATGAAAACTATCATGATATTGATGGTGCTTCGTTAACTTATTATAAAAGCTTCTAAATCACAAAAGTTACATAAAATACATGAACAGTTTCATTAATACTTTGATATTTTTTATTAATTTTATTTATGCAGTTTATAAATTTTTATGCAAGTTTCATTATTTGAATTTTTACTTTGTCATGTTTCTCACAATTTTCTTTTGCTACAATTTTTCCAACTGCAACAGTAATAATAGCAATATCACAACATAAGTGCTTTCCTCTCTGTGCTTTACTTTTGGTTTTGATTTTAATTTTCATTGTTCACATATGCGAACTTTATTACAGTAACTGCAACAACAACAACAACAACATATAACAATAATCATCAAACAAAATTAGAATTATCATCATCATTATTATTGTTGTATTATTATTACTTTTTGAAGGCTACAAAAATCTTCTATGTAGTAGAAAGTAGTAGACTACAATCTGCTTTGAGTTTTAGTTAACATACTGCAATATTTATTATTTTTACCTCTTCTGATGGCAAAACTTATTTGCTGGAAAATTTCTTTTATTTTGTGCATTTTTATTGTTTTATTTTCATTCATACGTTTATTGTGGTTGCTTTATTGTAGTATGCAGTCGTTTTTGAGCTTTCATTATTGCATGCTGTTCACAATTTTAATTGGAATTTGAATCAAACAAACATTTTTGAAGAGGATACATAAATATAATTTTTTTTCTATTTGATTTGACACTTTCTCTAATTATAAAAAAACTGCAGTAGAGTTATAATGAGCGTCCGGTGTTTATTAGAAATAAAGATATGACATTTTTTAAGGGAAATATATAGTTAAAGTTTTTGTTAAAAAAAACTCACTGAAGTTTTTGTTAAAGCTTTCCAGCTATAGATGAAAAATGGCTAAGAGTGACGGCTCGGTGACTAAGTTGGCTTGTCCAAGGATTTTCGGTACACTTATTTTGTATTTTCAAAATCCAAAAAAAATAGGCAAAAAGTTAAAAGAAATATTTATTAAAAGCCGAAAAAAAATTTTGGTAAAATTAAATTAAATTTAATAAATCACACAAAATTCTACTCACGTGCCAATCTCTGATCTTTCCTCTACACTGAGAGAATAATCATCACTTCAGTAATGAATTTCTTCACAGTTTCAATGAAAATTGTCACTGGAACTCGTCCATTGAAACTTTTCATAGAATCTATGAAATAGATTTCATCAAAGTCAATGTTTAGGAAACTTCATTAAATTAATGAAACTTTTCATGAAATTAATAGGCCACTCCTCCAATGAATAAATCATTCAGCCAATGAACACTGATAGAATTTTGTGCATAGTATTAATGAATTTGTTCATTAATCCAATGATTTTTTTCATTGAAAAGTCCCCAAAGAACGCGTTCATTAGATCAATGAAACGTATTCATTAAATGAAAACTAATTGAAAAAAATATATATTTTTTTTGCGTTACTTTTTTTATTTATTTTTATTTTATTAATTTTTATTTGTATGTACATATATTTCTTTTTCGTTTTTGTTAACGTTTTTGACATCTCCCTGAAGTCGACTTGAACCCGCAATCACCAGAATGTAAACATTATCGCGTTACCGATTGATCTAAATAGCCAAAACAAAATGATGTCATTATTTGGACTTTTATATTTAAATAATTTCAGTTTGCAACCCTAGCGTTCATTACTGGAACATATATCTATTTTAGTAATTAGCAAATTCAAAACCCTTATAAAAATTATAGCATATCTTACGGGTTAGTTGAAAATATATAATGAAAAAATTCATTACATTAATGAATTTTTCATTAACTCAATGAAATTTTTTCATTAAATCAGTGAATTCAGTTTAATGAAATCGATTCATTAATAGTGTGAACGAAAATTCTATCAGTGAAGAGCTTCATAAAATCTATTAAGCAATTTCCTTTATTATTATTTATTATAGTTGGTTGTTGTCGTTGCTAAGCTGGAGTGGATAAATAAAAAGTATTTAGCAAATCCAAAATGCGTAATAAAATTGTAGCATATTTTACGGATGTACAAAATATATTTAATGAAAGAATTCATTAAATTAAAAAGTTTCATCAAATTTTATAATAAGCCTAATTCAATTAATGACATTCCTTATTAATGTTTCAAAAAAATTAATATGATTTATAAAAAATTTCATAGTGTAAAATTAATAATAAAAAATTAACAAAAAAAAAAAAAAACAAAATTATGAAAGATAATTCTCTCAATATGGAAATTAATGCACATCACTAAAACTCGGCCTTATGGTTACATAACACTATTGTATTTGAGAATTAAATTGTTGCTTTCAAAAAGGAGTTGATTTATAGCTGGTTTTACCAAATCAGACAGTTCATATACGAAAGTACAAAATTCTCGTCCCGTTGATTTTTTGTACCTTATGTAATGTCTCGGTTTGAGTAAGAAAGTTATAATTTTCTTATTGCGGACAACTGAAGAGCAGAGTGGTGTCTACGAAACAATTGTATTGTCTATCATGAAAATGATCAACCCTTTTTGAAACAACAAATAAAATCTAATATGACAATATCATATTAGAATTTGGACTTGAGGTAGAAGAATATTCTAACTAAATATATGAAAATATAGAAAGTCCGAAAAAACAATTTTTGTATTTTTAATGCAAAAATTAAGATAATTGTATTAAATGTTTAATATAAAATTCTAATTGTATGAACATTTTTAAAAATTAATGAAATGACGATATTTTATAAAAAAAAAAAATTTTTAAAAAGTAAATACTATTGAACATTTTCGTATATGTAAAGAACATTTTCATTAAATTAATGAAGATCTAATTTAGGAAATTCAATGAATATTTTTAACGAAATTATGAAATTTTATGAAAGAAAAGTTATGAAAAATTTCATAATATTAATTAAATATTATATACGTAATGAAATTCTGCATTGATTCTACGAAAAAAATTCTATGAAATTATATCATTAATATCATGAAGCATAATTCTTTCAGTGTACTGCTGAAATATTCGTTATAATGAATGTTGATTGGCTTAAAACCCCCACTTTGCCATTGCGAGATATTGTGACTTATTCTCTTTCATTCAGTACTTTTTCACAATTGCATAAAAAGTAATTTTTTATTATTTTAATTTTATTTATTTTTAAGGATTGAAAAATTAAAAAATATTATTTAGTAAGTTTGAGATTAAGAAGAAGAATAAACCTTTTTTTCTAAAAATTGTAAACACATTAATTTACAAATGAGACTATATCTAGTTTCTACCTTTTTCTATGGTCAGGCTTCATTAGTGATTTTCCATTAAATTGCATTATTGTTTATATTTTTTTGTCAGATTATCTTCATATAACAATTTTTCAACAACCCGTCGGTTTAGGAATCGATCCTGTGTCTATTCCTACATTACAAACGTAACTATACAAAGGTGCGAACCACCCAAGTAAGGCCTTGAATGCAATGTAACTACTTTTCTTCCCTATTCAGCTTTCTGTTATTATTTTTACACAGAAGTGATCAAATACAGGCACATACAAACATTCTACTTTTAGATTTTTGTTTTAAAGCTTTTAGCTATATCTGAAAACAAATAGCTAACAATTTGGCGACTAAAGGAAAGTTAGCTTGTCGAATCAAAAAACATAAGATCAGCAAAAAATTAAAGGAAATATTTATTAAAAGCCGAAAAACAATTTTGGTAAAAGTCGACTTAGGCACACTTGCGCAAAAATTTGACTCATGCACACTTTCTCATGTTCACAGGAGTAAATTAAGATTTCACTCACACTCACGCATGATTTACGTAAATCAAGCAAAATTCTGCTCACGTGGCAATATCTAGTTTAGCCCCTACAGTAGAGGGCTGCACAAAATCTGTTAAATGACGTTCAAGACAACATGATAGCCAAATCTATATATTGATGACTTCCCATGGTGGGATAAAGTTTGTCTTTGAAACCTTTCATTAAATTAATGCAGTTGTTTTATCAAATTGTGTGAAAAATTACTTTTGTTAAAAATTTCATAGGCGTAATATAATAGTTTTATTAAAAATATTTTTATACACTCACAGAAATAAATCTGTAAAAATAGCAGAAAAAGTTACTAAAAATTAGTTAAAAATGATGCTGCAGAAAAAACTGCTAAAATTAGCAGATTTTTTTTACTAAATACTAGTAAAATGAGAACAGCAAAATTAAAACTGTTAAATTTACAGAATTTTAATTATATTTAGGCTAACTCTTAGTTAATTGAGAATAGCAAATTGTACTGTAAAATCTGCAGAAAATTTTGCTAAATATTTGTAGACTAAAAATAGCAAAAATAAACTGTTAAATCTATAAAATTTTTGCTATTTTTAAGCTAAACTTAGTTGAATACAAATAGCAGTCTATTCTGCTAAAATCAGCACAAATATTTGCTAAAAAATTGTAAACAGCTTTTTTTAAAAGGCTCGATTTTTATTTGCATTAAAAAATAAAACCGAAAACAAAACTTCGAAAATTTAAATTTTTTTGGTGATTGTTTAGGCTACTAATTATTTAGCAAAATTTTTAAATAATTTTAGCACGTTAATTTGCTATTCTCCATTTACAAAAATTTAGCTTAAATACACTCACAATATTTTTTCCTTAAAATCAACCGAATATGTACATTAAAACAATTGAAAATAGGTTAAAAAAAGGATATAAGTGTGGTATACCAAAATGCTCGTATGGATAAGGCCTATTAGTGTCCATACTTAGAAATGCGGCGACTAGTCTAGGTATTCCACAAATTCAGATTTTGTTTACCGACCACCATTGGTGAATCACATTTTCATGGAGCAACTCCACAAAAAACTGATAGGTTATAAGTGTGGTATACCAAAATGTTCGTATGAATAAGGCCTATTAGCGTCCATACTTAGAAATGCGGCGACTAGTCTAGGTATTCCAGAAATTCAGATTTTGTTTACCGACCACCATTGGTGAATCACATTTCATTTGTCGTTTATTTTTAATTGTTAATTTATTAATTGGCGAAGTCGGTAAAAACAATAGATTTCTCGTTTATTTTAAAATTTATCGTATTATAACAACTGATTGTTTTTAACAGAAAATTTTTATTGAATATTTTAACTTCTACCGAAAGTCCGTATTTTGTGTATTTTGTTTATTCAATGACTGATAGAAAAAGTTAAAAAATATATTTCTTGGGAATTTAACTACTTATTCAATACGGTAGAGTTATTGTGAGTGTATAACTAAAATTCGGTATATTTAACAGTTTTAGTTTTGCTGTTCCTATATTACTAATATATAGCAAGAATAATCTGCTAATTTAGCAGTTTTTTTCTGCAGCATAATTTTTAACTAATTTTTGGTAGTGTAACAATAAAGCTTTTTCATTAAATTTAAGAATTAGCTTTGTGAAAAAAACTTCAGTACCCAGCAAAAATAAAAAGAGATGCTGAAGCAGTAGAAAAAGCGCTGTAATTGATAATCTAAATGTACTTCCTATTTAAAATCAACACTTATGATTTTAACATTGAGTTGTCAGTTGAGGAGAGAAGTACTCCCACTTTAACATTTTTCAGTACTTTTTGAATGAGTGCAAAGGAAACTCTTTTTCACAAAAAAAAACAAATTCTTCGGAATTTTTTTTTTCTTTTTAGAAATGTTTTTTATTGCCGCCACCGGGTATCGAACTTGCGACTTCATGATTGCTAGTCTAGCTCTCTATCTCTGAGCTATTCTTTGATATGAAAACACCACTTTGATATGAAGACACCACTTTTTCATTACGATATATTGTGCTTTATTCTCTTCAATAAAAGTACTTTTTAAACAAGTGCAAAAAGTGCACTGCAATTCGGAATTGTTTTCAGCACTGTTTTCATAAGCGCATAAAAAGCTATTTTTCATCATATTTTATATATTTTTAAAAATTAAAAAAAAAAATATTGAATTCAAACAAATTATAAATATTAAAAAAAAAACAATGGTTCTAGGAAAGTCTTTTTCATAAGTTTTTTTCTCTATTTGTTTTAAAATAAATTGTAAATTCAATACGGAAGTTGTCATATTTGATCTTAAAACCGAACAAAAATAACACTTACTGTCACAATCTTCAGCTCAACTAAAATCTACAAAAAAAAAAAATTTAAAAAAAAATACAAAAAAATTTTTTTTTTTGAAAATACTGTTCTTTCCGGGAATCGAACCCCCAATCATCTGTTTAGAAATACCAACTGATACCAAAATCACTTTTTAGAATCACATTTAGAACAATTATGCTCTGAAAGCAATACGTTAGTGATTTTTTGGATGTTGTTCAGAAGTAATGCTAAAAAAGCTGTAAAAATATACTAAACGATACTTTGGAGGCAATGAAAGAAGTGATTTTTAGAAGTTATTCAAAATTACTTCTAAAAAAGCAGCAAATATACACTAACGGGTACTTGTGAAGCATTGAAAGAAGTATTTTGTAAAGCATTACTTCCAATTTGCTTTTTGCTGCGTAGTTTAGTGAAAAAATTCATTAAAACGAGTCCCAGGAAATTTTTTTTTTCAATTTCATGCAATTATTTTTGGAATTTAGACGTGAAGTTTAATTACGGACAGACGGACAGATACTGATGTATCGATTCAAAACGTTGCTCTGAATCGGTCGGTATGCTTTAAGGTGGGGTATAAAAAGGGCGTGCGAGTGTTGCATTTTCAAATGAAGCCTCCCAATGATTACATGCCTATTACGTGGTGCATTGAAATAAACCTGTAAAAATAGCAGAAAATGCTACTAAAAATTAATTAAAAATGACTAATTGCATATAAAACTACTCAAATTAGGAAAAAAAATTTTTTGTTTGCTAAATTCCAATAAAGTAAAAACAGTAAAAATAAAACTGGTAAATTTGCAGAATTTTAGTTATATTTGAGTGAACTTAGTTAATTCAAAATGACAACTTATACTGTAAAATCGGTAGAAACTTTTTCTTGAAATTAGTAGAATAAAAATAGCAAAAACAAATTGTTATTCATACAACGTTTTTGTTATTTTTATATTAAATTTAGTTGAATGCAAATAGCAGTCTGTCCTGATAAAATCAGCAGAAATATTTGTTAAAAAAATTGGAAATTGTTGATTTCATTGTCTTATACAACCCCAAGATTTTTTTTCTTGTGTAATAATCTAAATTTTAATATCCTGTAAATAAGAATAAATAAGCAAAATTGTCTATCTTTTGTTATTTTTTACTATTGAAATTCATCAAATCTGGCATCAGCGCATGCAAAAGAATGTTTTGTATAACATGAGTTGTAGCCCTTTAATGCACAGCAATACTTTTTGATATAGTGTAATCCGTTCGATTTTGGAACTACTGTCAAACTTCATATAACAAAGCATTGGCGTAATTGTTGTTTCATCTTTATAAATCATTACAAATATGATTTTCTAAATTGTTTACAAGATTTGCAATAGATTTACTGATTATTTTTTAAATTAAATTGCAGTTTTTTTTTGTAATAAAGATCTATTAAGAATATCTTAATTGAATATCTTAAAAAATATATTATGACAATTTAAATGACTAACTGACATTTGACATGAATAGCAGCAATTTGCACAACAATCAGCACGTTTATAAAAAAAGTGCTGAACAATTTTTCAACATTCTTATTTAGAATTCAACTAAAAATTCATGCAAAAAAGCAAACTACAAAAAAATTATCTAAAATTATAACTTCCGTTGTCCCCTGATTCAAACTGAAAACAAAAATTATGTAAATTTGTAGTTTTTTTTTTTTTTTAGTTAGTTAAATTATGTTGTATTATACAAAAGTAGTTAAATAATTTTTTTTAGAACGTGTGTGCAAAAACACAAAATTATGTACATTCAATATGAATAAATGAAAAATTTCAGTTAAGTTTGTTTGTATTTTGTTTTTTTTCTTTTAATCTGGGCCGGAAAAACGTGTTTGTATGTTTGAATTGAGTGAATTAAATAAAAACTAGTTACTCTAGTTTATTGACGACGTATGTATATGATGCAGTAGTTTGGTTTTTTTGTTGTTGTTGTTTTTTTTTGTAACTATAAAATGATGTTTCTGTTTTTGTTGTTGCATAATACAAAAATAAAATACTATATGTTCAAAAACAACATCAACTATTGATGAAAAGAATCAAATTATAACAACATCAACTACAATGAATCTAAGTCACACTATAAACCTAAATACCAAACATTCATGAATTGATTTTGAAAACCTTGAAAGAATGTAGGCATTTTTTCATGGTTCTTTTTTTTTTTTATTATTTAGAAACTGTATTGGTACCCTACACCCAGGCTGGTCAGACTTGGGGTTTTGTCCCCAAATTTGGGGATTTTTTGTTGGTCTTGGGGACAAAAATTTTCATTTGGGGACTGGGGATTTAAAAAATGTTTTGGGGATTTTTTATTTTTTATATTTAATTGTAGTTTTTATGTGGATAATGTTAATTTTAAGCAAATTAAATAAATAAGCTCTACTACCTTTTTCAAAATTTTTTATAGTTGGGGATTTTTTGGGGATTTTTTTAGATTTGTTTGGGGACAAGGAAAAAAGTATCTGGCAAGCCTGCCTACACCACTTTATAGAATAGAGAATATTAAGTTTGTGTCAATTGTAAATTTGTAACTACCAAAACTAATGGGCCACCTTATGTTATCCCTACACTCATAGAAATAAACCTGTAAAAATATTAGAAAAATCTACTAAAGTTAATTTAAAATGACATCGACAATGTCAAAACTAAAACTGTTATATTTACAGAATTTTAGTTATATTTAAGTTAGCTTTTAGTTAATTGCAAAAGACAAATTATACTGTCAAATCTGCAGAAAGTATTGCTAAATATTAGCAGACTAAAAAAAAATTAAAAACAAAGTGTTATATCTACAAAATTTTTGTTATTTTAAGTAAAATTTAGTTGAGTGTAAATATGAGTTTATACTGCTAAAATCAACAGAAATATTGGCTAACAAAATAGTAAACTGCTAATTTTAGTAATGTAGATTATTATTTGCATTAAAAAAATCAAAAAAAAAAAGTTTGAAAAATTTTTAGTCTACTAATTATTATTTTTTTTTTTAAAGGAAGCAACACTCAGGAAATTCTTCCTATTAATTAACGTGTTGCTTCCTTTGGAAAGGGGATAGAGAAGAAGTGAAAAGTGGTGAAAGATGAAGGGCTTCAAATATGGCAACACTGTAATTTCGCGAGATGTTGAATTTTAGAACAGTTGTTGCGCACCATCTGATGAAGAGTTGGCCAACTTTGTTGAAGCTTTTCAGTTCATTTCCCTGTTATATTATTTTACTTCGGTGGGGTTAAATGCTATGGAAACACCAAAGGAGGACGCTGCGATATGTATGAGGGATAGAAAAAACTCATACATATTATTTTTCATAAATTGATGTTGCCTTGGTTGGGGCTCGAACCCGCAACCTTACGTGTAACAGCGCTAACGCGCTAACCATTACACCACAGCGCCCACAAATTATTATTTGCTGATTTTAGCAGCTTAAGTTGTTATTTTCTTTTAACAGTTTTCTTTTTGCTATTCCTATCCTACTAATATTTAACAAAATACTAATTTCAGCAGTTTTTTCTGCAAGGTAATTTTTACCAAATTTTTAGTAGTTTTAACTTAAATTTTACCGACTTTTTTCTATAAGTGTGCAAAAAAAGAACATCCACTTTTTGAAGCATGATTTTGTTTCTGCTTTCGAAATTGGAAAAATAAAATAATACAACTAGAACAATACATAGAAATTTGACGCACAAGCATATTTTTCTTTTTAAAATTTACTAAATCTGCAACGGTACTGGTATGTTTCAATGACATGCACGTGTAAATTTTGATGTCAAAAAAAAAGTAAAATAAATGAATAAAATTGTTTAAACTTGAAGTTTGCATCAACGAATTCAACTCACAGAGCACACTTTTCAGTGCTTGTGCTTCAAGTTTCTATATGTTGTTGCATCTGTATTATTTTATTTTTGCTTATTGTTCTATTAGATATAGCTGCAATAGTCTTGATTTTTGAAGTATTTCTTAATTTTTTTATGGGATATTATACGACTCAAAATTAGCATCTTAGTCGACTTATCGACGACTGTCCGTCCGTGTTATCCAACTACCAGTCGTAACTCTAACTATGTGTTACAGTTCCAAAGATATATGCAGGAGATTTGGTACATAAGTTTGTATAGGTCCAAGGGTGACACTTCTTGAAATTTGTTAAAAGCGCTATATCGCAGTAAAACAAATTGGAATTCATGCTTTGCAAACCATTTCTTGCATTACTTCAAAAGTATCCATAAGTATGTTTTTATTACTTTTTCAGAAGTAATTCTAATCAACTTCAAAAAAATTACATTACATTACATTTCCAAAATATCCGCTAGAATATTTTTAAAGCTTTTTTAGAATTACTTCTGAACAACATCCAAAAAATCACTTAAGTATTGCTTCTGACGCATTCTTGCTGTAAAAGTGGTCGTAAAAAGTTATTTTGAGTTTATATCCAAATAGATGATCGCGGGTTCGATTCCTGGAGTGACCAATATTTTTTATTTTTATTTTTTTTAATTTTTTTTTAAATATTTATTAATTTGTTTAAATTCAGTATATTGTTTAACAAAAATGATGGAAAATCTCTTTTTATACACCTGTGAAAATAGTTCTGGAAAAAATACTGAATTTCAGTGCATCTTCTGCACTTGTTTGATAACTACTTTTACTGAAGAGTCAGTCAACTTTCGACTTTCAAGGAATAGCTCAGCGGTAGAGAGTTAGACTAACAATCTTGAGGTCATAAGTTCGATACCCGAGAAATAAATAAAATATTTTTTTTTTGTGGAAAACATTTTTTTTTAACTTTCAATTGATAAAAATTAATTTCCTTTGTACTCGTTCAGAGAATACAGGACAAATGTTGAATATATTAATTTTTAAATTTTTATCTAGAAACGCCATAAGACCTCATATTTTCCAGGTCGGGGAAAAGGTCAGCTTGAGAATGTTTTTTTTTTTTGTAATTTGAATTTGATATTGGGAAAGAATTAATTTTAAAATAGGAATTCCTTTAAATAAAATTATATACTTTAAAAAAATTAAAGAAAACAATTTCAACAAAGTTAAACATTTTTTTTTTTGAATACAGAAACATATAACATAGTGGAAATAACTAGCTTTGTAAAAAACATGTGATTTTCGTTGTAATACAAATAACTGAGTAAAAATATTTGATTTTAGTTCTCATAAATTCTTTACTTTGAGTTAACGTAAATACCAAAACTAAAATCTACATTATAACCTAGAGAGAACCCCATAAAGACAATCTGAGGAGAGTGCTTGGTAGCACTTGAAAATGCATTAATTGTCTACCATTGGTTCTAGGAAACTTTTTCTTAAGTTTTTTCTCTGTTTGCTGTAAAATAAATTGTGAATTCTATTTGGAATTTGTCATACTTGATCTTAAACCGTAGAAAAATAACACTCATTGTAATTATCTTCAGATTATCTAGAATCTGTGGTAAAAAAATTTAAAATTTTTCAAAAATCAATGGGTGAATTTTTCTGTACACCTGTAAAGAACCAGTGCGACTAAAAATGTTCATACAAAAACTTTTTAGTTGTTGTTTTTTTTTTTTTTTGTAATTTTGGACAAACTACTTGGATTCTTTTGCTCAAAACAGGCAGGTAAAAAAAAAAACTGAAAAAGTTCCCTCAAGTAGGTAGGTACCCCAAGTTATACATAATTAAAAAAAAAAAAATTAAAATATTAAAAATTTTTTTTTTTATCTTAAATACTACTTTGTGAAATTCCGGAATTCCCGGCACAAATTCCCGGGAATGCGGGAATAAAAAATGCTTCCCACCCCGGAATTCCCGGGATGCATTCCATAGGTATAACCTGTATAAGACTGAATTCAATCTTCCGTTGACTGATTGTAAGTTCGCCTAATATTGCTTTTTTTGTTGTTATTATTCACAATTATTCATTTAAATTTCCTGCTTTTTTAGGTGTTCCTTAAAAAAAACAAATTTATTAATCATCGTTTGCATAACGATTTAATTCTTTTAAATTCCTGTGTACAGCTACTACACACAACTTTCTAGTATCCAGTTGATATAAACAAACAAATCAAGTGGTAGTATTTATATATGGTATGGTATGGCTTTTATATAGACAATTAATTGATATTTAAAAACACGACTCTGGTGATGCTGATGCTGTATATACAAGACCACCAAATTGATGACAGACCACTGGATGATGATGAACAACAAAAACAAAAAATTAAAAAAAAAACAAAATACAAAATTGTATATATAGAAATCAACATTGAGTCAATATGTGTTAATAGAAAATGATGGCAAACTGTAGTCGAAATCAAATACAAACAACATTATTTTTCAGTTTTTATTTTTAAAATAAACAACATCTCAACAACTTTGGCATTTTTCA
Source organism: Leucophora obtusa (assembly GCA_949987735.1). Lineage (NCBI taxonomy): Eukaryota > Metazoa > Arthropoda > Insecta > Diptera > Anthomyiidae > Leucophora > Leucophora obtusa. The sequence goes on from OX465299.1 coordinate 17,186,196, forward strand.
GTGGAATGCATTGAACAAAAAAAAAAAAAAAAAAACATGCCACAGTATAAAACTTGTTCCCCCCAGAATACCGGTCCTTGAAACTACAAAATTTGTACGAGCATTCAATTTTATTTTTAATTTTTTTTATTAATTGCATTTAAACAAACAATTACATATACAATGGAGTGTAGCTGGAATTTGTGAGATAAAAATTAAAAAAAAAAAAAAAAATTATTGTAAATTTTTATGAATGAAATTATTTATGTCCAGCTATACAATAAGAGACGAATTACAATAAACACGATAGGCTGCAGATTGAAAAAATCTGACAAAAGTATTTAAAAATTAAAAAAAAAGTGCTGGCAAATGCAAACATAAAAAAAAATAAATAAAATTTGCCAAAATTGCATATATCCAAAATTATTCCTATTAAAAATTTCGAATTTTAATAAATCCTGTAAAAATTTTCAATATTAAAAAAATGTTTTTTTAACAGTCATAATTTGTATTACTAATCATTTTTTTTCATTCAAGCAATTACGAAATTAATTCACTATGAATTTCTTATTCAGCAAAGTTGTGAATAGGAGTAATTTAAGAAATATATATTTTGTAAAAAAAAAAGTGTTGCAACACACCTAGATAATTATGTTATTAAACTCAACTGAAAATTACTGTTAAAACAATTCCAATTCACTGCAACTCCACTTAAATTGATTGACAAATTACATTATTTGTAACCACTAAAAAAACAGTTAACAAACCTGTAAGAAAAAGCTACTAAAAATTAATTAAAAATTACTTTGCGGAAAAACAATTGAAATTAGTAGATTTTTTTTTGCTAAGTACCTGCAAAATAAGGACAGAAAAAATAAAACTGTTAAATTTAAAGAATTTTAGTTATATTTGAGTTAACTTTTAGTTACCTAATTGAAAATGACAAATTGTACCAAATAATCTGTAAATGCTGCTAGATATTAGTAGACTAAAAATAGCAAAAATAAAAAAAAAATATATTAGGAGACTAAAAATAGCAAATTTACAAAATTTTTGTTATTTTTAAATTAAATTTTGTTGAATGCAAATTTCATGCTGCTAAAATCAACAGAAATATTTGCCAAAAAAAAGTAGTAAACTAGTGAGGCTTATTTTTATTTAAATTTAGTGAAAAAAAATCGATAAAACAACTTCGAAAATTTTGAATTTTTTGTGATTTTTTAACCTGTTAATTATTTGCAAAATTTTTTGTTGATTTAAGCAGGTTAAGTTGTTATTTTCTATCAACTAAAATTTAACTTCAATATAACTAAAATTCTGTGCATTTAACAGTTTTATTTTTGCAGTTCCTATTTTACTAGTATTTAGCAAAAATAATTCGCTAATTTCAGCAGTTTTTTCTGAAAGGTAATTTTTAAATAATTTCTAGTAGTTTTAACTACTAAATATGAGCACTAGATGGATGAGTATTTTTGCAAGGCAATTTCAAAAAAATAATTTTTTTTGCCGCCTTTTTTAGTTTTTCGTTATACCGTCGGTATTTAAAGTCAGATTTTAAAGTATGATATATTACTTTTTTGCCTCGAGGAGACCAGTGTTGTGCTATAAAGGTAAAATCCAATGAAAAAAATTACGTTCGGCAACCAAAAAATAAATAAAATTTCTACTGGGTTTATCGAAAAACTTCCTTAGCAAGAAATTAATGATTTTTTGCGAGCTTTAATTTTCTGACATTAGGGTGGTAGCAACTGAGATCTGGTGGGTAACTACTAGATCGGGATACTTGAGCTCAAAATGCCCTTAGAGCAGAACACTGGCCTCCTCGAGAGAAAAACATCGATGTATCATACTTTAAGATCCGACTGTAAATGCCAAAGATATAACGAAAAATGTAAAATGGCGACCCCTACGTTCGGCAAAAAAAAATTGTCTTGAAAAATACTTTATATTGGAGGGTGTACATCGCACTTTTTATTGCCTATAAGGTGGTACGCTCTAATGAGCACTATTTTAAATTTTAGAATTTCTGAGCCATTTATTAATCATTTATAATTCAGGTTTGGGTCATTTATGAATAGTGAAAAAATGTTCAGAAATTTTTAAATGGCCTCAAAAATAAGAGTCTGTTTTGTTTCATTTATGATTCTAAAGTTTCGGCGCTCTGAAATTTATAATATTTTAGAGTCTTTTATAAGTAATAATTTCTGAGCACTCAAGCAAATATTTGCTGGGTAACTAAAAAAGTTTTGAGCAAAAATGTAAAACCTAAAAATATTAAATAATTTTCAATATTTTTTCTGTAATCTAGTCTTATGAAATTGTTACAGAGTTATATTTACTTTTTTATAGTATTTATTGCTTTTTCAATGCAACAAGATTATGGTGCCTATTCCTACTTGTGAGTCAGCCTTTTTTTAAGACTGAGAGTCATAACTTTTCATACAAAACAACAATAAAATTCAAAAGATTCAAATTTTATTTGTCAATGGGTGCGTTCGGCAGATACAATTTGACAGTCAACAGTTCTACAACAGTTGTGCAACTATCTGCTGAACGACCTGATCACTAAGCGCTCAGTCTGGGCGCTGTCATATTTTGGTAGCGTAAAAAATGTTTGCTACTTTTGATCAAATAGTGATACATTTGTTGTTGTTGATTTTAAAAAATTTTTGTTTTGTATGATTGACAAATAAAAACATACAAATATAATTCAAAAACAAAAAATTTAAAAAATTAAAGGAAATATAGAAAAAATGTATTTAAAAATAAAACAAAGAAGACATCGTTCAGCAGAGTAAGTAATCACAAAGCGCTACAAGTCACCGGTATCAGTTTAATGTTTCTCTGCCGAATGCTACCAATGTTATGATTGTATCGATACCAGGTCTTAATTTTTTTGAAGTTTTCAAATAAAAATTTGAATAGATATAATTTACACCTATATTTTATTATTTGAGCATAGATATATAATTTTTAGATTTACATTGTTATAAATTAGTACATTATTATTTAAATACATATGGGTGAAATCAAAAAATGTGATAAATTTTTGGGCCAAATTTGTGAGAAGCAAAAAGTGTTAATATTTCGGTTTTTTTTTAATGGAATCAGTAAGTTTAGTCATTATAAACCTAATTGCAAAAAATCTCTTCTACAAATTGTCGCAATAACTTTTTTTGCACAATTTTAATTTTTTTTTGTTGTAACGGAGTTTACATTTCTGCAAGCAAAAGATATAACAAAAAAAATTGCGTACGCATTTTCTTCAATTTATTAGTTTTTCGTATTTGGGTTTTCAACTTGCTTTCCCATGATATATAATTTGTGTTTATTAAATTGGCGGTTTCGCGAATAAAAATACAATTCATTCCGCGAAAAAAATTAAAATTTTTTTTTAATTTTGTATTTTTGGTCCTTTTAAATGCTTTTCAAAAATATAAAACTTTTTAAAATCCAAACAGCGGTTGCGCAGTTACAAAATAATATATTAAAAACATAACATTTCGCGATCAAAAAATTCTTAAATTGTGTGAAACAAATTTAGTTTGTCAAACTAATGTCAGTAATGACTCGAAATATCGATTCAAAAAAAAAAAATGAAATGCAAAATCAATCGCTTTTCGCTCCACCAGCTTAGGGTAAAAAACTGATAACTTTTTTTGATTTGACTCAAAATTATTAGTTGAATCGTCTTTTGACGCATAAATATTAGTTGAATCACCTCTGTTTATGGTTATTTTAAAATATTTTAAACATTTATCTACATTTATTTGAATGAAATCTGATGCAAACAATTGTGGTTACGGAGTTTATAGTTACGGAGTTTACATTTGGTTACTTTTTTCGTTTTCTTTCAGAAACGCTTTGCCAGAATTTTTTTCCGAAACAAAATCGCATGATGCCTAGAAGGTGAATCCAAATATGACATTGTTTTTTTTACTCGTTAAATGTAAAAAAAATAAAATTAGGAACGGAGTTTACAACATTTTTTCAAATCTTACTAAAGACATCCATTTTCATCTCGAGAATGTTACATGCTTCAGAAAAGCTTCAAGTCTGTTATATTGGATGATTGCTTACAGTCCAACGATCATTTGAGTATAAATAACATTATACTTTTCGCAATATAAATAATAGATAACTCCAAAATTCTGGTATATGCATTTGTATCAAAAATTATGACGAAAAATCGTTACACAGTTGAAGTCGTGATAGCTAAGATATACGAAAAAGTTTGTAAAATGTATTAATTTTTATTAAAAACGGCACTTTTCCTCGTCATAAAAATTCTTACAGTTAGTGTTTAGCATTATTGGTTATTAAAATATAAGCTATTAAAATTAAAAAACCTTACGAGTTACTTGTTACGGAGTTTACATTTGGCCTATAAAATTGGTCACAAATTTTATGTATTAACCAAAAATTGGTCAGATTGTTATAAATTTTGTAAAACTGGTGACAATGCGCTGATATATATCGCGATATATAACTCAAATGTAATCCATGCATTAGAAATTAGCTGGTTACACGGTTTTTATCACATTTTTTGATATCACCCATATATAATTTTTAACAAGATTTAAAATAGAATTTAATAAAAGCAAAACATAATGACAATAAAGTGATTACATTAAACATTGAAGACTGTATAAAATCATTAAAATTTTTAAAGTGAAAAAAAATCAAAAATATAGCCTGTCGTTTTAATTGTAATTAGCATTCTACAGCCTGTCCTTTCCTCTTTCCCTTCTTTTGGCCATTACAAATCATAATAAACAATTTTATTCAAAAAAAATCTAATGTAATGTTGTTGTGTTGGTTTTTGAATATTGTTGTTCATATAGTTGTTATTCTAGCTACTGTAATAGTAACAGTTGTTGTTGCTTTTTTATGTTGTTACTTTTTTACATTGTGCAAAAAAAATTGTTTCTGCTGCTATACAGTTCATTGATCGCTGAGTTTTATTTTTTTATTTTTTACTACACTCTGTAGTACTATTATGAACAGCAATACAGAGTGTAGTTAGTTGTTTTTGTTGTGTTTTTAATGGTCAAGCTTCGTCGAAACTTTTCATGTGAATGTAAAATTGTTTTTTCTACAATTTTAATACTATATATTTTATGTTTAAATTATTTGATACATATCGTTGTAACCACATTTATTAGCATTTTTTATGGAGATTTATTATCTCGAAACTCTCTGTTATAGGAAAAAAATATAACAACATTTTTTACACTTTTCGTTGTTGTTGTTGTTGCAAAAATAGCACAGATTGTATGTAAAATATTTATATTAGATCTATAATGGCAAATAGTATGCATATGTAGGTTGTTGGAAGTAATTGATGATGCATAAATATTTATGAGATGCATTAATTAATGTTTAAATTTATCGATGTGAATGCCGATTTAGAAACACTTTTTATTAGAAATATTTCTGCTGGGTATATTTGGAGAAACTGTCAAACGTTATAGGTTTGTATATTTGCCTGTAAATATATAATTGCTTGGGTAATAATAAATGTATCTACCGGCAATAATATGATTGCCTGTACTTATTTAATAAGTGTGTCATAAACAGATGTAAGCATAATATACTTACTTCCATGCAATCATAATATACTTACAAGAAAAGACTCCCAACGCGGACCGGCAGATCTTAATGAACTTCGGATATGTTGTAGAGGAGAAAAATTTAAAGGACATGTATTTTTTTTAGCTGCCTAATCTCTTATTTAAGAGTTAAAAGATGCGGTCAAAAATGGCCCAATTTTTCGTTTTTTCGCTTTATTTCATATTTGCTCCAAAGTAACTATAGGAAACTTTGGTGTCGCATGAAAGGTATTTCAAAGGCCTATTTATTGATGTATAAAACATGCTCAAGCATGCTTATTTGTTTATGGCATCCCAGGTAGAAATTGCCGACGTTAGAAAAAAAATTGTACTGGGAGAGCACTGTTTTTTTACGAAAAGCCGGTACTACTTAAAACGTGCTTTGCCAGTAGGTAATGTTTTCTGAAAATTAACGAGCTTTTTATACCCTACAACACTACGTGGAGAGCGAGGGTATTATAAGTTTGTGCTGATGTTTGTAACACCAAAAAATATTGGTCGTAGACCCACCTTAATATATACCGATCGGCTCAGAATTTTTTTTTATTTCGATTTAACGATGTCCGTCTGTCCGTCCGTCCCTCGGTCTGTCTGTCCATGCATTCTTGTGTGCATGGACATGGTTTGCTGACTCACATGGTCCCGAGAACAAAACCAATAGATTCTAGATAGAATCGGTCCATATTTGGACCTATCGCCCATATGGGCTATATTTACGATTTTCTCTTCTTTTATAATTTTATAGAAAATTTTGACACAAGTCCCATTTTAACCCATTCGAATTTCGGATCCAAACATTAGTTGGCTCTTAACCAGACTGGTGTAGGATATTGTATAGTCGGCATGCCCGACTTTAACCTTTTTACTCGTTTTAATTCATTGAAATTAACAATTTTATAAATTTTATGTATTTTTGCATCTATTACACAATTATTTATTAAAGAGAGACATCGCCATACTTTTCTTGTGAAGTTTAGAAAGAATACATTAAAAATTTGTGATGTACATTGAAAGGACAGTAAGTTACTAGCAAACTATTATATTGGTTATTAAATGTACTGGGATAATAACAAAAAAATAAAATACCACGCCTGCGCCAACGTTGGGAAATAACTACGGCCAAGCCTTTATTGGTGTTATCATTTCGACAACATGCCAGTACAGTGAAAGTTGAAAATCCGACGCATTACCAGTACATGTACTACCGTCTCCAGTACCGGGCCGACATTGTGCCGTTTGTATTTTTCTACCTGGGATATTACAAAATATCAAAATTTTAGGTGGTTTTGTATGGGTCAAATTCACATATATTAATCCTTATTAAATTTAAGTGAGGGGGTGTTTCGGCTATTTTCGATATTCGGTCTACTTCGGGTTTCAGACGAATTTTCCCGAAGGTCTATATTTTTAAAAATTTGGGAACCCCCGACTACTTAATATACGCAATATGGGTATCAAACTTTTTCTTTTTGAGAGTACGTTCCTGTTATTTAAAAATGATTTCATATTTCACAAATTTCAAACATCTCTCCGTACAAAAAAATATGAAAAATGGAGTTTTCCCGAAATAACTTTTTTGGTTATTATACAGCATGCCATGTCTTTCCGGCTTATAAACCGGGTTTTTTTTCTATTTCAAACAAAATAACCGATTCCACTGCTGCCAACAATTGTTACGTTTTACCTTCAAAAACGTACGTTTATCTGCTTTAGATAAACAGGGTTGGTGCTCCTTGCAATTAAAATAACACACTCTCTTTTTTTGATTTTGAGCTTATGCACTTATTTATTTAACACTTTATTATTTTACATACAACAGTATAGCAGACGCAACTATACAAACTCTATTGCACAACTCACTCACTATACGATGCTAATACTCAATTAAATAACTTAGCGCCACTTAACCCCACAAATGGCAATGCGTGACTGCCAGTGCTTCCAGAATTATAACACCTATGTTATTCATAACAGAGCGCCCAACGTCTTAACATTATACTGATTATACTTAAATGCAGTGCTGCCAGTTTGAACGGTCACTCCACTCGGGACATTTTTCTTCGAAAATTCGAGAATTTTCTTTACTTGGCTAATCCAATTTCGTAACAATATTTTTTTTTTTGATTAATTTGTTCCAAAATTATAAAATTTTAACCTTAGAGGCTTAGAAGAGTTATCAGATTTGTCATAAATGTTCATCATTCGAATTTTAGACTAATAATTAACTAATTAAGCACAATAATCAGCTCGTGTTTCGTTAAAATTTCGACAAAATAGTTCCCCATCTATTTCATTGCCAGTCTAGTATTTAGTTGTCAGATAAGAGAGAACACTATTGAAAATTATTAAAATCGGTCCACCTATTCGCCATAGAAAGATCCTATCTGAACTTAAATGTATTAAGTCTAAATGGCATTGCCAAACCAGAGCGAATTTAAACGATTTCTTGCACGAGACCTACATAATTGTATTCGTGAATCGGATAATGATCGGTCTGGATAAAAAAACTCGTATGCAACCTTGGCTCAATTCCTGCCATTTTAAAGTATTTTAAAGTTCTACACTCAGAAAATAATGTATGTAGCTAGAATCAACTCCAAATGACAGTTAAGACAACAGCGTTTGCAGTTCATTACATCAATTGCAAAGTGTAGTTATTGTTAACTGCAGTGTGTAGTTATTATCAACTGACAACTGTAGTAAAAACAACTACAAATGCAGTTAAAACTGCAAACATGAAAATTATTGTGAAATTGTGAATTTGTTTTTCTACAAATAATTTAACAAACTATCAACTTTTATTTTCGTACACTCATAGTAATAAATCTGTAAAAATAGTAGAAAACTCTACTAAAGTGATCCTGCAGAAAAAACTGCTGAAATTTGCAGATTATTTTTGCTAATTATTAGTAAGAATTGCAAAGCAAAAACCTTCTAAATATAAAGAATACTGAAATCAGCTAAAAACAACAATTTTTTGAATTTTTGCATTAAAAATTACAAAAATTGTTTTCTGCGGACTTTCTATATTTTCATATATTTAATTAGAATATTGTTCTACCTCAAGTCCAAATTCTAATATGATATTGACATATTAGATTTTATTTGTTGTTTCAAAAAGGTTAATAATTTTGATGACAGACAATACAATTGTTTCATGGGCATCATCCCAACACTTCAGTTGTCCGGAATATGAAAATGATAACTTGATACACAAACCAAGACATTAAATGAGGTACAAAAATTTAGCGGTACTAGAATTTCTTACTTTTGTATATGAAATAATTGTATATAAAATAATCGGAACCATACTTCAAAAATATTTATGGTAATTTGTAAACATATTCATTAATATAGTTTTTCTGTGTGTTGGAATTGGTATCTTAGGGTTAGTACTGTACTAGCCAACCATGTTAAATATTCTATATAGAAGTTATTTGTCTCTCTCACAAAAATTTATTAAATCAAGTTATTTAATATAATAAAACACTTGATAAAATACATACATAAAAAGAAATTAAAAATTTCCAAACCAATAAAAGTAACAACAAAAAACCTAAAATTCCGCAATACCACTGCATGCTGCTGGCGCAGCAACAGCAGCAGTTCTCTATTCACAAAATCAGCTGGCTAAACCTACAACTTATCAGTAGCTCTATGCAGACAACACAAGAAAATCATAGATTTTGATGTAGAAAAAAAGCCAAGAAAACTAAAAAAAAAAAAAAAAAATAAAAAAGAAAACCTTACAACAAAAAGTGCTAAAATGAGTGAACACGCGGTAATTCTATAGAGCTTTAACTAACGTGCTTTATGATTTTTTTTTTTTTTTGTGCTGAAAACACAAACTAAAAGCCTGAAGTCATGAAAACCAAGCAACCAAGTAGCAGTTGCTTTTGTTGCTGCTGCTGCTGCTGCATTAGCATGCATACTACAGTAATAACAATCTATGACTGCCTTTTGGTAGCAGAAAGTAACGTAAAGTTGCATGTTTTTTCTTCTTTTTTTTCATTTGTTAATATACAATGCACTACAGACAACGTGATGGCCAAAATAGTGTTTACCAAAGTGTATGAAACAAAAAGAAAAAAAAAGAAGAGAGTTGTTTGCTGGCTGGCTGGTTGTTTGGTAAAAGTATGAAGAGCAAAAGAAAAAAAAAAAGCATCAAGCTCTGATCATCAAGGCTTGATGCATAAATAATTTATAAGCTTTTGCAAGCAACTCATGCAAATGCACAAGTATTTGCCCAAACTCTCATATACAAATATTTTGAAAAAAGATACATGTTTGTTGTTACGTACAGATCTCTTACTATTTTCTATGTATTTAAAAAATAGGTATAGTAGGGTGACAGGTATTTTATAGAGTTAAATTAATACTTGATAAAGTAAGATTGGACTAGCAATTCCTTAGATTGGAATTTAATTTAGATCGCAGCAAAAAATTGACACGATTTTAGAAGCATTGCTTAGCTGGAAGCATATTTTTTTAACGATACTCTCTTTTTTCCCTTCCAAAAACGCAATAAAAGAAAGCAGAGCGTTTGGTGTTATTGAATTTTTGTTATAAGTAATTTGTTATTAGTGGGACAAATTTTATAACCCCAATAAACGAATTTTTTAATTTATTACTGCATTTTGAAAAGCAGCTTCTTTTTATGCGGTTATATGACATGAATGTTGCTCGCCATGTCCCACTTAGAAGCAATAAATTATAACAAAAACACAACAATATCACACACTCTGCCTTCTTATATCGCATTTTTCAAAGGAGAAAAAGATTAAAAATATGCTTTCAGTTGTGCAGAGCTTCTAAAATTTCCTATATTTTTTGCTGGGATATGTGATACAGGGGCAAAACTTAAAAACTTCGGGTAAAAAATATTAGGCCCAGTTTGATGTTTAGACAATAAAAAAGAGTTTCAAAGTGGTTCGAAAACTTTTTGTTTAAACATATTTAATAATTCTATTGCTGGTACCCTATTTGAACATTAAAATATTTTGTCTATAACACAGTACAACATTTTTCAGCTCATTTATGTGAGACTCATTTCTGAGAATTGCACGTGAAAGTATATAGCCCCAAAAATAAGAACTTCTGCATCATTCGTTTTGTCAAGTTGCCCGCATAAAAAATTTAATGCCCATACGATTAATGCAGTCAACTTGACAGCCAACTTGATGCAGAAGTTGTCATGAAATTCTATTATTTTTGGGGCTACTTTCACGTGCAATTCTCAGAATTGAGTCCCAAAATCATGTGTTATCAGAACCACAGTGCGTATGATAAATATGATGTTGATCATACGCACTGTAGCTCTACAGATTACAGAACAAGGGTCATATGAATAATAACTTTTTAATTTATAAATCGCTTATAAAACAAATTTTCCATAGAAAATTTATTTCATATTTCAAAATAGAATTTCATGATAAATATTTTTATGGAACATTTTAACCCTCTAGCTCTACAATTAACGGGACTTTTTGGCCCCTTTTCAAAAAGGACATAAATGACCCGTAAGTTGAGGAGTTGAAGTGTTGAAATGCTCCGCAAAAATATTTGTCATGAAATTCTACTATAAGTCTCTGAAGACATCAAGATTTAAAATTTAGGTTGAATGCCAGAAATAAGTCAGAACTTAAAATGTGTTTACGAGTTAATTTCGTGCTTATTCAGAATTGACGTTTAATAAAGCACCCATATGTGCAAAAGTGTTAGTTTTTCAACTCCCCACGAACTTTCCGGTATATTGGGCGTAAAATTTAATATCCCTGCAAGAATTGGACCTCTCGAATTTAAATAGGCCAGTCAACAGCGGCTTTTAGCCCTAAAAATGGACTAAAATTAGTTCAAAGCTTCTTTGTGCTATAACTCTTAAAGTAAAGGTTTTACAGAAAAATACTAAGTGGACATAACTACATGAAATAATGTGGCTAGCATTTTTCTCTTACACACTTTTGACGTATCAGTGACGTGTCATGGTGGTTTAAGTGGTTAAAGTCTAAAGTGATTTAAGTGGTTAAACAGAAATTTTTATTTTAAACACTTAAATCACTATGACGCGTCATCGATACATCAAAAGTGTATATGAGAAAAATGCTAGCCACATTATTGCCTGTAGTTATGCCCATTTGGTATTTTTCCGTAAAACCTTTACTTTAAGAGTTACAGCGCAATGAAGCTTTAAACTAATTTTGGTCCATTTTTAGTCATAAAAGTCACGGTCGTGTTTTAATCCGAGAGGACCAATTTTAGCGGCGATAATATTTTTACGTCCAATCTAACGCAAAATACGTGGAGAGGTTAAAAAATAACACTTCTACACATTCCATATACTTTATGAGTGCTCTAATGTAGACACATATATTTTTATGTACCTGTGCATGGAACTATATATAATCATATCGGTCACTACATATATTTTGATTAATTTGATATGGCTTATGTGGATATACATACATATATGCCGTCATCTTAATCGAAGTGACATTTCTTCTCAATTGGAATCGACAGATATTTAAATGTTGCTTAGAAATATTTAGGCGGCAATGTATTCCGGGCAAACATTTTTATGGACAAATATTTTTCAGTCACTTCACCCGCATTACTGCTTTTTTGTAAATTTAATATAAAAATTTATTAACATGTTTAGAAACATTATAAAGCATCGTTGTTCAGCAACATAGCTTAGCTACATTGTTTGACAACATTTTTAGCCAATTAAAGGTTAAATTAGACGTGCCATAACGCCATAGCCGTAACCATAACGCCATAGCAGACAACCAAAATTCAATTGGTTTCTATGGTTACGGTTATGGCGTTATGGCATGTCACCAATAATCGTATACATTGTAGCCCATAAGATTGGTTTGAACAGCTGTTTTATATGGTTATGGCACGTCTAATTGAGCCTTAAGAGATTAATCAGAACTGGGTCGACAACGACATGTGCTTTTTCATATATTTTGTATGGGAAGCAAAATGTCGCCATGTCGTCCGGCGATTTGTCGTCGTAAAAGAATCTATTCTATTTTCGTGACGACACACTAATACACACTCAAAATATTTGTCAAATAGTTGCCATATTTTTAACTAATTAAGGGAACAGAGTTGGAGAAATTCGTATTGGAGTTGCAAAAATTCGTACTTTGTTTACAAAATAATTATTTTTTTCACAGAAGAAATATAATTGAAAATATAAATGCATAATTTACCGCAAAAAAGCAAAATTAAATACAAAAAAATGTAAAACAACAAGAATTAATGGAAAACCAATTGAATTGGTGAAGAATTGTGGCGAAAAAATACAATCATATTCTTGTTTTGCTTTAATTTTTTTTTTAAATGTCAAAAAATGGCGACAATCGATTGTCGCTTAATTTAAATTATTCGCGACGACTTTTGCTGTCGTCGGTCGACAAACGATACAGTTGTGATTAAACTCTAATCAAACTAATCAAATCAATTATTTATTAATTAAGCTGATTGATCTCAGATATTCTGATTTATTCCCAGTGTAGAAAATCATTACCACATATGTGGTTATGTAACTACATACTTGGTAATGGTAACTAGTTACTTTTGTTATTACATTTCTTATTACCTTTATATGGCGATGTCGCGAAAAATAATGAGTTATGGTTACAAACCAGCATACGAAAATTCAAAAAATATATCGTTACCTCTGTGCTTACCAGTACTGAGTCTAAAAATATATTTTCAAAAAAATAAATTATATAAAAAAAAATATTTTTTTATTGTATTTTTTTTTTTAAATAAAATTTGCTGGTGCGGGAATCGAACTTGGGTCTACAAATTGCCAGTCAACAGCTCTACCATCTGAGCTATATCGACATGTAATATTTAATAGATAAAAACATAATTGACCTGCTGCACACAAGTAAGCTTACTCGCCAACATACTAAAAATCAAAAAATATGTGGTTACATATACATATCCTTACCAGTGTTTAAAAAATATTGAGGCTAGAAATAGATTTTAAAAAATTTTCAAAAAAATTCAGAAAATTATTTTCTATTAGAAATAATGATAAAAATAAGTCGTTATCAGTAAGTCATTATTATATGTTTTAAAATAATGCAGAAGGTAAGTGGGTATCATTACTGGTAGTCCAAAAAATAATGATATGTCATTACCGTTTCTACACTGGGTTGGTAATATTAAAATGTAACTACATGTTTAAAAACATTATTAAACAACTCTATTTAGCAACATAGCTTAGTAACATTGTTTAGCAACACTTTTAGCCAATTAATCAGACTAAACAAATCAATCAAATAATTAAGTTGATTTATCTCAGATGTTTTGTTTTATTCGTATCTAGCAATATAGGAATATGTTGCTAGTTAAAACCTAAAGGCAACATTTTAAAGTCCTTTTCTGAAAAATTCTAAATTTGCCACACAACAATTACCACCCTAATGTATATAAACATATCTGTATATGTATATTTCTGTATAAACAACATATTCACTTAAAACGTGCAAATTGTCTAGCCTCTATTTTAGTGAAAAACTAAAAATAAAAACTATGTTGTATTTTTGCCGGCATTACTGTGGTTGGTTAGTGTTGTTTGTATGTATGAGTATGTTGGTTGGTAAGTTGGGTTATTTGTTTCGTTGGTAATAGATTAGATTTTTTAGATTTTGGTTCATTCTTGGTATTTTTATATTGCAGTTTTTAATTTAGGCCAACAAAGAGAATGTCCAGACAGACGGACAGAATTATACGCTTAGATAGAGGGGACCATGGTCGTTGAATGGCGACGCTGTTACACAATATTCAACGAAAAAAAGAAGCAGAAGTTCTATCTAAATAAAATATGTAAACTTTTTTCTATTTTTTTTTTTTTTTTTTTTTGCAAAAGTCGTGAATTGAATTTTTTTTTTTTTTTTGATTTTTATTCTATACAACAGTTTATATTACAAAGAATAAACTGTAAAAAAATTAACTCTTCCCATGTTATAAACAATTTAATGAAATGTGTATGAAACTTGAGTTTTATAAATAATTGCCAGAACAAAAATTTAATAAACAAATACATATTACAGATAGATGGAGTAAATGTTCAAAACAAAAAAGATCGATTAATGAAAACAAAAAATTTTTTATTCGTTCTATACTATACAATTTTAGTTAAAACTACTAAAAATTAGTTAAAAATTACATTTCTGAAAAAAAAACTGCTGAAATTAGGAGATTACTTTTGCTAAATATAAGTAAGATAGCAGCAGCAAAAAAAAAACCGTTTAATAATCTAAATTTTAATTACATTTGATTTAAATTTTATTTAATATAAAGCTAAAATCAGCAAAAAATTTTCAAAAATAATTAGTAGACTAACAGATCACAAAGAAATTTAAAATTTTCCAAGTTTTTTTTTGTGATCTTTTTATATGCCAAAGAGTATACATAATAAAGAGATTGGGGGACTCTCTATCACTGAGAAAGAATTTGTTCTATTATGTGCCTTGGAACAGGAACATACTCAAACCAATATCACCCAGCAAACATGGAAATACGAAGAAGATTCTCTGAACATATCGCCAGGAAGAAAACATTTATTGCCGGCAATATCAATTTCGTATTCCGGAATTTTCTTCCGTCGGAAATAACTGTTACACTAAAACAATACTTCCAGGCAATATGAAAGCAATAACTCATATGGAAGATAAAAGGGATATCGCTAAATAAACCCCCCGTACAATAAAAAAACGAGTTAATTTTTTCATTATTAAATTTTAGCCTGAAATACAATATCTGTATACATAATCCATTGACCAACTTATAAATTATCTTGATTTCATCTTAGCCGATTTTTCCCGCGCAATTAATCTTAACTTTTTACGATATATCTTTTGATTGTTTTTGTACAAATTTAGTTCTAATTTTTCCCAAATTGATAAAAGATTTCAAACAAATTTGCTTTATCTTCCAAATGATACAAAGGTGATATTGCCGCAATATTGTCATAAAAAGTTATGACAAAAGATAAAATTTTTGAATTATTTTTTCACAAATATCGCCGATTATCTTCCATATGATAAAAGGAATACAATTTCAAAGTAAATACTACTTGATTATTTTCGTTCAAATGACAAATAGAAGATATTGCTTTAATATCTTCTTGGAAGATATCTTCCAAATGTTTGCAGGATCATTATGTGCGCTCTTTGTATGACTCAAAACATCGATTGTAGCCAGGGATGGAAAATAATAATTTAGTTATAAAAATCAAGAATGGAACTATACTATGGAATTATACTATTCCAATAGTATTATAGCCCTAGATTATGAATTTTAAAAAACCATACGTAAAAAATTGCAAAATAATATCGGAATGCGAAAAAAGGCTTTGGGGTTCAAAAAATTAATTAAAAGATTTACATTCTGCAAACGATGGCAAAATTTTCTTTTTTTGCGACTAACCACCAAACTTTGTTTTATGAAATGGGCATTATACTCCGTAGATTATAAATTTAAAAAACCGCACTTACAAAATTGAAAAATAATAGAGGATCGCGAAAAAAGACTTTGTGGTAGAAAAAAATAATTAAAAAACTCAATCAGCGATTAACAATCTGCAAATGAATATAATGACGCAAAAAATTTCCTTTTTGCAAATATTTTTTTCGCGATTTATTTATTTTATTTTTTTTTGCAAACTAAGCACCAAACTTTTGTGTATAAAATTGGTACTATAGACCCTAGATTATAAATTTAAAAAAATCACACCAAAAAAATTGCAAAATAATCGCGGAAAGCGAAAAAAGGCTTTATGGTACAAAAAATTAATTAAAAAACTTAATCAGCGATTTACATTCTGCAAACAAATATATTGATGCAAACATTTTTCCTTTTTGCAAATTTTATTTTTTGCGATTTTTTTTGCAACTAGCCACCAAACTTTGTTGTATGAAATGTGTATTATAGCCCCTGGATTATAAATTTAAAAAAACGCATGTAAAGAATTGCAAAATAATAGCGGAATTTGAAAAAAGACTTTATGGTACAAAAATTTAATCCCTAGGTTATATATTAAAAAAAACCGCACTTAAAAAGTTGCAAAATAACGGCGGAATTCGAAAAATTAAATGAATTAAAAGAGGTAATCAGCGATCGACATTCTGCAAACGAATATATTGTTGCAAAAATTTCGCTTTTTGCAAATGCTTTTTTTCCGCAATTTGTGCTAATATTTGCTAATATCTAAATATTTAATTTTAATGTTTTTTAATGAGCCAAAGAGGAAGCTATTTTGTAGTTACTTACATTTTTAAATATGTAAGAGCGATCTAACATTTTTTGGTATAAGAGCCCGATTAAGTGAGCCTTTTCCATCCCTGATTAACCAGTCGGAGTTCGTTCCTGTTCCAAGCCGCATAATATTTTTTCAAATAAAAAATATTGAGAGTATTGCAACGCCATTGTTTTAGCAGGATCGACTGCAAATTCAACTAAATTTAACCTAAAAATGCCAAAAATTTTTTTTTTTTTTATAAAGAGAAGCAACACTCAGGAAATTCTTCCTATTAATTAACGTGTTGCTTCCTTTGAAAAGGGGATAGAGAAGAAATGAAAGGTGGTGAAAGATGAAGGACTTCAAATCTGGCAACACTGTAATTGTGCGAGATGTTGAATTTTAGAACAGTTGTTGCGCGCCATCTGACGGTGAGTTGGCAAACTTTGTTGAAGCTTTTTAGTTCATAGCCCTGTTATATTATTTTACTTCACGGGGGTTAAGTGCTATGGGAACACCGCATTTGTAATTTTAAGTTAACAAAAAGTTAACGCAAATACATATAAATTAAATTTTGTAAATTTAACTCTTTTTTTTTTTGCTATTCTTACAAGCTAATTTCAGCATTTTTTGCTATTTTCTGCTATTTTTACATTTTAAATTTCCACGTCTGGAATGTATACAGGGTAAAGGCTCAAATTCACATATATTAATCTTTGTAACATTTAAGTTAGGTGGTGTTTCAGCTTTTTCGATATTCGGCCTACTTAGGGTTTGAGATGAATTTTCCCAAAGGTATTTATTTTTAAAGATTTGGGTACCTCAGACTACTTAACACAGTCAATATGGGTGTCATACTTTTTCTTTTTGAGGATACATTCTTACAGTTTATATGTTATGCTGCTCTGTTTCTTTTTTATAGTTGATTTTTTGATTGCTAGTAATTTTTATTACATTTAACAGATGATATAAAATTTCATATTAAAATTCTTTTAAAATTTTCCAAGAAAATATGTACTAAAAAATATTTATATGAACATAAAAGGGAAGTGTAACCCAGAAAAAATATTTTGTTTAAAAAAAATTATAATGATGAATAGCAAAAAAAAAAAAAAAAATTAAATTGTAAACTACATCTTATGCAACTGTTTTTCACTCTTCAATTTCCCTCACTGTCATTTGGTTTACCAATTCTTTTGACTCTGTATAATATCATGAGGTTTTTTTTGTTGGAATTTTTGTGTTTTTTCCTCTTAAATTAAAACGATTTTCTGCCAGTGATTAAAACGGAAATTCTGAAATTAAAATGACAGCAGTGCTGTGGTTCCCATACAGTCAGCCAAGCATCGCAATGATACCATTTACTACTACTGACCATCACACAGTCAGTCGTCATTACCATCATGTACCGCCACCACTATAGAGCAGCAACATCTCCACTTTGGTCTACTCCACACTCTTTCTCTTCTTTTTGCTCCATGCACTACACAGTTGTAACAAACAACATTGCAATGTGAAACAACTTTTGTTGTTTCTTTTTTTTTTTGTTGGATTATTTTTTGCACAAAGTCACTTGATGTTTTACATGGGGTACGTACATACATCCGTACACTCGTCCAAGCACTTAAATCAACATATGTATGATGTTACACACTTATACAGATGAATATCTATTCGGCATACGCATAAGTGCGGTTATTATTTGTAAAATGTTTATATTTTCCCTAAATAAAGACCACGCTTTTAATATCAAAAGGCCATGTTTTTGATTTTCACTGAAAGTATTTGTTGCAGTCCTAAGTTTAACATTAAAATTTATCAAAAAACCATCGAGAAGTTTTAAAGTTGTAAATTGAAAATTTAGCTTTAAGCTTTTTAGTATTTAAGTGTTGCCCTAATACACATACATCATACTTACATTTTTAACAAATTTAACATGCGTTTCAAATGTATGTAAAAGGGATTTTTGTATTACACATAAGTTTGTAAGTAGAATGTTGATACGTTTTTTTTTTTGTTTTGTTTGCTGCTGCTGCCACTACAATCGTTTTTGCTGTTGTTGTCCCTTTACTCTACTCTTGTTGCAATAACAGCAATTGTAATTCTTTGTTGATGCGCCTACATAAGTTGTTATTTCTGTCTGTCCACCCTATGTCCATACATCTGTATAGTATGTATAGTCCGTCCGTCCGTCCGTCCGTTTGTCTGTCGGTTTTTGCGTACTTTTTACAAGTGAAATTTGATTTTTAACGAGAAAAGTCCATTGTCATAGTTTTGTTTTTCTGCATTGTTTGTGCATGTGCAAAATTTATTTGTAAGTTGGTTGTTTTTTAATATTTTTTAAATGAAATTTTAATATTATGCATATTTATGCAAACATATGTATTTGTGTAGAAAAAATCCAACTTATACACTCAAAAAAAAAAAAAGGAGCTTTAAAAATCAGGAATAGCAGGCAATACCGCTAAAATACCGTTCGTTATAGATTCCAAACCATTTCAGCTGACTAACGTTAACCTTAAAATACCGTTATCGAATTAACTGAAATACTGTTATACTTAAAATATCGTTACGGAAATAACTGAAATACCGTTATCCTTAAAATACCCCGATGCCGAAATATGTAATCTAAAATAGCATTACTATAACGATAACAGCATC
Source organism: Leucophora obtusa (assembly GCA_949987735.1). Lineage (NCBI taxonomy): Eukaryota > Metazoa > Arthropoda > Insecta > Diptera > Anthomyiidae > Leucophora > Leucophora obtusa. Next base: position 17,205,711 of record OX465299.1, read on the forward strand.
GTTTTGGTTTCCATCTATGTTAAAAATCTTATCTTATTTATACACTCATAGAAATAAATCTGTAAAAATAGCAGCAAATGCTACTAAAAATTTGTGAAAAATGACATTGTATAAAAAACTGCTGAAATTAGCAGATTATTTTCTGCTACATACTAGTAAAAGAAGAACAGAAAAAATAAAATTGCTAAATTTTACAGAATTTTGGTTATATTTGAGATAACGTTCAGTTAATTGAAAATGATAAATTATACTGTACACTAATAGAAAAAAGTCTATAAAAAATTTGTTAAAACTACTTAAAATTAGTTAAAAATAATGCTTCAGAAAAAAACTGTTAAACCAGCAGATTATTTAGCCTATATATTAGTCAGATAGGAACAGCAAAAATAAAACTGTTAAATACACAGAATTTTGGTTACATTTAAGTCAAATTTTTTGTTAACAATAAATAGCAACTTTGTCGATTGTCGACCGACGACAGCAAAAGTCGTCGCGAATAATTTAAATTCAGCGACAATCGATTATCGACATGTTTTGATATTTTGAAAAAAAAATAAAGCAAAACAAGAATATGGTTGTATTTTTTTCGCCACAATTCTTTACCAATTCAATTGCGGTTTTTCATTAATTCTTGTTGTTTTACATTATTTTGAATTTAATTTTGCTTTTTTGCTTTAAATTATGCATTTTTATTTTCAATTATATTTCTTCTGGCAAAAAAATAATTTTTTTTGTAAACAAAGTACGAATTTTTGCAACTCTAATACGTATTTCTGCAACTCTGTTCCCTTAATTAGTTAAAAATATGGCAACTGTTTGACAAATATTTTGAGTGTGTATTAGTGTGTCGTCACGAAAGTAGAATAGATTCTATTACGACGACAAATCGCCGAACGACATGGCGACATTTTGCTTCCCATACAAAATATATGAAAAAGCACATGTCGTTGTCGACCCAGTTCTGATTAATCTCTTAGTCTGCTAAAATCAGCAAAAAATTCTGCTAAACAGCCTAAAAAATCAAGAAAAGTTTAAAATTTTCTTTTAAATGCAAATAAAAATCGAGCCTTTTGAATTATTTTTTACACATAAAAGTCTTTTTTTACAAAGTGATGCATACCTTAAAGTAACATTTACCAAGTTTATTTTTTTCAGCTAAAAAATTGGTACACTCAAAAAAAAAAGTCAATAAAGTCAGCAAAAAATGTTGCTGTGTCAGCAAATTTTTAGTCAGGAGCGTGCTTGCAAAAAAGTTTGTAATTTTAGCAAAAGGTTTGCTGAAAATCAGGGAGCTGATTTTTACCAAAAAAATAGTAATCTTCAGCAAAAGGTTTGCTAACACTTAGTCGATTGCAAATGAAAAAAATCCTTGCTAGAATCACTAAACTTTTTGCTGAATATTAGTAGACTGAAAAAAACTCAAAAAACTTGTAGCGAAATTTTACTTTAGTTAATTTATTTGCTGAAAATTTAAATATAGAATATGTATAGATTTGTTTTTCATTTCTATCATTTCCGTTGTCTGTACTACATCCAGACAAGCTGCGACATCTACATCTTGTCTATCTGGTTGTCGTCCACGCTATGAATGCGGTTATCAGCACAATTTTTGTAGCAAAATAAATTAGTAAAACATTCGTTCAAAATTAGTTTAGTGCTAAAAAAATATAACTAAAATTTTTGTGAAAACGGAATTTCAGCAAAAAAATTGCTAGTACACTTGATATACAAGACATTTTACTAATTTTTCTACTAACTTATTTTTTTGAGTGTACGGTTTGATACGCTTTTTCATAATTAATAAAAAAAAAAAATTAGTCTCGATAGCTTCTTCTCCTTTCTAACCCCTTCTACTGTCAATTGTAGCACCGATGATTTTTGTTTCAAATTGTCTCAAAAGCAACCGCCTGTAGGTAACCAGTTCTATGGAATTGGTTCTAGCAGAATTAGTTGCAGAATTGGTCTAATGGGTAACCGATTGGAAAAATATTTTATAAAAATTTTTTTGTGGTTTTTGTTTTTTCTTTGATATCTTAAATGTTAAATGACGCTCCTAGACGAGAATAAAAAATTCTCATTGAGTTTGTGATTTAACCAAATAAATATTTCTAGAAATTCTAAAACGTCGCACTATGCTTCGTCCCATGGACAAAAATCGAAAAAAAAAAATTTGTCTCAAATTTTGAGTACAGAAAGTTTTTTTTAAAGATAAGAAAGTAACTCAAAAAATGTGAAAAAAATAGTTGGTGTAATTGTTTTTGCCGCCAAGAGAGGGCGCTAAACTCAGAGAATTTTATGCAAAAATGACTTAACAGAAAATAATTCTCAAAAATACTTTTTTTAAAAACTTGTTCAAAGATTTGTTTTTTAATTACTTTAGTATATTTGTAGTTAAATTAAAATATGCAGTTTAGTATATGTTTACAAAACAATTATTTTTTATTGCTCCGAAAAATACATTTTTTTTGTTGGAAATCAAAAAATTACTTAAGTTTGGTGGAGTATAAAAAAAATTATATAAAATTATATATTTTTTTCTCCTTTTTTTGTAAGTTTATACTGTTATATAATAGATCATTAAAAAATTAGTTACTATTTTTTAACACAAATCAAAAAAAAAATGGATTTTTTGAAATGCCTAAATTCATGATTTTTACACAAATTTCACGAATTTAAGAGGGTTTAGTATTCAAACCATAAGAACCTTCCATTTTAGGTATAGGATGTGTTGAGCGAACTTTTGTAAAACACTACGAGGAACATTTTTTGGGACATTCTAACCCTCTAACTCTTCAATGAAAGGAACTTTTTTGGCCCCCTTTTAAAAAGGGACAAAAAAGACCCCTAAGTTGAAGAGTTACATGGTTAAAATGTTCCACAAAAATGTTTCTCGTAGTGTTTTACATAAGTTCGCTGAACACATCCTATACCTAAAATGGAAGATTCCCATGGTGTCTCCCTAAAATCCAGGTTTGTGGGACATTTGAGCACCAATTCTGAATAAGTACGAAATTAACCCTTAGATACATTTTAAGTTTTTACTTACTACTGGCACTTAAGTTAAATATTCAATGCTGATGTCTTATGTAAAACACTACGAGGAATACTTTTGTGGAATATTTTAACCCTCTAACTCTTCAACTTACGGGTCGTTTTTGTCCGTTTTAAAAAGGGGCCAAAAAAGTCCCTTTAATTGAAGAGTTAGAAGGTTAAAATGTTCCACAAAAGTATTCCTCGTAGTGTTTTACATAAGCACGCTGAACATACCCTATGCCTAAAATGGAGCATTCACATGGTTTCCTATTTTAATCCTATTTAATTTTTTTTGGCCCCTTCTTAAAAAGGTACAAAAAAGACCCGTAAGTTGAAGAGTTAGAGGGTGAAAAAGTTCCACAAAAATATTCCTCGTAGTGTTTTACATAAGTTCGCTGAACACATCCTATACCTAAAATGGCAGATTCCCATGGTTTCTCCCTAAAATCCAGGTTTGTTGGACATTTGAGCACCAATTCTGAATAAGTACGAAATTAACCCTTAAACAAATTTTAAGTTTTTACTTATTACTGGAACTTAAGTTAAATTTTCAATGCTGATGTATTTAAAGACTTACAGTGGAATTTCATGACAAATATTTTTGCGGAACATTTTAACCCTGTAACTCTTCAACTTGCGGGTCGTTTTTGTCCGTTTTAAAAAGGGGCCAAAAAAGTCCCTTTAATTGAAGAGTTAGAGGGTTAAAATGTTCCACAAAAATTTTCCTCGTAGTGTTTTACATGAGTAAAACTGTATATACCTTATGCCTAAAATGGAGGATTCACATGGTTTTCTATTTTAATCTTATTTAATTTTTTTTTTTGTTTTAGAAAAATCATTTTAAGCCTTTAAAACCCATTTTTTGTGAAAGTCATTTTTTTTATTAATGAATCGATTTTTGGCACAAATTTCGCACAAATATGGCTTGACCTTATGTCATTTCAAATGCTAAATTTCATAGCAATTGGATAATTTTTGCAGGTTTTAAAAAGATTTTAAAATAAAGGATATATGGCAGGACTAAGAGTCCTTGCTTCGATTTTGATAAAAATTGACACAAACGTTTCCAGTTTTATGGGCATCTCAATGGATACTTTTTGTAAATTTACGTTCATTCATGTAGCTAATATAATATTTTTAAATTTCTGGTCCTATGGGAGGTGGGCGTGTCCTTGGCCCGATATTTCCAAAAATTGAAATTTTTCTTAAATAAGGGGTTCTATGTCAGTATGTCAAATTTCAAAACTCTGTCTCCACTCCTTCTATTTTTGTCCAATCGTTATATGGGATCAAAGCACCGTGGGCCGAGCTCCTCCCAAAATTAATTTTGGTTTTTTCTTTTTTAATACCAGAGGTGCCCATATTTTTTTTTTTTTTGACAAAATCCCATAAACTGCACTTTAGCCCATTTAATTCCTTTAATGCAATTATTGTTTGTCCCGATAAAAATAAATTTGGAATTTTCTGGGAAGTTATATAATACTGATAATAAGCAAAAATATTACAAATATTAATCGCAAACCCAATTTTGTGCAGTTATCAGGTAACGGAAATTTAACAAAACATTTGAAAAATAAATTCCTAATTAAATCGTTATGGATTTTCATTAAAATTTAACAAATATTAAACTTCGACAAAAAATTCTAAAGCAACACACATAAAAGTCAGAATAATTGAAATTCATTTTTAATGATTCATCATTTTATTTATTTATTTTTTTTTAAATGTAAATATTGTTGTGGTAATATTGACTTGTTATTTAGTTTGCGTTAAGGATGACTTCACTTTTTTTTAATAATAATTTTTTTTTTTTCCAATAAAATAAAAATAACTGAAAAACGATAACCAAGTACTACGATATTATAAAGAAAAAAAAAATCAACAAAACAATTGTCGACATGAAATTATATAAAAAAAAAAAATGTATAAATAAATGAATACAGGTGAACGTGACGAATTATTAAATTACAGAAAAAAATATAAGTACGAGTATTAAATATTGGTAACGTAAAAATCTTAATATTAGAAAAATAGAAATATAATAATTAACATGTTCAATTAGATTTCAGTAATAAAATATTTATTTAAAAAATTGCTATTAAATGACGTGATTTTCTTGTTACGGTGAATATAATCAGGTTTCAATAGAATTACACAATATTCAAAACAAAGAAATTAGACCAAAAATGTCATTATCATTTGAAAGGTATTAAGTACAAATAAAGTAATTCTCTTATCGCTTACATTTTAATTAATGTAAGCTAGAGAGGGTAACAGCTTTTATTGTGTGCCACAGTAAGCATAGAAAAGAGTCAGTTTTATATATTATCCAATTCGAAAAGACTTGCAAAAATCAAACTTAACTTTTTACTTCAAAAACTAATTTCAGTGTTTTAAGTTATTAAAAATTTTCTACAAGTTGTGGTTTAAATACTTAATTAATATTATTTTCTTAAGTATGTGTAGGTACTTAGTTAAAAGCACTACAATTTATTAATAATACGTTTTTTTTTTTTTTGCATTATAAAACTGTTTTGAATTTTAAGTTCAGATTTCAATTTGCTTATGTGATTAATTTAAAATGCCAAGTGTAAAGTCATCAGCGATGATGTTGATTACTAATACAATTGGTATTCGCCAGCTCAGTGTTGTTTGGTTTAACGACATGTTGCTGTTGTCGTTTATTGTTTTATTGGTATTTTATTAAGACCGGGTTTTAAGTCACAGAATATTTGTTTACGATTTAACTGTAGTATATAAATAAACTTTTAATAAAAATATGTGGGTGTATCACGACTTTTTGTGAAGTTTAATTTATTAATGATTTGTTTTTTGTTCATTAAGTTAAAATTTTGACAATTGCACAGTGAATTTGAGGCAGAAAAAATTGGATAAAAAAACTAGAATTGATTAAAGTACAATTTCTCGAATTAACGCAGGGACTCAAAAATTATATAACAACGCCTATAAATAAACAGATTTTAACTGAAATTTTTACAAATGACTTTACTATCATACAGAAATCAGTTGCTTGACTTATCTCAAATTATAAAAATGAAAGTTAAGTGGTGTCAACTTATGATGTTGGAAAATTACAAAGTTATATATGGATGAAATCAAAAAATGTGATAAATTTTTGGGCCAAATTTGTGAGAAGCAAAAAGTGTTAATATTTCGGTTTTTTTCTTAATGGAATCAGTAAGTTTAGTCATTATAAACCTAATTACAAAAAATCTCACCTACAAGTTGTCGCAATAACTTTTTTTGCACAATTTTAATTTTTTTTGTTGTAACGGAGTTTACATTTCTGCAAGCAAAAGATATAACAAAAAAAATTGCGTACGAATTTTCTTCAATTTATTAGTTTTTCGTATTTGGGTTTTCAACTTGCTTTCCAATGATATATAATTTGTATTTATCAAATTGGCGGTTTCGCGAATAAAAATACAATTCATTCCGCGAAAAAAATTTTAATTTTTTTTTTTAATTTTGTATTTCTGGTCCTTTTAAATGCTTTTCAAAAATATAAAATTTTTTAAAATCCAAACAGCGGTTGCGCAGTTAAAAAATAATATATTAAAAACATAACATTTCGCGTACAAAAAATTCTCAAATTGTGTGAAACAAATTTAGTTTGTCAAACTAATGTCAGTAATGACTCGAAATATCGATTCAAAACCAATGAAATGAAAAATCAATCGTTTTTCGCTCCAGCAGCTTAGGGTAAAAAACTGATAACTTTTTTTGATTTGACGCAAAATTATTAGTTGAATCTTCTTTTGACGAATAAATATTAGTTGAATCACCTCTGTTTATGGTTATTTTAAAATATTTTAAACATTTATCTACATTTATTTGAATGAAATCTGATGCAAACAATTGTGGTTATGGAGTTTACAGTTACGGAGTTTACATTTGATTACTTTTTTCGTTTTCTTTCAGAAACGCTTTGTCAGAATTTTTTTTTCCGAAACGAAATCGCATGATGCCTACAAGGTGAATCCAAATATGAAATTGTTTTTCTTACTCATTAAACAGTTTGGTGTAAAAATTAGGAACGGAGTTTACAACATTTTTTCAAATCTTATTAAAGACATCCTTTTTCATCTCGAGAATGTTACATGCTGCAGAAAAGCTTCAAGTCTATTATACTGGATGATTACTTACAGTCCAACGATCATTTGAGTATAAATAACATTATACTTTTCGCAATATAAATAATAGATAACTCCAAAATTCTGGTATACGCATTTTTATCCAAAATTAAAAATCGAAAAATCGTTACAGAGTTGAAGTCGTGATAGCTAAGATATACGAAAAAGTTTGTAAAATGTATTAATTTTTTTTAAAAACGGCACTTTTCCTCTTCATAAAAATTCTTACAGTTAGTGTTTAGCTTTATTGGTTATTAAAATATAAGCTATTAAAGTTAAAAAACCTTATGAGTTACTTGTTACGGAGTTTACATTTGGCATATAAAATTGGTCACAAATTTTATGTATTAACCAAAAATTGGTCAGATTGTTATACATTTTGTAAAACTGGTGACAATGCGCTGATATATATCGCGATATATAACTCAAATGTAATCCATGCATTAGAAATTAGGTGGTTACACGGTTTTTATCACATTTTTTGATATCACCCATATATATATTTTTTTACAATCATATGAATTTAAGTTTAGTTAATAGGTCTATTATTTATTATTTAATATATTGTTACATTTTTACTTAGCAAAAACGTTGATTTATTTCCTTTATATAAGCCGGGTTTTTTCTATTTCAATCATATATAGGGTTTTCCAATAAGGCCTTGACAACTTTTTTTTAAAATAACGTACGTCGCGTCAAATGGTCCATCGGCTTCAATTCTTGAATCAGCTTGATCTTGTATGGGTGTAAACCAAAATCTTTACGCAAAATTCGCCATAAAGTGGTCTTGGCGCTGCCCAGTTCTTGAGAACGCCGCGGAATCGACTGATTTGGATCGTTTGCTACGGACGCCTGACCGGCAGCGATATTTTCGTCACTTCGACCAACCCGTTGTCTCACTGGCACGGCAGCATCACACAATGAATAAGTAGACTCAAATTTTTGCACGAAACTACTAGGGTGAGAATAACGACCGAAAATTGGAGTTAAGGCTCTTAAAGTTGCGGTCACCAACTTCGAATTTCGATAGTACATTTATGCATACGTTGTTCGTTCGTGTACTTTACCATGATGAAAATGTTGAGTTTACTGAAAAAAAGGAAAGTAACAGTTAGATGATCAGTGAAATAGTGCGTTCACAAATTAAATTCAAATTTGTCAAGTACATATTGGAAAACCCTATATAACCAATCCCACCGCTGTCACCAATTGTTACGTTTTACCTTATAAAAACGTTCGTTTATCTCCTTTGGATAAATCGGGTTGGTGCTCTTTGCAATTTAAATAACACACACCCTTTTGGTTTATTTTTAGGTTATACACTTATTTATTTAACACTTTATTATATTACAACTGCATAACACACACACAAGTTTACCAACGATTTTTAATACAATGATTTACTAAAGCCCGACTGAATTACAAAATCGCCAGTAATCAACTATTTAATATTTTTTCATTTTTTTTTATTTTTTTTTTTAGTTTTTTTAAATTTTTTATTTTTTTTTAATTTTTTTTTATTTTTTTTTAATTTTCTTTTTGTTTTTTGTTTTTTTTTTATTTTTTTTTTTTTTATTATTTTTAATATTTACAATTAATTTGTTTAAATTCAATATTTTTTATAATTTTTCAATATTTAAAAATATATAAAAAAAAAAAATTATGAAAATTTGCTTTTTATGCACGTATGAAAATAGTACTGAAAACAATACTGACTTTCAGCAAAAACCTCGCAATGACAAAGTGGTGTTTTTATGCCAGTCAGCTTTTGAAAAATAAAAAAAAAATATTTTTTTAAAAAGATTTTTTTTCTTTAAATTTTAATTGGCGAAAAAGAGCTTTCGTTGCACTCGTTCAAAAAGTACTGAAAAAATGTTAAAATCATTAGTGTTTATGCTAAAAAAGAAGTAAATCTAAATCATCAATTGTAGTGCTTTTTCTACTGCTACGGTATCTCTTTCTCTATCTCTTTCTCACTAAAATGTCTTATTGTGATTAGAAACCATAAAGACATAATATTCAAATGGAACCTAATTTATAAAAATAAATGGACCTAATTTTCTCAGTGAGAGGAAACTATCGGCCTAAACTACGTTTTATCCAAGGAAAAACCTTTACTTTTTATCTACATAAATCTGGTAATAACCAACTGGTATAGTACTATTTTCAAGGAGTAAATTGTAATTTTCAAACTAATACAAGTAGTACCACAGTGGGAGTTTGGCGAAATTGCCCCCATCCCTATGAAATCTCCATGTTATATTCTATAGTTGCCTGGTTCAAATAAACTAGTACATAACTGGTTCTTGACTAGTATTTTTTGCTACTGGGTTGTGCCAGGTCTTTATACAAAAGAAAAAAAATTAAATCAGTTACTTGGAAAATTGTGCAAACTCAACATAGTGCAATTTGAGGTACGACGTTGTGCGCCATTTAAAGTTTAGACCATGGTTGACAACCATTCACCCTAAAATACCAACAACGATTTGAAACTATTTGAAATTACTACCTACCCTCAACCTTAAAAAAGCCTAACGAAATAACTTGAAATACATATAACCTCAAAATACCCCAACGAAATATTGTTGAATCGGTTGCCAATCCGAATCAAGACTATCTGAATTTATCTTGATATTTTTAAAACCATTTTAAGATTCTTAATTCATTAAGGGTCAAAAATTAAAATTATGAATTAAGTCTTAATATTATGGCGTCATGTAACCCTATAAAGCCCAATGTTGCCAGCAATAAACAATATAATTTTCTTCCTCAGTGTGAATTACAGGAAGAAAATTACAAAAGTTTTTCGGCAGAATCTACTGAAAATGACAGTTAAAACAAAGTTATATGCAGTGAAAAAGGCGACAAAGGTACCTTTAAAATATGTAACTAAAAATTTCGTTATTTTTAACTGTTGAAAAATAATTAAAAATGTATTAAAAACAACTACCAATGTCGTAAAACTAACTGAAAAATTTTTACTACGAAAATTTAAAAAAAAAATTTACAAAATCGGTAAAAACTACTGTTTTTCTACACTTAATTTTTTTGGTATTATAAAAATATATTTTAATAAAAAAAAACATTTTTTTTTCTTTCGATTACTAAAATATGTGCAATTACTTCAACCTATTTAAAATTCGAAGTAAAAATTCCAAACGGTTCTCCAATTATTATGCTTTTATGCATTGGAGATACAATACAAGTTTCTGATTTTTATTTGCAAACTAGAAATATATCAATTATAACACTATGCGACAGTCAAAATCGGGATGGGATGAAACCAACGGGAAATGTTATATCGGTCAAAAACAAGTTATACGTGTCCCGGCGTTTCGCTGGGTCACCCCTAGGAATCGAGATATATCTTTTTTTTGACATAACTCGAGAACCACTAGTCCGATTTTGCTCAAACAATTTTAAAAAAATTAAAAATTACAATTCCTTTAATCTGTTCATATTACGTTTTTTTATATACTCAACAGTTTTGCCGGTAAAAATAAATGTTTGTTACCGCTACCATAAAAATCAATAACCTTTTGTTTATTACTTTTTTTTAATATTTTAGGCAAAAAATATTTTTTCCTTCATACATTTATTTTTACCGGCAAAACTGTTGAGTATATAGAAAAACGTTATATGAACAGATTAAAGGAATTGTAATTTTTAATTTTTTGTCTCACAGTGTAACAAATATAAACTAAACAAGAATTTTTAGAATTCAAATAAATTCAACGAATTTTTTTTTTAATAACTAACAAAAACAACTGTTTAGTGTAAAATTACTGTTTTGGTAGTTGTTTATTATGATAATAAAAATAACTGCTTTAAACAACTGTTACGAAATTACAGTTCTTTTCGTTAGTTGTTTTCTTAAATAACCGTCATAACTGTTGTTTTGCATTTTTTCTATAAAAAAACAACTGTATTACTGTTAAAAACAACAACTACTGATTACTTCATAAACAACTGTCATGTAGTAACTGTCAATCTTTTTTGAGGGTGCATTCACAGAATGATATCGGTAAAATTAACTGCAATTGCAGTTAAAAAGTGTACACTGCAATTGCATATGCATTAACTATAATTGAAGTTATTTTTATTTGCAAGTGTAATTAAAATAACTGCAATATCTTGCAGTTATTTGAAGTGTAAACTTTTTTAACTGAAATTTCAGTTAACTTTACGGACATAATTCTCTTAGTGTGTACAATAAACATTTTTTTTTTCATTTAAAAATTTATTTTTAGAATTATACGAGTATCTTTTGTCATAGTTTTATACAAGATTTGAAAAATGTGTCAATTTATTTCACTTGAGACAATACCATGTTCAGTTCACTGATTTCTTTTAAACAAATTTTTTAAACAATGACAGGGTCACCAGGCACCAGTAACCAGTCTCGTGATATCGTTCTCAAAAATATCGTATTTTTAATTTTAATCCACTGCAATGTCCACATATGGCCCAAAAATTATGCGGTTAAACTTTGATGGAAAATTCTTGAATTTTTTTTTAAATTTTCTTTTTTTTCTGCCGGAAAACTTTAATGAATTTTTTCTTTTTTCTACGAATTATACAATAAAATATATGAATTAATTTTTTTAAATTATCATCACACTTAATAATTCTTTTATTTTCTGTTATGGTAATATTGTATATTTTTGTTGTTGTTGTTGTTGTATTGTTGTTCTTGTTCCTGCACAATTATTGCAACAATGGTTGGCATAATTTTGTTTTTGTGTACAATTTTCCATGTGTGCAAGTGTGTGTCTTGAAATTTGCACACTTATAAATAACACATACATATACACTCGCATACACTCGAGTATAAATATGGAGCGTTATATCCTTGTGCTTTGTTTTGTACAATCATTCGTTTTATTTTCATTATGCCAGGATATGTGCTGGTATTAACTGTAACTCTCGTACTGGTTTAAGCCACAATTATTATTATGCAACCACTTTCATTTCCTCTTTCACTCGGTAATGTGCTGTGTTGCCTGTTATGGCTGTGTATGTATGGTAACTGGGTAATGTTTCTTACTTTATGGCTTATTTATGTTGCAGTTGTTGTTGTTTGTTGTAAATCCGTTTGTTATAACGGATGTTAAGGAATGAATACAAACGGAACAAACTGAACATGATGATAATGAAGTTGGCGTTGACGACAACAATGTTGGTGCTAATGATAATTATGTATGGAGTAGTAAAATTGTGACATTGGTTTGTTGCATGTTGCAAGTGTGTTTGCCTCTTTTTTTTTTTTTTTGTTTGTTTGTTTTATTTATTCTCGGTTTTCCTTGTTACTAATTTATTTAATACATCTTGTAAAGCTTTTGTATTTTGTTTATTTATAACCAACCATGCATTTGTTTGTGCATCCTCATGATCATCCTTTTTGCCTTTCCCTTTGTACATCTTAATGAACCAATTTATGTGTCCTTAAGCGCCTTTCTTTGCAAATATGAAAAATTACTTGCATACATACACTCATAGAAGTAAACATGTAAACAAAAGCACAAAAAGCAACTAAAAATTTTTTTAAAATTACCTTGCGCAAAAATCTACTAAAATTAGCAAATTTTTTTTATAAATAAGAACAGCAAAAATAAAATTCTGATTATTTAACAGTTTTATTTTTTCTGTTTCTATCCCAGCAAAAAAAATTTAAAGTAGTGCTTTACAAACTACTTCTTTTAATGATTCACAAGTATCCGTTAGTGTATTTTTACTGCTTTTTAATAGTTATTCTGAACAACTTCAAAAAATCACTTCTTTCATTGGTTCCCAAGTATCCGTTATTATAATTTTACAGCTTTTTTAGAATTACTTCTGAACAACTTCAAAAAATCACTTCCTTCATTGCTTCCCGAGAAATCCGTTATTACATTTTTACAGCTTTTTTAGAATTACTTCTGAACCGCATCCAAAAAATCACTTAAGTATTGCTTGGAAAGAGTAATTGTTCTAAAAGTGATCGTAAAAAGTGATTTTGGTATTATTTGGCATTTCCAAACAGAGAGTCACGGGTTCGATTCCCGGCGGGACTAATATTTTTTATTTTTTTTTTTTATTTTTTTTTTAATATTTATAATTAATTTGTTTAAATTCAATTTTTTTTTAATTTTTAAAAATATGTATATAAAAAAAATGGTGAGAAGTTGATTTTTATGTACCTGTAAAAATAGTACTGAAACCAATATTAAATTGGAGTGCACCTTTTACAGTTGTTTAGTAAGTACTTTTATTGAAGAGAATAAGGAACAATATCTCGCATTAACAAAGTGGTGTTTTTATGCCAGTCAACTTTCATCGCAAGTTCAAAACCCGGTAGCGGCAATAAAAAAACTTTTGTAAAATAAAAAAAATATAATTTTTGTGAAGAATTTTTTTAAACTTTTAATTGGTGAAAAAGAGCTTCCTTTGCACTCGTTCAAAAAGTACTGAAAAAATGTTAAAGTCGGAGTACTCCTCTCCTATGACAACTCAATGTTAAAATCATTAGTGTTTATGTTAAAAAAGAAGTACATCTATATCATCAATTGTAGTGCTTTTTCTACTGCTTCGGCATCTCTTTTTTCGCTGGGATCTTACTAATATTTAGCAAACATAATCTGCTAATTTCAGGAGTTTTTTTTTAGGCAAGGTAAATTTCAACTACTTTTTAGTAGTTTTAACTAAAACTTTTACCGACTTTTTTCTATAAGTGTATTCATATCGATGGATATAAGTTGATTCCAATTTGTAGCTGACGAAGAAACTGCCACTTGTTACAATAATGCTAAGTTACTTCATTATGATGGAAAAATGTTTTGTTATAATTTATTCCAGTTGGAATTTAACTCTCAGTACCGAGTTGGCAATTTATGATCATCGATATATGTGCCTTCATATTTTTATGTTACATGTGTTTGTATCCAGGGCATATAGTGTTGTGTATATGATGTGCATATTTGCTGTGGCATACAAATTTAAATTTTAAAAATTGTAATTTAACAATTGTATTGTTGTTATGAATTTATCTTAACTGTGGCAGATGTGAAATTTGTTTATACATTTAAACATTGAAATATATTTGCCTATGCATATGAGGCTTTCCATATCAACTGAATTGCTAAAAGAAAAAGTATAGCGTGTTAATGTCAAACCCGTAGTAATTATTGTCCTTTTCATACGAATGAAAAATCTAACAGCTTTTTGAATTTTTCTAAAAGTTAGACAAAGCAGCCTTGGATAAAAATTGACCAATTTACACGTTAAAAAAAACAACCGGGTAGAAATATAATTGTGCTGGTAATATAATATGTTTGGAGGAATTTTATATACAATACATAACATCCTAGGAAAAAAGAGATGCAAAGGCCGTAGAAAAAGCACTACAATTAATGCTCTAGATTCATTTATTTTTTTAACAGAAACACTAATGATTTTAACATTGAGTAATCATAGAAGAGGAGTACTCCCACTTCAACATTTTTTTTAGAACATTTAAAAGAGTGCGAACGAAACTCTGTCATCAATTGAAAGATTAAAAAAAACTTTCGGAAAAAAATTCCTACCTGAAGATTGCTAGTCTAGCTCAAGTACAATTTTCACAAGTACAGAAAAAGCAATTTTTCATCATTTTAACTAAAAAAAATATTGAATTAAACAAATAAATTATAAATATTAACAAATTTTTGGGCCCGCCAGGAATCGAACCCGCCATCATCTGTACGAAAATAACTTTTTAGGACCACTTTTAGAGCAGTTATACTGTACAATAGAACGTGCCTCAAAAAAAGTTCGCCATACACCGTCCATTCCAAATTTTTTTTCCAAGGAGGTTTGAAACTAATTTTTTATTCTGCCGAACGTAGGGGTCGCCATTTTACATTTTTCGTTATATCTTTGGCATTTACAGTCGGCTCTTAAAGTATAATACATCGATGTTTTTCTCTCGAGGGGACCAATGTTTTGTTCTAAAGGCCATTGACCTCAAGTGTGCCGTTCTAGTATTTATTTCAGTTGCTAATCCCCTAAAGTCAGAAACTTAAAGCTCGCAAAAAATCATTAAAATTTTGCTAAGGAAGTTTTGCGATAAATCCAGCAGATTTTTTTTTTTTTTTTTTGTTGCCGAATGGATTTTTTCCTTTATAGGAAAACACTGGTCTCCTCTAGGCAAAAAATCGTTATATCACACTTTAAAATTCGACTGTAAATGCCGAAGCTATAACGAAAAATTAAAAAAGGCGACCCCTACGTTCGGTAAAAAAGACATTTTTGAAATTGCCTTGCAAAAATACTTTATATTTGAAGGTGTAGCGCGCACTTTTTTTTTACCTGTAACGTGGTACGGCCTACTGTACAAGTAATACTTAACCCTTTCGACCCCAAAGTTGCCTACAAGCAACTTCGTAGTTATGTGCCTATAACTCCCGTTGTATTTATTTTTTTATAACGATTTTTTTTACTCAGTAGCAGTGAAGTTCCACAATGGCTGTATATAAATTTCATATAGCAGGCTTTGATAGTGTTCATTTGAGAGCTGTTTTTCATAGTGTTCATACACATTTTTCCTCACAGCAAATTTTACGTTAAAATAAATTTTTTGTTTAAATTAGTCTCAAAAATTGTGTGATGAATCAAATTCAAAAAGTCAAAAACTTTTATGTAGAGTTTAGTAATAGAAAAAATATAAAATTTAAATTTAAAAAAAATTTTTAACCCGTTCGGGGCCGGTAGCATGTTAATGTTAATGAACTTTAATTCCAAATTCCAAATATCTCCGATAGGGGGTGCTGCAAAGCCAAAAAAGTAATAAAAAATATTTATTTGGTATAGATATACATGTACACGAAGTTTGGTCGGAAAATTCCCAGCCATTTAAAGTTGGGGTCGAAAGGGTTAAGTGATTTTTTGGATGTTGTTCAAAATTACTTCTAAAAAAAACGAAAGCAACGAAAGAAGCAAGTTTTTTGGAAGTTGTTCAGAATTACTTTTAAAGAAGCAGTAAAAATACACTAATGGAAACTTTTGAAGCAATGAAGGAAGGTCCAGCCAAGGCGGTTTAACCGATTTCGATCCAGTTTTTTTTTTTCTTTCGTAGGCAACAATAAACTCTAGTTCTTATCATGGATCGTTTTTTGAGTTTTAGTCAAAAAAAATTTTTTTCTTGCCTTTTTTGGAATTTTTATGTTTGTGTGGCAACTTTGTTAAAAAAATTTAAAAAAAAAATAAAAATCGGTTCACGATAAAGACTAGCGAATTTATCTGGCATAAAGAATCACTTTACATTTTTATTTTTCGATACTTAATGAAGGCTGCGCAGTGGCAGACGATTTTGCATTTTTTAAACAAGGCCAATAATGAAGTGGCAACCCTGTCCACATCGGTTGCCGGAATTTAAAACTAAACATTTTTGAAAATGTTGCAATAAAATGCTTTTTAAATGAAATAATTTGACGATAAAGAATGCCTTAATATATCTCGCGATAATGTGGAACAAAAATGTCTTAGTGCTGCCCATTTCTCGGCGATAATTTGGCTTTAATAAAGGAACTGCTTTCGTATTGGCTGAAAGTATTGCAGTCAAGTAACAGTCAGAAGCTTCCGCACTACGAAGGCAGAAACTTCCGCACTACGAAGATATTATTTATTGCATGTAAAAAATGTTTTCTAGGCGATATTATAAGGGAATCTTCTTCGTATTGCAATGCTTACGGGGTAGTGTTAGTTTTTATTATTATTTATTTATTCTTGTCGTTTATTTAACCTTCTTTTTTTAATTTTTAACTCCACAATTTTCTTGAGCATAAGGTTTGTTTTTTATATATAATTTATATATAAAATTTTCTTTATTTTCCATATTTCGCTACTCCATTGTGTAGCATCTTCAAGAAATAATAATTGAATTAACAAATTATAAACAATTTTCTTAAATTTCATGTGAAATGGAACAAAAATTAATTTAGTTGATTTTCTTTTTTTAATACACAGAGAAAACAGATGCGTGCATGTAACCGAATTGTCAATCGAATGGTTCGGTTGTGGTTACCAAATTTTTCAGTTGTGACAACTGATTATCAGTAGATTTCAAATAACTATTGGAAAATGCCAACAGAATTCCTATTGCCTCAACAATAATTCCGTATTCGCAACTTAAAAATTCTATTGTCACAAGCGAAGCATTCGATTGGCACTAAATTTGGTTGTTAGCACGAATCTGTTTTCTGGGTGTACTTTTCCTAAAGTGACAAGATTAAGATTAGAATCAAATGAAAGGCATTTTAAAGTCGTATCTAACAAATTTTGTTTCACTCTCATGCAATAGCTATTTTCCAATCATCAAAATTACCCTTAAACTAATAATTTGTACCATCAATAATTTTTTTTTATGGGCTGGAAGCCTTCAGTAGTTGATTTAGCTGGTTTTGTGAAAACAAGAGAGAAAAAAAGTTATATGTTTCATAACCTCATTTTTGGAATAAAATACATTTCAGCAACCCTTAAAAAATCTGAAAAAAAGTTTCAGCATATAACCTCACTTCATTTTGGAGAATATATGCACTAAATATTCTGTGTATGTATATAAAATATTCAATAAAAATTCAAATATTTGTCCTATGGTCAATTAGCAACACTGTACGTATAATCAACATTATGTTTATCATACGTTCAGTAGTTGTCCCTTATATATAGAACAAAAATATTAATTGAAACTGAATTTTTATGATGTACAATATTTAATGCAAATTTTATCCAAAACGAAGCCTGACAACTTGCTAAAGCTTTCTGAATCAATAGAAAAAAATTTTTTCAACTTTTTTGACAAAAAAATTTTGGCTGATTTTTAGATAAATTAAGTTATCTATTACACTAAATATTCTGAGCTTTTTCAAAACAGTTTTTTTTTTTTAATTTCCCATATGAAAGTCATTGGTTTATTTATTTATAATAAATAATATATTAATATGGGACAATAAATACTTAAGTTTATAGCGGGATAGCTGGTATGGAAGACCTCATATGTATATATATACTACTGTCTGGTTTAATGGCATATAAATACATGTACAGTTCTTTTTACTTGTAGCGGTCTCGTGCTTACGTTATTTCGCGTGATTGCCAACAAACAGTGCCACGCGCCTCAAATATTTCATGCTTTTTGCACAGGTAAAAATATGTTTGCACACATACACTCTAGCACTTATTGTTTTAAACCAAACACTTGAATCTTCTCTCCGTTTGGCTCAAGTATGTTAGCAAGCAGCAAAGCAACAGTTACTATTATTGGTCTATGCTTTCAAAAAATATAATGCTGCAGTCAGCAGTAAAGTTGTTATTGGAATGAATGCATGCTTGGCATAGTTCGCATACACATCATCAACAATATTTTACCTATATAGCGCTCTGTTGTATGTTGGTTGTTTCATGATCATCACTGCCACCACCGCTATCATCATAACCATCCTCATCTTACCTTCCTCGTTAAGAGTGTTGCGACGCTGTGGCAACACAATGCAATATTCACCCTCACGTGACCATGATGGTTTACAAACCGTGCGTGTTTTTCCAGTGACATGGTTTTTCGTATTTTGTAGACTAATTTTATTGTCTGTTTTTGGTATTTTCATTCTTTTTTTCGTTTATCTGTCAGTAGGTAGAAAGCATCTGTAATTATGGGAACATATTTTTGGGGTTTTCAAAACATTTTTATATAATTTTCTTTTTTTTCGTTTCTTCATTAAAAAGTAAAAATATTTTTCTTTAGCTCATAAATATTTGAAGCATAAAAATGCATATTTATGCTTATGTAGAAATTAATTTTCACCTCATAAATTTGATAATTTATTTGAAATAAAACCACATTAACTTATAATGAAAATAACTTATATTGTACTGCCGAAGTAGGAATAGCAACATTAGGGGCGTTCACTAATAGAAGTAAAACTTTAAAAATGTATAAACAAAAAATTAAATAATTACACTATGCGACAGTCAAAATCGGGATGGGATGAAACCAACGGGAAATGTTATATCGGTCAAAAACAAGTTATACGTGTCCCGGCGTTTCGCTGGGTCACCCCTAGGAATCGAGATATATCTTTTTTTTGACATAACTCGAGAACCACTAGTCCGATTTTGCTCAAACAATTTTAAAAAAATTAAAAATTACATTTCCTTTAATCTGTTCATATAACGTTTTTCTATATACTCAACAGTTTTGCCGGTAAAAATAAATGTTTGTTACCGCTACCATAAAAATCAATAACCTTTTGTTTATTACTTTTTTTTAATATTTTAGGCAAAAAATATTTTTTTCTTCATACATTTATTTTTACCGGCAAAACTGTTGAGTATATAGAAAAACGTTATATGAACAGATTAAAGGAATTGTAATTTTTAATTTTTTTAAAATTGTTTGAGCAAAATCGGACTAGTGGTTCTCGAGTTATGTCAACAAAAAAAGACCACCAAAGGTCAAATCGATATATCTCGATTCCTAGTGGTGACCCAGCGAAACGCCGGGACACATATAACTTCTTTTTTACCGATATAACTTTCCCCGGTAGTTTGAACCCTTCCCGATCACTGACCCCTACCATTTATCTCACAGTGTTATAAGAGTAACATTTTTTTTAGTAGCGTACATTAACTGTCACTGAGCGCTTGTGTAATGCAAACAAGTGGCCGCTATTGAAATGTCGTTTTACCCCTATTCCAGAATCAAAGTTAGCCGAGTGTGACTAAATACGCACGAAACAACAATAAAAAAAAAAAACAATACTTTTTTGTTGGCTGCAGTTCATTCGCAGCCAACTTCGTACTAGAACGTTATGTCAATGTTGGATTTTAAAAAATTTTAAATTATACTTTCGACTGATTAATGGAGATTTCCTACAAAATGCACTAACAAAGATATTTTTTGACGCTTTGTTATTTGATTTTGGGAAAGGCTTTACACCATAATTTTGATTAGTAAATTAAGAGTACCGTCAGTGGAAACCTTCACTATATGCGTGAAATATTTATGACTAACTGCTGGTATTAAAAGTACATGAAATCTGTCGAGAGTTTTCAAAGTCGTGAGAGAAAATTTAGGGAGACTTCTAAAATTTGGAATACAAAAATATAATATTCCACCCATAAGTTAAAGGCTGCTGAATGTAGACTTAAGGGGGGACATTACATTCGCGGTAGAGAAAACAGACCTTTTTTAAAAATTCATAACTCAGTCAAAAACAAACATTGTAGAGAATTGAATAAATTACAAGAAAAAAAATTTAAAAAAATATATTTTTCACTCCAACATGGTTTTATAGAGCTCCAAACTGACGGCAGAGAAATTGGTTATCGTATGACACGAGTTTTTTTTTTTTTTAATTTTTGGTGATGTTCCAAATTTGAAAGTGTGTTTTTTGTAAAAAAAATATTGACTTTAAAAATTCATAAAAAATCGAAAAAAATTTAAAAAAAAGCTCGTGTCATACGATAGTGAATCAAAAAAATTTCGTCAAAAAATGAACCCGCTAGTGCCGCAACCAGTACGAAAAACATTGTTTCGAGATAAACGCGTTCAAAGTTTGTGAACAAAGAAAAAAAAAAGGTTACCACGACTTCACGCTGCAAAAGATGCCAAATAACTGAGCATATAAAATAAAAATTCCACTATATGAGGTATAAAGATGCCTTTTTTTCAAGAAATTCAAAAACACAAAAAAAAAACTCACCCTTCAAGTAGGTACGAAATAACAACCACCAAAAGTCAGGTAGCAAGTAAAACAAGTATATACCAGCTGCCGTACGTAGGTAACGCAAAATTTAAAAATGCGCTCTCACTAATCCGGCTGTAACTTTTGAACCTGTAGGAATATTTTTATGAAATTTTTTTTCTTAGAATCTTAAGAATATTTACTAAAATACAAAATTATAAAAAACGTCGCTTTCAAAAAAGGGCCAATGTCATGTCCCCCCTTAAAGTTTTTATAATAATTGGGGAAGTTGAATTCCACACCTAACTGATAAGATGACTTTTGCAACAGTGATTCGGCTAAATAGACCCTCACCCCCAAAGAAAACTAATTTGTAGCTGTAATATCACGCAGGATTCGCCCGATTTCTTCACATATCGGAAAAATGGGGCCTTAATATTTTACTTTGTTTTTTTTTTAAGGTATTCTCACATGGAACTCAATCATTTTAATCATGTATCAGATAGTACTGGTCTCGCCCTAAAAACCCGCCTCCAACTTTGACCTTATTTCACAAGGTTTTTTTTAAAGCATTTTGAAGACAGAAAACTAAAAAATATGCGGTAGAAATATTCAAGATTTCGATTTCTATCGATTTTATAATTCCGTTAATGAAAAAAAGTTTTAAAATTTTCTAGTATTTCTCTTAAAAAAAAATAAATAACTAATAATAACATCGCAGCAAAAAAAGAGATGCCGAAGTAGTAGAAGAAGCACTACAATTGATGATCTATATGTACTTCTTTTTTTTAAACATAAACACTAATGATTTTAACATTCAGTTATCATAGGAGAGGAGTTCTCCCACTTCAAAATTTTTTCAGTACTTTTTGAATGAGTGCAAAAGAAGCTCTTATTCACCAATTAAAAGTTAAAGAAAAAAATTCTTCAGAAAAAAAAATTGATTTTTTTTATTTCACAAAAGTTTTCTCATATCCGGCACCGGGTATCGAACTTGAGACTTCATGATTGCTAGACGAGCTCTCTACCGCTGAGCTATTCTTTGATATAAAAATTGCAAAAGGTGCTCTGCAATTCAGTACTGTTTTCAGTACTATTTCATAAGCGCATAAAAAGCAATTTTTCATTATTTTTATATTGTATATTTTTAAAAATTGAAAAATTAAAAAATATTGAATTTAAAGAAATTATTAAAAAATAAAAATAAAAAACTTAAAAAAATATTGGTCCCTTCAGGAATCGAACCCGCGATCATCTGTTTTTAGAAATACCAAAGGATACCGAAATCACTTTTTAGGATAAATTTTAGAGTAATTACGTTTTAGAAGCAATACCTAAGTGATTTTTTGGATATTGTTCAGAAGTAATTCTAAAATATCCCTACGGGAAATTTTAACAAACTGTCACCGAACTGGCCCCTTTATATGAAATAGACTGGTCACTTTAACATGGCGTTGTCATAGGAGGGGGAAATTGACCCTTGTGACATGTCACAATACAAATCCCAGGACAGCTCCCTGAACTTTGTTTTTTATGAGAGTTCAGTAACCTGTCCTAGGATTTGTCTTGTGACATGTCACAAGGAATCAATTTCCCCCTCCTATGACAACGCCATGTAAAAGTGACCACTCTATTTCATATAAAGGGGCCAGTTCGGTGACAGTTTGTTAAAATTTCCCGTAGGGATACTAACGGATACGTGGGCAGTACAAAATGCTCTTAGCCTGACATAGAGATGGCATAAACAGTAATAAGCTTTGTATAATGGAAACTTCCATCCGTCATATGAACACATGTCAAATTTCATTTCGATCTGTCAACTCATTCGTATAGTAACAGGTCTTCAAAACAGGCGATTCAGTGATTTGTTTGTAATGGAAAAATTAGAAAGTCTTAAAAGTGCATTACTTCCAATTTTTTTGCTGGGTAATTACTAGAAATTGTATAAGATTAATTGAAACAAAATCCAATTTAAGCAGTAATCACATCAATTAAAATATTAATTTATAAATTTGAAAATATTTTTCTATTTGTTTTTCGTTTGAACTTCAAATACATATGGGTGTTATCAAAAAATGTGATAAAAACCGTGTAACCACCTAATTTCTAATGCATGGATTACATTTGAGTTATATATTTCGATATATATCAACGCATTGTCACCTGTTTTACAAAATTTATAACAATCTGACCAATTTTTGGTTAATACATAAAATTTGTGACCAATTTTATAGGCCAAATGTAAACTCCGTAACAAGTAACTCATAAGGTTTTTTTAACTTTAATATCTTATATTTTAATAACCAATAAAGCTAAACACTAACTGTTAGAATTTTTATGAAAAGGAAAAGTGCCGTTTATAATAAAAATTAATACATTTTACAAACTTTTTCGTATATCTTAGCTATCACGACTTCAACTCTGTAACGATTTTTCGTCATAATTTTTGATAAAAATCAATATACCAGAATTTTGGAGTTATCTATTATTTATATTGCGAAAAGTATAATGTTATTTATACTCAAATGATCGTTGGACTGTAAGTAATCATCCAGCATAACAGACTTGAAGCTTTTCTGCAGCATGTAACATTCGCGAGATGAAAAAGGATGTCTTTAATAAGATTTGAAAAAATGTTGTAAACTCCGTTCCTAATTTTTACACCAAACTATTTAACGAGTAAGAAAAACAATGTCATATTTGGATTCACCTTGTAGGCATCATGCGATTTTGTTTCGGAAAAAAATTCTGACAAAGCGTTTCTGAAAGAAAACGAAAAAAGTAACCAAATGTAAACTCCGTAACTGTAAACTCCGTAACCACAATTGTTTGCATCAGATTTAATTCAAATAAATGTAGATAAATGTTTAAAATATTTTAAAATAACCATAAACCGAGGTGATTCAACTAATATTTATGCGTCAAAAGACGATTCAACTAATAATCAAAAAAATCAAAAAAAGTTATCAGTTTTTTACCCTAAGCTGCTGGAGCGAAAATCGATTGAATTTGCATTTCATTGGTTTTGAATCGATATTTCGAGTCATTACTGACATTAGTTTGACAAATTAAATTTGTTTCACACAATTTAGGAATTTTTTGATCGCGAAATGTTATATTTTTAATATATTATTTTGTAACTGCGCAACCGCTGTTTGGATTTTGAAAAAGTTTATATTTTTGAAAAGCATTTAAAAGCACCAAATATACAAAATTAAAAAAAAAAAAAAATTTTTTTTTCGCGGAATGAATTGTATTTTTATTCGCGAAACCGGCAATTTGATAAACACAAGTTATATATCATTGGAAATCAAGTTGAAAACCCAAATACGAAAAACTAATAAATTGAAGAAAATTCGTACGCAATTTTTTTTGTTATATCTTTTGCTTGCAGAAATGTAAACTCCGTTACCACAAAAAAAAATTAAAATTGTGCAAGAAAAGTTATTGCGACAACTTGTAGAAGAGATTTTTTGCAATTAGGTTTATAATGACTAAACTTATTGATTCCATTAAGAAAAAACCGAAATATTAACACTTTTTGCTTCTCACAAATTTGGCCCAAAAATTTATCATATTTTTTGATTTCATCCATATGGACTTCATACTAATTTTTTCTATTTAATTATAAAGTTTAAGAAAAAAGAGTATGAGAATTATTTAAGTGTTAATTGAATATTTTCAATGAAATATGTAAAAAGTCTGTTAACATTTGAATTGATAAGTATCTGCTTAAAAACAAATTTTATTGCAAACAACTTTCTAAGCAGATATTTTTGGTAAATAATTTTAGTTTGTTTTTTTTTTTTTTTTTTTGAGTTAGTCTTATGAAGTGCACTTCCCTATTATTTTCTTTATAATATCACTTCTAAAGTTCTTGGGGCAGAAATAATCATTGATTTAATAGTGTTTAGAATTTTGTAAAATTTATATTGTATATGTTTCTGGCATATTGAGGTGTATAACTAACAAAACTTTGCTAGATTAAATTAAAACCAGACCATAACAAAATACGTAATATTTAGGTCAATGTGGTAAAAGTTTTTGCTTAATTAAGGTACACAATTTTATGACATGGAATTAACCATAACTGTTACTCTATAAGTTACCAAATTGTAACTGCAAATGATTTGTAATAAATGCAGGTTTTATGCTAAAGAAAAATACATAGGCATTATATTTGTGTTGTTGAAAACATAATTAAGGCGATGGCGTTAAAAACGTCATACCAAATAATGGTCAATTATAGTTTAAATATAATATGATTCCTTTAGGTCGGTTCTAAAGGCGATATTTGAAGTTATTTATGTAAGTTCTTCTTTATCTAAGTTTTTACATTCTGCTATATAACTTTGGAAATTTCCATTTGATTTTTCAAATTTTTCTTTAACAATTAATTAAAGACATCACATATATTTAAGACCAAATGCAGTTATTTTTGTGGACCAACCTTCTATGGATGCCGTATTAAATAAAATTGTTTCATAAATTCATTTTTTGACCTAAAAAATATATTTATACAACATCTACAAATTGAAACACATAAAAATAAACAAATATTTTCTCTTATAAAAGAAATATGTTCACGTAAATGATGGGAACTTTTAGAGTTTTCTGTTTTTATTCATTTCGTCCATTTTACAAATAATATCCGTTAATTTAAATGACCATTTTGCATTGATATTTGCAGCAGTCAAATATTTTGTTGCACATGCATAGTTTATGCAAAAGCCAAAGTGTTGACAAGCGTTAAATTGTTTTTACAAAATATACCGTTATATATTAAACATTTTCGCTGTCGTTGTTGTAGTTTATAGTGTTAACAACAATATTTTTATTTTTTACAGACCATAAAAAAACATATTTTTTTTTTTTTTGTATAAAAACCACAATATACACACATAGAAAAATGCAAATACTGTAACAAAAAAACATGACAAACACCATAAACTTTGATTGATGAGCTTTTCGAAAACAATAAAAAGAATGACTGTCATAAAAAAAATTTGTTTGTAACAATAACAAATTTTCATAAAGAAAAACAAAAAGTGCAAGGCATGTATATTAAATTAAAAGTATTTAATGTTTAGTGTTATTTACCGACAATCAAACATAGCGCTGCATTTTCGTACAGTCAATTGCATATTTGTTGTCATGTTGTAAATTCTGCTTTAAATTGACAACAATGCATAAAATGCAATCCTGCATACTTTAGACACAAATTGCTGGTTTGTGGTTATGTTGGGGTGGCGAAATTGTTATAAATTTTGATTTGATAAATTTTATTTGTGAATTTTATAGGTATTTAAGTAACTGATTCGAAATAACATGAATTTACATTATGACGATTAATTTAATCCTTCACCCTCTAATGCCCAAACCGATAATAAAAAAAATAGTTTCGGGTCTCTACCTACTTTAAAATGAGTAATTATTTTTGCTCCAGGACTCACAGAATACTATCAGGTCACATCTTACGAATATTTCTCTAGCAGAATATATACTCAGGGTTAGAAGTAAGAAAAACTAATTTCCTCAAAATTTATTGCTGTTTAGTGCCAAATACGCCAAATTTCTCAATTTTCAAAATGCGAAATCGCCATAACTTCTGAAATACAATAACATGTGATTTTAAACCTTGATCGGCATAGGAAACCATATGAATCTTCCATTTTATTTGTATGATGTGTTCAACGAACTTATGTAAAACACTACGAGGAACATTTTTGTGGAACTTTTGAAACCTCTAACTCCTCAATTAAAGGGAGTTTTTCGGCCCGTTTTTAAAAAGGGACAAAAAAGACCCGTAAGTTGCAGAATTAGAGGGTTAAAATGTTCCGAAAAAATGTTGCTCGTAGTGTTTTACAAAAGTTCGCTGAAAACATTCTTTATCAAAATTGTATGTTTTAACTAGAGTTAAGGGTTAACCGCTGATATTTCCACATATTTTTTAATTTTCTAGCTAAGATTAAGCACTAAACATTTGTTATGTTGCGATAAATTAGCAGCTCTTAATATCTATATTTCGATAATACTTGGTATACCATCATCAGGGAAAATTTTAACGACAAACGACTAAAGTTTATCACGATCGTAAGCTTATAGTAAACTTACAGTTAAAAAGCTTATAGTTAGCTTATACATCCCAGCAAAACCACACATTACCAAATAATGTGTAAAGTAATGTGTTGCCATAGGGGCCGATGCTTTACTTTATACCTTACTTCACTGATGAATTTTACAGGCGGTGAACCCCAAAGTAATGTATGAGGAGGAAGTGATAAAGGAATTGGTTACTTATGTGGTTACAAGGATGCGAAAAGTAATGGGTTTAAAAATAGATTTTCTAAAAAAAAAATTTTATTTAAAAAAAATTTATTACAAATATTTTTTTATTAAATATATAAACGTGGTCACGCTGGGATTCGAACCTGGGATCCCTGCATGTTAGCCAAGAACTCTACCACCTGAGCTATCGACACTATAACATTTGATTGCTTAAAAAGTAAATGAATTGTTGTGATTCGTATTTTCATTTGTAATGACGAAAAATATATACCTTACACCTATGCTTACAAAAAAACACAAAGTAATGTGTCTAAAAATAGATTTTCAAAAATATTCTAATCATTACTTTCCGTTTATAAATAATGCATTACGTAATCAGTGATTGGTAAGTTATTACTTTTTGGTCTGAAATAATGCAGAATGTAACGAGGTATCATTACAAGGTAATGCGTGAGTATATCGCATCCATTACCAAAGTTTTGCTGGGATAGTAAGCTTTCGATCGTATTAACTATAAGTCGTTAGTCTTTATTCAAATTTTATATTTCCCTGATGATGGTTTACAATGTATAACTGAAATATTGAAATAAAATTGAATAAAAAAATTAAAATATTTAAAGAAGCGTTATGTTTGACCTTCAGCTTATAATTGGGATTTTTTCATTGGCGAATATAACACCAGTCGAAAGTTTTTCTTTAAATAATTTTTAATTTTCATATTATTATTCATAACTTTTTTATTCTAGAACCAAAGTATTTGGGTATTACACTGACAAAATCTTCCTCATTAATTCAGAATTTAATAATTTCAGAATCTATTATTTATCTATTTATATTAATTTCTTTTTCCTTTTCTTCTATTTTCAGGTAATATTTTCTAAACATAAATCCAACTTATAAGAAACTTAATGTGGGTAAGAAATTTTTGTGATTTTTAAAATAATTTTATGCTCTAAATCAGAGGTCGGCATCACCTATGCCCATGGGCGCTCTCTCACACCTACATAAGCTCACACATAGAACAAAAAAAATAATCAGTCGCATACAAGATTTCAATGAAGTAGGTTGTCACATCGCTTGTTTGCCAGATTTTTTACACTCTGCATAATGGTTATTGATACATTTTTTTGGCAATTTATTTTTAAGTTTTTTTGTTTTTATATTTTTTTTGTGTTGTTGTTTTTTGATATTTGTTTTCGTAGTTGTTGTTTGCTTTTAGATTTTTATTTTATTATCCCATTATAAACATTTAAAATTTTCGAATTATTATACAAACGTGCTTTGTCAGTGCATTGAGAGTGAGAGGCTGCAACTCACTCATACAAGCACAAAATAAGGTTGTATATGTTTGCCGATCCCTGCTCTAAATATCACTATACTTTTATATAAGTTGGCATTTCTGCGGGAACTGCGGATAAAATACACAAAAGTCGATAAATCTTTCATCCGTCCGTCAGTTCGCAAATATAAATATATTTTGATTAAATTTAGTACACCGACTTATATCCGCCCAAGCCTATTTATTTTGGTTAAAATCGGTCCATGTTTTAACCTAGTGCCCATATAAAGTTCCCCCCAAAATTTGCTTCTTCGCACATTACAGGTCCCAACTACGAAGATATATTAATGAAATTTGGTACACTGATTCCCATGACCCTATGGAAATAGTCTATGGATTTTGTTTCAAATCGGTCCATGTTTATTTACACCTAGTACCCATATAATAATCCCCCAAGAATTGGCCTTTTTGCACTCTACATACAGCTCGCAAATATTAAGATATTGTGATTAAATTTGGAACGCGGACTCACATGGGCCCAAGAACAAATCCTCGTGATTTTAGATAGAATCGATCCATATGGACTATATTTCCGATCTTAAATACACCTGCACTCATAAAAATAAATCCCTTGAAATAGCAGAAAAAGCTACTAAAAATTAGTTTAAAATGAACATGAAGGAAAAACTGCTAAAATTGACAGATTTTTTTTTCTTGCTAAATACTAGTAAATTTAGAACAGCAAAAATAAATCTGTTAATTTTACAGAATTTTAGTTATATTTGAGCTAAGTTTTAGTTAATTAAAACTAACAAATTGTACTTTAAAATTTACAGAAAAATTTTGCTAAATATTTAGTTGAATGCGAATTCAGTATATCCTGCTAAAATCGACAGATTGTTAAAAAAATAGTGATTTTAGAAGGCTAGATTTTTATTTGCATTGAAAAAAATCGAAAAAAATTTAAAATTTTAAGTATTTTTGCGATTTTTTATTTTACTAATTATTTATCAAAATATTTTGCCGATTTTAGCAGGCTAAGTTGCTGTTTTCTATTATCCAGCCAGCAAACTTCTGAGCCCTCAAAATTAATAACTCTTGATTGACTCCACAATAAGATTACTTTCGGAGAGCCCTTTAAATTTTGAGTCAAAGGCAATTCAAATTTAATAATTTGGAAATTTAAATGATTCATATATTACAGAGAATTGTTGTCTCAAAAAAGTGTGTCAGAAATGTTTCTGAAATATAGGAGAATAGGAATGTTTTGTAACAATCCAAAAATACTTCAAAAAATATTATTTTTGGAGCCATGAAATTTTTATAAAATTGTCAAAAATATTGTTTTTGTAATAATAAATTTATCAATAAAATGAAATATTCAAATTATGCGCACATTTTTGGTTAATTTCGCTTTAAAACCGTAATAAAATAATTACACTGTACAACAATTTCGAACTTTTTCCAAAATTACGGGGTTCTGACAATGGATTCTGGTAAAGGAGACCAAAAAACAAAAAATTTGTGTGTTGAAAGATCACATCGGAATTTTATTTTAGGGGGCGGGAGGTTAAAGTTTTCCCCCTTTGGCCTGTTCGTGCAGCATATCCGTATATGAAACTATGTGTTCTTTACATCTGAGCTGTAGGATATGTTCAGTAACTTTGTAGAAAATATCAAGGAAAATATTTTTGTGGAACATATTAACCCTCTAACTCCCCACATAACGGTCATTTTTGGCTCTAATCTAACAAATCGTAAAGAACACCCCTAAGAAGTGGGAGGGCGGGGATGAAATCTTTGACAAAAATGTTGGCCATGAAAATTTACTACATATGTCAGAACACACCAAAGCCCAAGACTTAACACAAACAGCAAAAACCAGTTAAATTCAAGATTGCCCGTTAAGGGTTAATTTAGTTATTGTTCAAATACATATGTAGGTCATCCCATCTCTGACGAGAAGGTTTGACACTCAACTACCGAATACTTTTGTCTTCAGTTTTGTTGCTCATGTTCTTCTTCATTCTTTTTGTCATTGTCTTTTTGCCATTCAAAATTGCCACAAGCCAATTTAGGCTGAGTGCGAACTGGCTAAATAAAATCTAAATCAAATATAGGTATCCAAATTTGTATGAAATTTAAAAAAAGTTGACAACAAATTTTAAATACCTTCAGTCAATTTGTATTTAGTTTAGAATATATTTAGCCACCTCGCACAGGGCCTTAATCTTTTTAATTTTTTAATTGTCCCATAAGGAAATTTGTAAGAATAAAAATTCGTGACTGTTTGATAAAATTTGACTGCTTTTGCTATGTCTGCGGCAAGCATACCTTTAAAGAATACAAGCTTTAATTTTTAAATAGTAAAGTTGAGGATATATATATAAACCTTATTTTGAACTGGAAGTTTTCCCTAAATGGGCCATGGGTGCCAAAACATATCTGCCGAAAATGCTACAACGGCTTAATGCCGTAGTGTAAAGGTAATACAAGTTTCGATTGGTATTCTTAGCACAACAATAATTTTGGTAAAATCAAAATTTATTACCGTTTTCTCTAATTCTTTTATAGTTTCATAAACAAATTTTGACACAAGTCCATTTCAACCTATTCAAATTTCGGATCCCAACTTTAGTTAGCTGTTCAACCAAAATGGTGTAGGACATCACATAGTCGTCATACCCGACCTTTCAATTTTTTACTCGTTTTTCTATAAGTGTATGCACCGAGAACTAGAACAACATAACATACAGTATTTTTTTGATCGTCAGTTCCCGTATTTGATTTTTTGAAATGCGTTTTTATGGAATTATACCCTACGCTAGGCGGTATAGGGTTTTATACTGCTGATTTTGTATACTACCAAAAAACTTGACTTAGACTAACTTTTTATTATACCTAATATTTTATAAATATTTTTGAATATCTACTGCGCCATTAATTGAAATTCCCTTCCTGGAATATGATCCAGATCATATAGGGTATCATATAGTCTTCATATCCGACTTCAGTGTTTCAACTTGTTTTAATATATTCTTACACAAAATTGTTTAAAATTTAGAAGACCTTTAAAGAATTTTGTAAAAAAATTGATTTCATATAAAATAAAACTTTTGATTGCATAAATTATATTACTGTTTGAATACTCTTCAAGTAAACCAATCAAATTAGGGTAAATGAACTCCTGTTACTTTATGTTTCGTATTAAATTGTTATCAAGGTATTAACATTACTATTTTAATCTGGGTATTGTAAAGTGTACTATTACAAGAAATGCACTAGCAAAAATAAAATACAAAAAAATAACAAAAATTTCTGCTCTAGTTAACCTGTCGCCATCAAAGCCGTTTTGTATGTGAGTTTTTGTTTGTTGCATTTGTGCCGAAGCGCCGTGGTTTGTAATTTAAGATACCGCCTTTATTTCAAATAAATTCAATACAGTTTTTTTTTTTTCAAAAAATGCACTTTGCAATAAACTGAAATACAGTCAAAGAGGAATTTTTCATGATTTAATTTTTCAACACGTTTAAATTTAATAACACATCATATAAAAAAAAAAATATTTGTAAAATAAAAAAGGGAATATGAAATAAGATTTAAATTTAATAGAAAATTATAATGAAAAATTAAAACAAAAACTACCAAATAGCAATAAAGTTTTGGTAATTTTTCGAACTTCTCGGCCTTCAGAATGCTGTATAAAAATGGAAAGGAACTAAGCCAATATTGGGCCCGGATTTTTCTGCTCGCAATAACCACTGCATAATTCATGAATAAAATTGTTTAGGTCCAGTGCAAGAAATCGCCTAAAATGGCTTCGGTTTAGTAATACCGTTTAAGCTCAATACATTGCAGTTCACATGTAACTTTCTTTGGCGAAAAGGTCAAAATATGGCTCGTTTTTAAGCATTTTCAATAAGGTTTGTCTTTGGAGCACTATAAACTTACTTATGTACCAATTTTCATCCAACGACCTGTATGAGCAGACAGATGGACATTGCTAAATTAATTCAGCAAGTGATTCTTAGTCGATCGGTATACTATTAATTAGGTCAACTTATTTTTGGTAGTTACAGATATCAGCACAAACTCATACCCTATAGCCAGGAGTGGTATATGTATGTGCCCGATATTTCGAAATTTTTTCAATGTCGTCTTCAGGGAAATCTTGAACTTAAAAATATCGTCATCTCTTAGTACACACACAAAAAAATAAAAACTAATTTTAATCATGAAAACCGCCTTTTTAATAAATTTTATCGTTGAAATTCCTCCAATCACAAAAATTGTCCATTCAATTACAAATTTGTAGCTCTTTAATTGAATAAATTTTCAATAAAATAGTGATACATTTGATTAGGATTTTTATTAGTTTTTTTATATATATTTGATTAAAAATTAATTCGTTGGATTAAAAATTGATCAATATTGTATAAATTCTAAATGAGACTCTAATCAGCTGGATAAAGTGGTAGTTGTCATGCCAACTATAAAAAAATATATTTCTTTATTTTTAGCTTGAATTTCATAACATTGAAGTTTATTAAAATAAAAGCCGCATGCAATTTTCATTCATTTGATAGATTTATTTATACTTATATGAAAAATTCTCTCGCAGAAATTAGTTTTCGTTTTTCTTCTGAGGCACAAGGACTCTGTCAAAATTTTTTTGAAAATTAAAAAAATTGTTTTTGTTGAAAATTAAATAAAATATTATATAAAATAATTTTTAATTAATTTTTTGCGATTTTTTTGTTTAACTAAAATATTGATTTTATTAAACAAAATTTCAAAAGTTACATTATTTGTTTACAATAATATTTTAGAATAAATGAATATTCAGATTAAAAATGCAAAATGAAAATATATAACTAAATAAAATAATAAACTTAACGAGAATTTTTAAAATTTTATAAAAATGAATTTAAAATATCTGTTACTAATACATAAACATTTATAAAAGCAACCACATAAATAAAACAAACAAAAACAACAACAGTATGCTGATGTTTTTCTCTTTTTTTATGAAATGCTTTTGAGTGATAGAATAAAAAAAATGGCAAGCAAATTACAGTTTTGAGCAAATATTTAATCTATTGGATTAATTTTTAATTGACACCTTTTGAAATAATTTAATAAATCGTTTTAATTGAAAAAAGTTTAACAATATTTTTTTGTGTGCACTTGAAATAATAAAACTAGGCCTTGAGCTCCAGTATTTCCATATAATAATATTTTTTTTTATAATTTTCTGTACATTTTATATAACTCACATAATTTATTAATTTGTAAAAAAAAAAATCCAAATTAATTTCCTTTCAAAATCTTTTTTTTTTTTTTCTCTAACCAATGATCTTTTAAATTTCTAAAACCATATGGCTAATAAGATTTATTTAATTTTTTTTTTGCTTCTCTTTCCAAAGATTTCTTTTAACTCTTAAGATCAATTTCCCAAATGTTATGTCTTTTGTAAATGTATTGTTATTATTTTTTTTTTTTATGTAGGCATTATCCATCAAAATATGATTGATTGACAGATTGAAGAGAATACCGGCACTTTCTTATTTTCCATATAAAAATATAAAAAAAATCTGTATAAAAAAATACTGTTTCAAACACACTTGAGTGTATTTTATGTTAAAAATTTTCAATTTTTTTCTGTTAAATCATCCATTTAAAAACAATTTTTTATATATTTATGTACAAGTATATGAGACCATATACATTTGACAGTTAAGACAGTCAATTTAGCAATTTTCAAAAATTAACTTTGTTCAGTGTTCTGACTTTAACCACAAATACTATAACAAACAATAGAGCTCTACAAGTGGTGGTACAGCCATTAAAATTGTTTGAACACTTGGAACATTAAAACAATATTATAATAGCTTAGAAATTCAAATTCAATCAAAAAGGATTATCTGCGATATGATGATGTTCTTATGTTGGAGAAGAAAGAAAAGAATAATGCCAGTTTATATTAAGTGCCCTTAATTTCTTCTTTAAGTATTTTTATTACATAACGTTAAAATATAAGAAACATGTGCGAATTTTAAGATGCTTTGAATTGGTTTTATGGATGAGAATTTTTTGACAAGCAAAAAATATCGTATAGAATTAAATTTTAATAATATTTTTTGACAGATATTCATCTAACATTTAAAAATTAAAGATCCCAGCAAATAGACCTGATTTTAGAAGCACTGCAGTACTAGAAGCAGGTTTTTTAGCGCTTCTCTTCTCTCCCTTCCAAAAATACACTGAAAGAAGGCAGAGTTTGTGATCAGTGTTGCCAGGTTGGACGATTTATCGTCATTTTGACGATTTTTACTACCAAAAATAGCCAAATGACGATTTGACGATTTTTTTCCTTCAAAATGACAATTTTTAATCCGAAATACAGCAATGAAATGTGCAAAAATACGATATGGTTTCAATCTCTAATTCAAGTTTTTGTTTTTTAAAATTACGCAGAATCGAAAAAAACTTAACAAAAACTGCTGTAAAATTAGAAAATTTTTCTTCTTCTTTACGAAGTTTGAAAAATATTTCAAAAAGATAAATGGAACTGATTTTGAACGTCTAATTAAAATTATATTTAGAAAAAATACAAAAAATCAAGTGCTTCAAAATTTTTTATTTAGTGCAAAAATGTAAATTTTTCTTTAAAATACTTTGAAATGTATAAAGCTTTTAGGAAAAATAACAAAAAATTTGATAATTTTTGTATAAAACGTCTGTCCTAATTCTGTAATGAATCTCAATTTTTAACATGGGGAAGAATGCCTGTAAAATACATACACTCATAGAAATAAATCCGTAAAAATAGCAGAAAAAGTTACTAAAAATTAGTTAAAAATGATGCTGCAGAAAAAACTGCTGAAATTAGCAGATTTTTTTTTTTGCTAAATACTAGTAAAATAAGAACAGCAAAATTAAAACTGTTAAATTTACAGAATTTTAGTAATATTTAAGCTAACTTCTAGTTAATTGAAAATAACAAATTTTACTGTAAAATCTGCAGAAAATTTTGCTAAGTATAAGTAGACTAAAAATAGCAAAAATAAACTGTTATACCTACAAAATTTTTGCTATTTTTAAGCTAAATTTAGTTCAATGCAAATAGCATTATATATATTGCTAAAATCAGCAGAATTATTTGCTAAACAAAGTTGTAAACTGCTCTTTTTAAAAGGCTCAATTTCGAAACTTAGAAAATTTAAAATTTTTTCGTAATCTTTTAGGCTACTAAGTATTTAGCGAAATTGTTTGCTGATTTTAGCAGTTTAATTTTCTATTTTGCATTTACAAAAATTTAACTCAAATATAACTAAAATTCTGTACTTTTAACAGTTTTATTTTTGCTGTTCCTATATTAATAATATATAGCAAATATAATCTGCTAATTTAGCAGTTTTTTTCTGCAGCGTAATTTTTAACTCATTTTTAGTAGTTTTAACTAAATTTTTTACGGACTCTTTTCTATTATTGTATATTTAAAATGAGTGTTAATTTTGTTGGGTTTTAAGATCAAATACACTCAGATAAAAAAGTTAGCAAAAAGATTTGTAAACACTTTCTAATCGAACTTTACTATTTTTGTACTGATTTTTAGTACAAATTTTTGTAGTAATCATTTTTGCTATTCTCTTATTACAAATCACTGTTTTTTTTTTACTAATTTTCGCTGCTGATTTTAGCAACACATTTTGCAAATTTTTCAAAACCGAGTTCTAAATTTAACAAAAAAATATACTAATTTAACAAAATTTTATTTACAAGAATTCGTCGATTTTTTACAATTCTTGATTTTTAGTACAAATTTTTTTAGTAATCATTTTTGCTATTCTCTTATTACAAATCACTGTTTTTTTTTTACTAATTTTCGGTGCTGATTTTAGCAACACATTTTGCTCATTTTTCAAAACCGAGTTCTAAATTTAACAAAAAAATATACTAATTTAACAAAATTTTATTTACAAGAATTCGTCGATTTTTTACAATTCTGGTTTAGTTTATATTTGTTACTATTGATGTATCCTGAGTTTGAAAATAACACTCAGAAAATTTCATTGTATCTACAATGCATAAAAAGGTAATAACTGGAGAGCCGTTTGCAATTTGACTCCAAATTTCAAGTACGATGAAGTAATTGTACATTTTTTACAATCGAAAAACAAATGCTTTTTTATATTAATTTTTTTTTAGATTTTACAGTTTGTTTATTTTTTAGTACACTTTTTCTGCTAATTTTAGCAGATTGATTTTAAATTGCAGTGTACAACAATTTACTGAAATTTAGTAGTGGCAACTAATTATTGATACTAATTTCATTGTACTAAAATTATTGATATTTAATAAATTTTGTAGCTGATTTAGCATATCAATTTTGAATTGCAGTTTAAAACAATTTTGCTAAAATTTAGTTATAGCTACTAAGTTTTTCTACTAATTATGTTGTACTACAGTTCAGCAGACATGTGTTGCTAAAATTAGCAAAAATACCGCTGGACTCACAACAGTTAAATTTTTCGCAATAACAGTAAAATTTTCAGTAGCCATTATAGACTTTTTTGGTTGAGTGTATGACAAATTCCAAATAGAATTCACAATTTATTTTACAATAAATAGAGGAAAAACGTATGAAAAAATCTTTCTTAGAACCAATGATTGACAATTAATGCATTTTCAAGTGCTACCAAGCACTATCATCAGATTTTCTTTATCGGGTTCTCTTTAGGTTATAATACTTCTTTAAATGTTTTTCTTTCACTTTGAAGTTAACATGATTACAAAAAATAAAATCTACATTATAACCTAGAGAGAACCACATAAAGACAATCTGATGATAGTGCTTGGTAGCACTTGAATATGCATTAATTGTCAACCATTGGTTCTAGGAAAGTTTTTTCATAAGTTTTTTTTCTCTATTTGTGTAAAATAAAAATTGTGAATTCTATTTGAAATTTTTCATAGTTGATCTTAAAACTGAACAAAAATAACATCTTCAGATCAACTAAAATCTACGGTAAGATAACTATATTTTTCATAAAAATTACTAATATTATACTCATTTTTAACTATTTTAGAAAAATAACTAAAATGTAGTAAAAACAACTACGAAAAACGGTTAAAATGACTAATGTAAAATAATTAACTGTCTTGCAAAATCAAATTCAAATTTAGTAAAAATTACAACTAACAGACAAAACTAAACAATTAAAACTGTGTAAAATATTCTATCAGTTTAAGTTTAGTGAATATTTGTTGTAATTTATTTGATACTTTTTTTTTTGAAAAATCGCCTGAAATTTTATACTACCTAAGGGTGTGACTAATTATAACACGCAATCCAAAAAAATCTTGCAATGACCGATTTTATTGATTATACGAGGTGTCTGTTTTTTTTTTAATTATGATAAAATAATAAATTAGTTATCAACAATAAACTTTACCGCCATGTAATAATTTTTTGTAGTTATTTGCTGAGAAAAAAAAAAAACAAAACAACTACCCAAAATAACTGTTACTTCAATACATTTAAACATTTTTAGTCAGCTAATTTTTCAAACAATTGTCAAAATTAGTTTTTTTACATTTATACATAGAAAAATAACTACAGTTATGGTTAAAAATAACTCTTACCGTTGACTACACAAATGACCTGCATGTAGTTAATGTAAAAATATTCTGAGTGTATTATTTTTTAATGAAATTAATTTTCTTGTAACCCAAAAAAATAATAAATATAAATGCATACATTTTTTTTTTTTTATGAAATGAAATGAAATATTCGATTTTATTCAATTACCTTTAGTGATAAGCCTATTTTATGACATATTTTACTTCACATTTTATGACTCCCTAAACTGCAGCATTACCCAAACAGCCACGATTCTTTGAAAAAAAAAATCTTGTAACAAATTTTTTATGACCATTTTAGAAAATTTTATGCTTAAACACGTTTTACATGATGTAAGTAATGTATTTTTGTTTTGGAAAAGAAGTTCTTCCCACTCCACAGTTCACTACAACAAAGTTCGCCATTTAATCATACCCTGAAATATATACATATATACAAGTATTTTTAAATACACTTATGCATAAATTTTAAGCCTTAACTGTATTTCAGTGTAATATTGGCGTAAGTATGATGACGACAACAACAGTGTTGCTACTTTATGACATTTTTTTTTTGTGGTAACTGAAAAAAAGTCAAGTGTTCGTTTGAAACATATTTTATAGTTCTTTACTTTGTAATCTGTTATATGAATACAATTGAATTTTCAAAATATAAAGTTTTGAAAAAAAAAAATTTTTTTTTATGCCTCATAAAACGTGCCAAAACTCTAAACAAAATTATTGACATTACATACAATATTGGATACCTGTGATATATAACTATCTCTGTCTAACTATCACTAACATTTTAAACTAAGTAATCACTTGCTCATTCCCCTTTTACTCTCACTCTCTAGTGTAATCAAGTAACGATTTCAATTTTCTAAATTCACTTCGATAAAATGAGCAAAGGGGGACACATTCAAACAGTGTCATACAGGATGTGTGATGGCGAGTGTGTGCATGCATGAATCATGTCAGCTGTATGTAACCACACTACTAACAATTTTACCACATTTATGAGGTTTACTTTAACCTACTCTTACTCACAGTTTCCCTTTTTATATTCTTCTTGATATTGTATATTTTTGCAAAGAAAAAAAATAAACAGAATTTGAGATGTTTTGATGGTTGCTGGTAATGACACATTTTGCATTTTGCTAAAAAGTATCTCATCGTAAGTTCTAACGCAAAGGGACCAACTGTATGCCACCACCACCAGTCTGTCAGCCAAGCATCCAGTGTGTTTTTACATGTTTTGCAATAATCCTATAAGTTTGTATTACTGTTTTCATTTTAGAGAGGTACAAGTGTCGTAAATGTTCTTTCTTATTTTTATTTTTCTTTTTTTTTTGCATTAGGGAAACCGGATGATGAAAATGGGTGAGGGGGAGCTAAATATTGAAGTATGTTAAGAAAAAGGCGTGAGTGCGTAATACGAATGAAAAGTAATGGTTTTCAGGCAATGATGCTTGAAATTGTTATAAAAAATATCATCAGCAACATATAGCATGCAAGAAGTGTGCAAGTTAAAGTATTTACAAAAAATTGTAAAAGCAAAATGGGATTTTGGGGAATATGTAGAATTTTTTAAAGTTTTTTTAAATGAATGTTTTGCGTTTCGATTTTAGATCATATTAATATCTCTTTGTGTTTAAATTATTTTTCAAATTAAAGCAAGATCATACAATTTTTACAAGTATTTTCGGCTTTCGCCACAAAGCCATCATCAGTGTCATTTGCCTTGATTGGGTTAATTATTGATAATGGTCTCCTTATGCTAAGTTGAAAATAAATATAATATGTTAACAACTCAACTAGACTAACATCAACGAAATCTAACTATTTGTATCCTTCGTTATTACTGTTTTTGCTTTGAACTTTAATTCTTAAAGTATCGCAGCTGGTTCTATTCAACTCTGTGTATGATAACACAGATTTATGAACAACAACGAACCGTTAAATTTAAAGTATGTTATTAAATTATATTTTTCGCTGTATCTTGCGTGTAAAGATGAACGAAGGATGTGTGTAGTTTATCTTTTATTTTTAAATTTGTAGATGTAATTACAAAAGTATGGTTTCTTCTTTGGGGAATTTAGATTTTATTGAAGAAATCTTATATTTTACGATTTTGTTTAACTTATTTCGATGCACTGTGATTTTGAAACTAACGAAAAAATAAAGTCAGCCCAAAAATCTGTAAATATTAAAATTATTTGAAAATTTTTACTTTTTAATGCCGAGTGGCACTTTTTTAAATTGATTATGGGGGACAAAATTTAAAAAAGTGATTATATAAAAGTGATTTTAAAATCTTCACACTCAAAAAATTGTTTACCAAATATTACGACATTTAAACTAAATTTTAATAAATTTGGGGACGATTTGGCTCCAGCAAAATTTGAACTTAAAAACAGTTGGTACACACTATTCTTAGTAACTTAACTAACTTAAAATAATTATTAAAAAAAGGCAGAAACTAGATCAAGTCTGATTTGCAAATTAGTAATGTGTTTATAACTTTTGAAAAAAATATTTATTCTTCTTCTTAACTTCAAACCTACTAAAATTAAAATAAGTGATTTTTTACTTAAATTAAGTAAATTTAGTACTAAATATTTTGGAGCTTAACTTTTTTTTTTTAATTTAATGTAGGTAAATTTGTTTTTATGTTTATTTAGTTACATTGCATTCAAGGCCTTACTTGGGTGAGACGGCTAAACGGTCGCACCTTAGTATAGGTACGTTTGTAATGTAGGAATAGGCAATGGTTCGATTCCTACAGCTGACGCGTTATTGGAAAATGATCATATAGAGGCAATCTGAAAACAAATCAGTGACGAAGCCTGGCCATTAGAACGTAACAGCTTATAGGCAAAAAAAACGTGCGCCGTACACCTTCAAATATAAAGCATTTTTGCAAGGCAATTCCAAAATCTTTTTTTGCCCTACGTAGGGGTCGCCATTTTACATTTTTCGTTATATCTTTGGCATTTACAGTCGGATCTTAAAGTATGATACATCGATGTTTTTCTCTCGAGGAGACCAGTGTTATTCTCTCGAGGGCCATTGAGCTCAAGTATCCCGTTCTAGTAGTTAGCCACCAGATCTCAGTTGCTACAACCCTAATGTACAACCCTTATGTCAGAAAATTAAAGCTCGAAAAAAATCATTAAACTTTTGCTAAATAAGTTTTTCGATAAAGCCATTAGAAATTTTTTTTATATATTGGTTGCCGAAAGTAGGGGTCGCCTTTTTAAGTTTTTTTTAATTTTATTTTTCCTATATAGCAAAACACTGGTCAAAAAAATGGATATATCACACTTTAAAATCCGATTTTAAGTGCCGTTCGGCCAAAAAAAAATTTTTTTTTTGAAATTGCCTTGCAAAAATACCTTATATTGGAGGGTGTACGGCGAACTTTTTTGTTGAGGTACGGTCTAATAAACAATAATACAATTTAATGGAAAATCAGTGATGAAGCCTGGCCATTAGAACGTAACAGCTTACAGGCGAAAAAACGTGCGCCGTACACCTTGAAATATAAAGCATTTTTTCAAGGCAATTCCAAATTTTTTTTTGCCTAACTTAGGGGTCGCCATTTTTAATTTTTCGTTATAGCTTCGGCATTTAAAGTCGATGTGATATATCGATTTTTTTTCCTCGAGGAGGCCAGTGTTTTGCTATAAAGACAAATTCCAATGAAGAGAAATTTAAAAAGGCGACCCCTACGTTCGGCAACCAAAAAAAAATAAAAACAATTTCTGCTGGGTTTATCGAAAAATTTCCTTAGCAAAAGTTTAATGATTTTTTGCGAGCTGTAATTGTCTGATATTAGAGTGGTATATTAGGGTGATAGCAACTGAGATCTAGTGAGTAAATACTAGACCGGGATACTTGAGGTCAATGTCGCTTAGAGCAAACCATTAGTCTCCTCTAGAGAACAACATCGATGTATCATACTTTAAGATCCGACTCTAAATGACAAAGATATAACGAAAAATTTAAAGGTGCGACCCCTAAGTTCGGGAAAAAAAATTTTTTTTCTGGAACCTCCTTGAAAAAATAATTTGGATTGGATGAAACTAGATCTAGCCTGATATGTAAATTAATGTGTTTATAATTTTTAAAGAAAAAGATTTATTCTTCTTGTTAACATCAAACCTACTAAATTACCATGAGTGTTATTTTTGTTCGGTTTTAAGTTCAAATATGAAAAATTCCAAATAGAATTCACTATTTATTTTTCAACAAATAGAGGAAAAACGTATGAAAAAGAAAAAACTTTCCTAGAACCATTGGTTTGCAACTAATGCATTTCCAAGTGCTACCAAGCACTATCATCAGATTGTCTTTATGGGGTTCTCTCTAGGTTAAAATGTAGATTACAGTTTTTGGATTTGTATGAACTCCCAAGAAAATAATGTAATGAGAAGTAAATGCAAAACGAAAATCACATGTTTTCTGCAATGCTATTATATTCCTCTATGTTATAGTTGTTGCTTTAACCAAAGTCTCTTTAGTAGTAAAGCAAAAGTATGTATGTTGAATAAATGCAGTTAAAAAGGCGACAAAGGTAATTAGCTTTAAAATAACTAAAAACGTTGTTGTTTTTAGCTGTTGAAAAATAACTAATAAAAGCATTGAAAATAATTACAAACGGGTTTCAAATCGATTTGAATTATTTTTAATAAATTTCTAGTTGAAACACTGATTTAAATAAAGATTTTAGTTATCTTCATGTGAGACTAAAAATCCTCAGTACCCGTGTAAAAAAGTTTAGATCTGATCAGATATTTTTGGATCTAAATAGATATGATTGAATCTAATTAGATCCTGTACCAGATCTCATCGAATATGATCAGATATGGCATATGTGATAATACCTTATGGCAAGATCTTATCAGATCTAGTGCCAAATCTGTTCAAATCTAAAGTGATCTGGAGAATTGCGCCAGATATGCCTAGATCTGATCAGTTCTAATTAGATCTCAAATTTGTCCCCAATTTTGAGATCTAATTAGATCTGGTAACATCTACTGAGATCTGACCAGATCTGATCTTTTTTACACGGGTAGTTCAACTAATTTTAAGTGTTCATTTTCAAAATTATTTAGAACGAATTTTTAAGAACCCATTTTTTTAATTTTACACAATTACTGTTAAACTATAATATTTTAATGTTTCTGTTAGTACCCGATAGATGGCGCCAGCACTGTATCCGCAGATTTAAAGATGGCGCTACTTACTTACTTCCCTCCCGTTTTCTAAAATGGTCGGTATCTTGAAACCTAATAGAGATAGAGAAAAATTGACGAAAATTCCGACTACCCCTAACTATGAAATACCCTCGTGAAAAGGTTATCTGTATCCAAAAAGACCTTGGACTCTCGGAAATTTTTAATAAAAATGTTTCACTTCATAAAATCGCCCATATCTCGAAAACTAAGGGAGATAGAGAAAAATGGGTAAAATATTTGCTCTTTTGGAGTGCTCTTGCATGCCCTTAGATGATATGGACTAGGGGAGGGTCCCAAGACCTTAAACAAAAAAATGTTTTATTCCCAAACAAAACAAAAAATATTTTATTCCCAATTTTCAGGTCAAATTAGATCTAAGTTTATCCCCAAGGACAAACTTAGATATAATCGGACCTCCCAATTTTGAGATATAAGTTCATCTTAGTGTATCCCAATGTATACAATACAATTTTGAGATTAATTGGATCAGCTACATATTACAGCTTATATTAAAATATATCAAATTGAATATGATTAGATATTGCGCCAGATCAATTTGTTTTACTCGGGATATTATACTTTTTAAAAGCGAATGATTCAAGTGACCCTTTAGCAAATTATTTAGGACTTTAAATTTATAAATGTTTTATCTACAAGCGCCAAAAGTTTAAGAGGTTTCTCTACACTAACCGAGCACTAGCACAGTAAAATTTATAAATAAAATAGAGATATTTTTTTTCATTAACTTTTCAATTTTTTTTTCACAAATAAGTAGTTGATCATCGAAATTTTTAATTAAAGTCCATAATTTATAATAACACCCAATACTATTAGTCATTTCTTCTATAAATGTAACTACTAGTAGTTAAACAAATACATTTTGTAATTTTCTAAAGCATTTATTTGTATTTATTCAGAAAAAAGCACACAAGTTTCATTATAAAAACTGTTAACAAAATAAAATGGAAAAAAATGGAACATTATCCCAAGACCCTCTAAACAAAGTCTGGTCTAGAAAATGTTACTACAGTAAGTGGTAAATAGCGGAGTCTGTCACAGGCGTTTCTCTATACATTCATTGACATCATAAAAATGCGTTTGTTCTCGTTTTCATTTAATTTCAAAGCCTGCATGGTTACAACTTATGACTCGTGCTTAAAATCCCTCAGGACACATCTATACAAATAAAATGTGACATACACATAGAAACGTACAGAAAAGAAAATAGAAATAAAATGTAAGTAACAAAATTAAAAACTGTTTTAGTGTTTTAACGAACAAAAAAACTTCTATACTATTGCAGCACGTATCGTGTATAACTAAAATATGTATACGCACTCTAAAGCACACATAGAGAATGTGCCACAAGCGATATATGTAGTTAAAGAATGAGTAGAAGTCTGGTTGTTGTTTTATTGTGTGTTTCC
Organism: Leucophora obtusa; assembly: GCA_949987735.1. Classification (NCBI taxonomy): domain Eukaryota; kingdom Metazoa; phylum Arthropoda; class Insecta; order Diptera; family Anthomyiidae; genus Leucophora; species Leucophora obtusa. The sequence continues at coordinate 17,250,456 of OX465299.1, forward strand.
AAAGGAGTGCTACGAATGTGTCATCTGTATTAGAACGTTTTAGTTAAGGTTACCTACCAATGTGTTAGTCACTTTTTGTTTTCCAAAAAAAAAAAAAAAAAAAAAAAAAAACAAGTAACAGCAACATGGAACGTGTAACAGGCAAATGAAAGTTAGAACTAACCTTTGTACAAAGCATATGACACTTAGGCTTTTAGCCAGGATGATAAAAACAACAAAAAAGCCAAACCAAACAAAACTGTATATATTTTTTCATCATTTCACCATATGCAATGGCTTTTGTAAAAAAATAATATTAAAACGTATAAAAACTAACTACAAACCGGCACAAGAAAAGCACAAAACTCTACGCATTAGGGCCGTTTTTTTTTTTTTTTTTTTTTTTTTTGTTGGGCTGTGTATTATGGAACAAACCCTCTTGTTACAAGCAAATTTTTGTATTTAAAGGCCAATCTTTAAAGATAGTGAATAAAATGATATAACATTAAAGTATGGCTACCATATATCAGAACTGTAAATGAATCATTAATTTTTGAGTTAATTCGCGAATCATTCATGCATTGAATTAGCAAAATTTTGAATTAATTCTTTTCACAAAAATCACGAATTGAATGAAATTTGAATCAATTCACATAAATTTTGAAAAAAACGAGTAAAAAGGTTAAAGTCGGGCATGCCGACTATACAATACCCTACACCATTCTGGTTGAAAGCCAACTAATGTTTGGATCCGAAATTCGAATGGATTAAAATGGGACTTGTGTCAAAATTTTCTATAATGTGAGTCAGCGAACCAAATTTCATTAAAATATCTTAATATTTGCGACCTACAGTTTGTAACCAAACCAATTTTGGGGGGACCCTTATATGGGCACTAGGTCTAAACATGGACCGGTGTTAACCAAAATCAATAGGCTTCGTCTTTGGGCTGAGATAGGTCGGTGTACCAAATTTCATCAAAATATCTTAATATTTGCTTCCCGCAGCGTATAAACAATATAATTTTGGTGGGACCCTTATATGGGCACTAGGTCTAAACATAGACCGATTTTAACCAAAATCAACAGACTTCGTCCTTAGGCCGACATAAGTCGGTGTACCAAGTTTCATCAAAATATCTTAATATTTGCGACCTGTAGAGTGCGCACAAGAATGCATGGACAGACAGACAGACAGACGGACGGACGGACAGACGGACAGACGGACAGACGGACATCGTTAAATCGAAATAAAAAAAAATTCTGAGCCGATCGGTATACTATAAGGTGGGTCTAGGACCAATATTTTTTGGTGTTACAAACATCAGCACAAACTTATAGTACCTTGACCACGTAGTGGTGTAGGGTATAAAAATAATTAATTCATTTTCAATTCATTTGAATTGATTTTAAATTAATTCAAATTATTTAGAAAAATGAAAAATCAAAATTGAAATTATTAATTGATTCTTGAATATTAAATGTGTTTTTGTCGTTCAGCGTCTGTCAAAACCAAAATAAGTAATACCTGAAGAGATAAACTCCAAACTTTAATTGAGATAAACTCCATATTTTAATTGATTGCAATTAATTTTTAATTAATTTGAATTAATTCAAAATCAGTTCAATTCATTTGAATGGGAAATGAATTGCAATTCATTTTGCCAAATTCATTTGAATTGGAATTGAATTGATGCAAATTTCTTTGAATTCTTTTCCTTGGTGAAAAGAATTAGTTCAAAATTTAGCTACTTCGTAATGAGTTGAAACCAAAAAAAAGAATGATTCATTTACAGCTCTGCCATATATTAGAATATGCAAGAAGTTGGAGTTTAAAGATGGTGGTGGTAGGTTGCATAAAACTTTATGAGTGTAAGTTAAAGCCTAATTCTCCTTTCTCTTCCACCCATCTAATAAACATATACAAACCATAAAAAAGGGATATATATTATTATGTTTATGTTATTAACTACTACCAATAGGCACTAGTACAGCAAACATACACTCAAAGAAAAATGGTAGTAAAAGTTATTAATTAAATATTAAAACATATATTCAGGGCAATTTAGAATGCCATGGTGTACAAATTTATAAGTTTTTTGGATTTTGTACATTTTGTACGAATTCAACCATTTTTTTATATTAAATTTTCAATTTTAACAAATTTTTACTCTGAGTGCACCACTGGAATTTAAAAACTAAAAACGGCCACTCCAATATGTTTGTACTAAGGCACTATATGTCGATTTTTAACATCGCTTTAAGTGTGGACATGACAGGAGAAAAGTAAAAATCCCAATTTTTTGAAAATTTTCAAAGTTTTTTGGCAGCTGTTGTCAATTTTTTATTTGAATATAAATTATGGTAAGACACAGCAGACTCTAAAATTTCATTACAATACGTTCATTAACAAATATGTATTCTATTGCAAAATAAAAGTTTAACATATTGACAAAAAATGACCAAAAATCGTTTTTACGGATATCCGAGAATTGTATCCCATTCAGCTTAATGTCGGCAAATAGTATTTTATTGAAATGTGCAAAATTTGGAGGAAATAGGTTAATATTTAGATACATCCACCAGTGAATTAATTCATTTGATTTTATAAAAACAACAATAGCAATTGAATTAATTCGTACACTCATAGAAATAAATCTGTAAACATAGCAGAAAAAGTTACTAAAAATTAGTTAAAAATGATGCTGCCAAAATTAGAAGCAAAATTAACTCTGAAATTTACAGAATTTTAGTTATATTTAAGTTAACTTTTGTTAATTGAAAGTAGCAAATTGTACTGTAAAATCTGCAGAAGATTTTGCTAAATATTTGTAGACTAAAAATATCAAAAATAAACTGTTATATCTACAAAAGGTTTGCTATTTTTAAGCTAAATTTAGTTGAATGCAAATAGCAGTCTCTTCTGCTCAAATCAGCAGAAATATTAGCTAAAAAATTGTAAACCGCTGTTTTCAAAAGGCTCGATTTTTATTTGCATTTAAAAAAAAAATTTTAAAAAACTTCAAAAATTTGACATTTTTTGGTGATTTTTTAGGCTACTAATTATTTAGCAAAATTTTTTTCTGGTTTTAGCACTTAATTTGTTATTTTCCATTAACAAAAATTTAACTCAAATGTTACTAAAATTCTGTATATTTAACAGTTTTATTTTTGCTGTTGCTATATTACTAATATAAAGCAAAAATAATCTGCTAATTTAACAGTTTTTTTCTGCAGCATCATTTTTAACTAATATTTAGTAGTTTTAACTAAATTTTTTACGGACTTTTTTCTATCAGAGTAGGTCTGTTGTGGATTGATTTCACTCCATATTCGGCAATTTTGTTTGTCAACACACCCGTTCAGCCAACAATGAGCCTCATCGCTGAACACAATTTTGCGATAAACATCGGATCGGGTTCCAACTGCTCTAGAGACCAATCGGCGAAAGAACAACGCATATGATGGTCTTGTCGCTTTAATTCCTCTACCAGCTGGATCTTAAACGAGTGTAGCCCAAGGTCTTTGCGCAAAATTTTCCACGTAGTGGACGGACAGAGCGCCAATTCCTGCGATCGATAAATTTGTATTCTCTTCCGCACTTTCGTTTACAGCTTGCTCAGATGGACGATTACGTGCGCCATAAAAATCAAGAAGTAGTCTATAAGTTGCGCGAATTGATGAAGGATTTTTAAAGTAAATTTGGATAATTTGGTAGCGTTGTTCAAGCCTCAATCTATTCATGATGATTTGCCAGAGTACACTGATCATAAATGTCAAAAAGTGAGCGTTGGACAGTCAAATCGATTTGACTAATTTTCAACAAACTTTTAGTTGCGAGACTGAATTAAACAAAAATTTCAGTCATCTGCATTTAACACACTACTAAAAATCTTCAGTATATACTTTAACCAAATTCGAGTATTAATTTTCAAAATCGTTTATAATTAATTTTTAGGAACACACTTGATACATTTTCATGTTTCTGCTAGTACCAGTAAAATGACGCCAGCAGTGCCAGCGAAATTTTAAAGGTGGCGTTATATATTTTACTCCCGATTTTTTGTCGAATGGCCCACATCTCGAAAACTAAGAGATAAATTTACAAAAAATTTCGAATAGCTGTAACTGTGTAACACCTTCTTACCTCTATTAAGAAATGGATCTTGGTGGGCGTTGGACCCTCGGAAATTGTCAATAAAATTTTCTCATTTTATAAAATGGCCTATATTTCCAAGACTAAGTAAGATAGGACAACGTTTGCTCATTTAGAGTATCCTTACATAGCTTTAGATAATATGGACCTGGTCCTGGGTGGGTTCCGGGACCATATAAATTCAACAAATTTTATGCTCAGTATAGTTACAAATAAAACTGTATTCTTACTAAAATTTTACTTAAATTTAGGTCTGGACTGGATCTAGTCTGATTTGCAAATTTAATGCGTTTATAACTTTTGAAGAAAATGTTTATTCTTCTTCTTAACCTCAAACCTACTAAATTAGAATTCATAAATATACATATTAATTACAATATTAATTGTATTTGGTCTACACGACGAATTTGAAAAAACAACACTTAATTAAACAATAAAAATGCCCTGTTGGCTGTCCATCTCCAATATACACAAATTGCCTGCACTTGTACGTAAAAACAATACGTCAGTGGGAAAATCTAAAGTAGAATGTTTGTATATATCTGTTTGATCACTTCTGAAAGTATTCATGACAATGAAAATATAAACAATAATACAATTTAATGGAAAATCACTGATGAAGCCTGTCCATAAAAAAGACAGAAACTGGATCTAGTCTGATTTGCAAATTTAATGTGTTTATAACTTTTGAACAAAATGTTTATTCTTCTTCTTAACCTCAAACCTGCTAAATTAGGTTTGTTAAATTTAACAAAAAATGTGTTAAAATCAACAAAATATGGCTTAAAGTCAAAAACAGCAATAAATTTTTGTTAAAGTAACAAATTTTTCTGTTGAGTACACAGACATATTATTTTGAGTGTGATCTTGTGGAGTTTGATCAAGTGCCTTTAGAGCAACGTAGAACAATTAATTCTGAATGGTATATCACACCCTTTTTTTGCCAGACGTGTTTGGAGAAATGAGAAAATCCAACCCACAAAAGCGAATAATTCTTCACCATGACAACGCTCACATAACGGCACATAACAAGTGACTGTTTGAGCACTCAAAAGATCGAATTGATTGGTCATGCACAGTACAGCCCTTACTTGGCACCAAATGACTTTTTCTTCTTCCCGCACATCAAAGATAATGGACAACAGTTTTCGTCAGCAGAAGAAGCCGTGTACGCATTCAAAAACCATGTTTTGGAGGTGTCTTACGCGGAGTGGAAAAAATGCTTTGCTAAATGGTTTGAACGCATGCAAAGGTGGTATGATCATAAAGGAAAATATTGTGAAAAACAATAAAGATTTATATTTTTTCATTGTTAAGCACCGTAAGTTGTTTGAGTTTCACGTGAAAAAACTTTTATACTCCATATAAAAAAAATAAGTTTTCACGACAATGAGTTTCACGTGAAAATTGTGTAGAGTTTGTTTTCACGCAAATTTAATGTACAAGACTATTATTTTTTTAGTGAAAAAGTGTCATTTTGTATTTATTGTGATTAGAACTTTCAAATAAAATAAAAAATTAATAATTTATCGAATTTACCCAGCAAAAAAAATTGCAAGTAGTGCTTTACAAACTACTTCTTTTAATGCTTCACAAGTATCCGTTAGTGTATTTTTACTGCTTTTTTAGAAGTTATTCTGAACAACTTCAAAAAATCACTTCTTTCATTGCTTCCCAACTATCCGTTATCACATTTTTACAGCTTCTTTAGAATTACTTCTGAACCACATCCAAAAAATCACTTAAGTATTGCTTCTAAAGAGTAATTGCTCCAAAAGTGATCGTAAAAAGTGATTTTGGTATCATTTGGCATTTCCAAACAGAGGGTCCCGGGTTCGATTCCCGGCGGAACCAATATTTTTTTATTTTTTTTTTTAAATTTTTTTTATTCTAATAATTTTTTTTTTTAATATTTATAATTAATTTGTTTAAATTCAATATTTTTTTAATTTTTAATTTTTCAAAAATATGTATATGGGCATTTCCACCGAAAGGTCCACCGAGACTAAAATATTAAAAGTTCTTGAAAACACTTTGTTTTATCATATTTTCATAGGGAAACAATCAAATTTAAATAACGTAAAAAGATTTCGTATTTATTCATAACCCATTTCGAGGTATTCGAATGCAAAGTCGCACAAGCGCATCTTTTCTTATTTGGATATTTCTATTGCACATTTTGTTTTGATAAAAGTTTTTAAACAGAGACGTTATGCATTGACTTTTGCTTTCTAAAATATTTCTAAAGGTACAAAGAGTCATAAAAGAATGCATAATAAACAATGCGATTGAAAATAACTGTAAGTTTTTGATTTGCATTGTCGCATATTTCGATGTCCCGTGCGACATTGAAAAACAACATTTGTTATCAGTGCGTCGAAAGTACACGCAGAAAGCTCATCAAATATTGATTACAAACAGAGATTTTTTATACAATTAAAATAAAAAAAACCTACCCGAAAAATAAGAAGAATTGTGATCTTGGTACTTATACACAGTTGGTCACGTGCGACATCGTAAGTGTGAAATTTAAAAATTTGAAATTTTTTTTTCTTATGTAAATGATTTATTTATATAAATACATACTTTTAAATTTTTTTAAAATTGGCATGCACCATGGTCAAGAAGTAAAAGCAAAAAAAAAACTGTGTTTTATATTTTCATATAAATAAATACTTCCCAGCAAAAGTTTTTTGAACTGGTTTCCTCTGAATCTGTTCTAGAACAGGTGTTTTTACCACCGGTTACGTGGAACAGGTTCTAGAACTGATTCCTGGGAGTCAAAATGGAAGGTTTCACTGTCGCGGAACCAGTTCTATAACTGGTTCTAGAACCGGTTCCAAAGTAACCTGTTCTAGTTTGGAGGAAAAGAACCTGTTGCTTTTGGGACAAACTCAAACAAAAATCACCGATGATAGAACATAAATTATAACAGGTTGCATGCACGTACAAGTTGTTCTACAATGGGTTCTTTCCATCCGACAATTTTGCTGGGTTAATTCATACTACATATTTCTTTTAAGTTTGTTTTTGGTTATTATATTAAAATAAATACCTTGAATACTTCTGTCGATTTAAAAACATTTTTATTAAGCTTGTTTATATATAATTTCGTAAAAACAGCAACAGAAACAACATAAATCTCATGATGGAAAAAAATGTCCCGTGCGACATGTCACGTGCGACAGTGAATAAAAAATTAAATTAAAAAAATAATATGAATCGTTTTTGGGTAAAATTACAACCATTTTTAAAGGACATCAATGCACAACAGTGTAAAATTAGTCACATTGAAATATTGCTTCAGGTTTCGCTGAAATCGGCATTTTAATTGTTAGCCGCGAAAACCACTTCTGTTTTTGTCCCTTGCGAATGCCTTGTTTTTTTACAATTATCTTGAAAACGAAAAATTGCTAAAAATCAACCTCAGCACCAATTGTAGGGCTAATAAAAAGATATAAGTAAAGCCTATTGTCAAAATAAAAATCCGTTTTATTTTGACTTTTTTTTCACTTTAAAGGTGTACGACGGTCCCGTTCGACATGATGGAAATGCCCATATATATAAAAAATGGTGGGAAATTGATTTTTATGTATCTGTAAAAATAGTACTGAAACCAATATTGAATTGGAGTGCATCTTTTAAACTTGTTTAATAAGTACTTTTATTGAAGAGAATAAGGAACAATATCTCGCATTAACAAAGTGGTGTTTTTATGCCAGTCAACTTTCATATCAAAGAATAGCTCAGCGGTAGAGCTCAGCGACTAGCAATCGTGAGGTCGCAAGCTCGATACCCGGTGGCAATAAAAAGAATTTTGTAACATAAAAAAAATATTTTTTTAATTTTATTTTATCGGTATATACATTAATTGCATCAAAGGAGTTAAATATGCTAAAAATCCCAAACGTATTTAACAAATTGTGAAAAAAAAAATCCGCTGCAGGCATGTCCCTATCCGGATTTCATTCTTGCCTAAGGAAATCGTCAGGGGACGACGTTTTTAGAATTTCTGGAAATATTTGTTAAGTTAAATTACAAACTCAATGAGAATTTTTTGTTCTCGTCTAGGAGCGTTATTAAGCATTTAAAATATCAATATTATATCCCGATAAAATAAAATTAAAAACTAATATGCAAGTGCTTGTGCAAATTTAAATGTTAGTGACACTTTAGAAAACATTGTTCTCTATTGTTGTTTCTACATGAATGGATGTCACTACATTGCTAGATCTGTCAAAACAACAGAGTAGTACATTGTAAGATGACAAAGCAAATTGTGGAAAATTTTCTGTTTTTGTTTTTGTTTTTTCTTTGATATTTTAAATGTTTAATAACGCTCCTAGACGAGAACAAAAAATTCTCATTGAGTTTGTAATTTAACTTAACAAATATTTCCAGAAATTCTAAAAAGTCTTCCCCTGACGATTTCCTTAGGCAAGAATGAAATCCGGATAGGGACATGCCTGCAGCGGATTTTTTTTTCACAATTTGTTAAATACGTTTGGGATTTTTAGCATATTTAATTCCTTTGATGCAAAAAAAATATTATTTTTTTTTGTGAAAAATTTTTTTTTTAACTTTTAATTGGTGAAAAAGAGCTTCCTTTGCACTCGGTCAAAAAGTACTGAAAAAATGTGTGAAAATCATTAGTGTTTATGTTAAAAAAGAAGTACATCTAGATCATCAATTGTAGTGCTTTTTCTACTGCTGCGGCATCTCTTTTTTCGCTGGGTAAAGTAACTTTTGAGGCATTTTAAGTTCGAGTGAAAATTTTCCACGTGAAAAACAACTTACGGCTCAAAATTTTACTATTTACCTCCTATGGAATATTAAATTTTATTTTTAGTATTTTTCTGTAAGTGTAACAAATACACTGAAAGTCTCGAAATTAAAATAAAAACAAATCTGTACGCATGTATGGGTAATAATTTTGAACGCAGACACATAGACTCATGGAAATAAACCTGAATATTTATTAGTTTTGTTTTTGCTGTTCCTATCTTACTAATATTTAGTAAAAATAATCTGCTAATTTCAGTAGTTTTTTCTGCTAAATAATTTTTAAATAATTTTCAGTAGTTTTAATTAAAAAGTTTACAGACTTTTTTCTCTTAGTGTATACATATAAAAATGCGTAAAACGCATGAAAGCTTTTGCAACATACGACTACCAATAACAACAACATACTACAAAATACACTGGATAACTGTAAAGCAACAATAACAACAATAAGATACAACAACAGAGTGATTTAGAATTTAGCTAAAAGTTACTGGCTTGCGCCTGGGCTTATGCCTCGTTATATTCTTTTTTGTTTGTTTTGTTTTTGTTACCATTATAAATTACTAACATGTATGTATTTGCATGAAATGTTTTATGTATTGAATTTTTTACAATATAAAGTGTATGTATTTGTGTGTGTATATGTGTGCGTATGTTTGAATGTGTTGTTAGCTTTTGTTATTTTCTAATATATGGTTACGCGGTATTTTGTAATATTTTTTTCCCTACTGTTGTATTGCTCATAAAAACAGCCACAATAAATTTTCATTTAGGTTTTTTTTTTTAATTTTTTCATTTTGTTCTTGTTGTTGTTGTTTTGTCTGTCTAACTGTCTATATTGGTATCTGTGTGTATACATATATTACCGCTTTGTCTATGTCTATATGGGTGTATAAATGCGTGTAATTAGAAAATTAAAATTCATTTTATAACCTTCCTTTTTAATACTCCTTTATGTTTTTTAAACAACATTCTTTTACTTTATTTGTGTTTATTATTTAAACATGTTTAATATTACAAATGAACGTGTGTATGTGTGTTAAGGAACATGTTGGAACGAAAGTTTTAATACGGTATGGTATTAACAAGGGGTGATTTTTGCTAAATATTGCTATTTATATCATGTAAAAAAAAAAATATATATATATTTCAATTTTCATGTTTTTTATACTTTGAAATTATTTCTTGGTATTACTTAGTTAGAGTTCATATAAATTTGTTTTCTTTTCCCCATATGATACACGGCTTAAGGAGTATTATTTTTATAAACATTTAATGGAATTTATGTAAATACATTTTAAAGTCTGTTATTAGCGTATAAAGAAATATGTTTAGAGTAAATTGTATTAATTAACTTTTTCAAAAATATATAATTGAAAAAAATATATATACTAGAGCTGAGCGATCCGGTGGTTTTTGAATAACGCTGATACCAGTGATCGTGATTTTCAAATCACCGTTCTTTTAAACAGTGACCGTGATCACGGGTTTGTAATAGAGATGGGCGATCCAGCGATTTTTCAGTAACATTGTTCTCAGTGAATGTGATTTGCAAATCGTTGTACTTTTAAACTGTGATCGTAATCACGGTTTTTCTATGGAAAAGACTGCGATTTTCTGATTAATAAACGAAATAATATTTATGGCGAGTTTTTAAGATGTCAGTTAAACTTGGTTTAGTTAAACCGAAAACGAATTTTGTCAGCCATTTCAAAGTTTATTAACAAAAATTTGCCGGAAAAACTTTTTCTTGAGTATAATTTATTTCTTTATTGAAATAAAGCAAAATAAACCACATTTTAAAAGCAGTATTCCAGTTACAAACTGCGTTAAACTAAGTTTAAAGATAATCCACTTCCTAAAAACTGGACCTTAAAAGAAGAATAGTTGCGACCGGTAACAAAGACATGATAGAAGGAGACATTTTATTCAGAAGAGTGTGAAAGCAAGTCACTGTTATTGAAAAAAAAAAAAAAAAAACATGTATTACTGTGCACAATGAAGTTTGCAAGAAAGAATAGTAGAAAAATATTAAAAGAACGAATATTCCGAGTAACTGCGACTTGAAATATTTGATCACTGTCGTTACCAGTGATTTATCAATAACTGTGATTAAATCACCGGTATGAAAATATCGCTCATCTCCAATATTTACCAGAAATCTTTATCAATTATCTCATTTAGTTATGCTGTATGCAATTTTCATAATATCAAAACAGCATTGCATATCCAAGAAAAGCTAAGTCGATATTAAATCACTGCATACTTTTAGGCTTAAGCCTATATGACACTTGCTAGTTTCAGTATTAATAATCCAAAATAGAAGAGAGCACGAATTTCCTTATGTGAGAAATAATGTGTGTGAAGAGAACAACTATATCGAAAAACTATCAAACTGTCAAATTGATGTTAGTAATGCAGTACCCTTCATATGATTTGCATTGATGGTGCAAAAAACTAGAATCTAGAAACTAGTAAGTATCATATGGGCTTTATTCATTAGCCAAAACCTTTAAATTTAATTTTAAGTAACTTTAAAAATAGAAAGATAGAGCTTCCATTTAACATTTTTGTATATGTATTTATCTCATTAATATCATACCAATTAAAATTCTAATTCAATTATTTTTTTTAAAACCTTTAATTCCTGCAAATTGTATTTTGCTTTCAGCTTAATTAAACCAATTAATTTTTCTTGTATTAATTTCATTATATAAAGTTTCAAATTTAATTGATAACAACAAAAAAAAAAAACAAAAGCCCCAACCAATTACAAATATCATTTACATCTAAATAAAGTGTTAAATGTTTCCAATTAAGTTTTAATAATTTACAAAATACTCAATACGATAATTTGTGCCGTCATGTTTGTGTTGGCGCTTAAAAAAATACATACAATTCACTACAAAAACATCATGTTTTGGTGTTTTTCTTGTTGTTGATGTATCATGATTGACACTTTTTTGTGTTTATGTAGCTAGAAGCTGTCATGATACCTGAATGAATACTAAAACGTAATAAAATACAGAGAATTATAAAAAAAAACCAGAAAGAAAATCAAACAATAAAATATGTTTTATAAAATATCTGGCCTGCAACTGATAAAACTATAAAAAAATATCATAGCCCATGTGAAAATCGAATTATATATAAACATACATGATCAGACATTCACTTGTATGGGATTATGCATTGCCAAAAAATGGCGCCCAACGCAATAGCACGGAATATTTTCATTCACCATATTCTTTACTTTTTCTTTTCGGAAAATTTTTGGATTTTTGCGATGGCGTTGCTTTTTCGGAATTAATCGCCAGGGACAATAGATGATCGCGAAAGCATTTGGTGGAAATGTCAAGTTGGTTTCAATTTTCATGTCAAATGCCACTTTTTTAATTTTAAAAATTTGGGGTCACGTCGACCCCATGTGCCTGTAAGGGTTAATTTCTAATTTTTTATTACCATATATAAGACTTGATCCAAACAGCAGAGGTATTTGGACAATTTTTACCAAATTCCGCAAGAAACAACACGATGTTTTTATATACTATCAGGAAAAATCGAAAATTTTCAAAAATTTCACTTTCGACTTTGGTAAAGAAAGGATTAACATTGTCGAAGTTTTACAAAATTTCCGGAAAACAATCTCTTCTATTAGAATTAAAAAAGTCGGAAGTGATTTTGTTGCAGCTAGCAAAAAACACAAAAGTAAATACTATTATCTAAATTATTGGCCAAAATCACAGTTTTCTCTAAAATCTTCAAATTTAAAACGCCGTCACTGCTAAGTTAAAAGAGGGATATGTGTAATTTTCAGTAGAATTATTGTCTGAGATGTGTTTGGTGGGCGCTGTGGTGTAATGGTTAGCGCGTTGGACTGTTACACGTGAGGTTGCGGGTTCGAGCCCCAACCAAGGCAACATCAATTTATGAAAAATAGTAATATGTATGAGTTTTTTCTATCCCTCATACATATCGCAGCGTCCTCCTTCGGTGTTCCCATAGCACTTAACCCCACCGAAGTAAAATAATATAACAGGGCTATGAACTAAAAAACTTCAACAAAGTTCGCCAACTCATCATCAGATGGCGCGCAGCAACTGTTCTAAAATTCAACATCTCGCGCAATTACAGTGTTGCCATATTTGAAGCCCTTCATCTTTAATTAATAGGAAGAATTTCCTGAGTGGTGCTTCTCTTTAAAAAAAAAAAAAAAAAAGACTTTATGCATTGACCACTTTTTATATATCTTTTTGAACAAAATTAAAAAAAAAAAAAAAACTCAAAATTAGTGCTTTGCAAATTTATGAAAAAGAAAATCTCATCTTTGGTTATACCTGGTACTAGGTAAGCATGATCCAAGAGAGACAAAAATTTTTATCTGAATATTTATAGATCTTGGAAATAAAATTAGGGATTAACATTGTAAGTTTTTGAAAAAAATATTTTATTTTTTTTACGATTTTCATAATTTATCTTATTTGTAGGGTTAACAATTGTCCGGAATAATTGCAATTACATAAATATTTTTCAACTGATTTTGGATTTTTATGCATTGATAGAAAGGTAATTCAGTCTAGAGCCAACATTTTTAAAAGAATACAAAAAGTAATTTTTCCCATTGTAAATCATAGTTCAAACTTCAGTGCCGATGATTCACCTTAATTTTTGGCATAATATATTTTTATACCTAAACGAACATTCCTAGGGGGCCCGCCGTAAATCGCAATTTGAAAAATAAGTAAGGCCCAACCTAATACATACTCGTACATATAAGTTTTTTAATTTTATTTTACACTTTAGATATATTCCGATTTAAATTATTTTAGTCTTATTGGACTTGGGACAGTCGCTGATATATGCATGTAGATGTGGATGTTTGCAATAAATGTGTGAAAAATATTTATTTTAAATGGTTTTATAAGTGATAGTGTGTATGTGTGTGAGTGAATAAATGCGTATATTTGTGTTTGTGTGTGTGTGAATAACGGATATTTGTTTAAATGCGAATACTCGTAAACTAACAAATTGCCTTCAATGTTTAACACAATGTAGGCTTAATTTGTTTGTTAAAAAAAAACACAAAAAAAAATAAATAAATTAAATGGAATTAAATTAAATGAATGAGTAATATGATGAATGTAGGTATATATGTAATATTAATATACAAATGAACATGTATTTTTGCATATTTACGTATGTTTATAGTAAATTAAATATGCCAATTTGTTAGACAACAAAAAAAAAAAAAAAAAAAAGTTTAAGTTAAAAGGTTGAATCACTTTAAGGACAATATAGTGTTAACTAGCAATTTATTGTAATTAAATATAATTTGTTTATTAAAATGTTCAATTAATACAGTTAATTTTAGTTTTATTTATGGACATTGTTTTAAATGTCATTCGTTTCTAATGAACATATAGGTAAGACTATATAATCAATATTATTGCTCAATACTTTTAAAATCAACCAATCAGAAAAAAGTATTTAAAAATTCACTGAAGTCAGCGTACTCGAATTAGCTTTAACAGTAGGGAGCCCAGTAGACCGTACCTCAAAAAAAAAAGTTCGCCGTTCATCCTCCAATATGAAGTATTTTTGCAAGGCAATTTTTTAGCCTTTTTTAATTTTTCGTTATAGCTTCGGCATTTAAAGTCGGATTTTAAAGTGTGATATACCGATCCTTTTGCCTCGAGAAGACCAGTGTTTTGGTATAAGTCGGCAACCAATATATAAACAAAATTTCTACTGGGTTTATCGAAAAACTTCCTTAGAAAAAGTTAAATGAATTTTTGCGAGCTTTAATTTTCTGATATTAGGGTTGTACATTAGGGTGGTAGCAACTGAGATCTGGTGGGTAACTACTAGAACGGGATACTTGAGGTCAATGGCCCTCAAAGGAAACCACTGGTCTCCTCGAGAGAAAAACATCGATGTATCATACTATAAGATCCGACTGTGAATGCCAAAGATATAACGAAAAATGTAAAATGGCGACCCCTACACTGATAATAATCCATGCAAAAAATTACGAAAAAATGTCAAAATAACAAAAAATTTCGTAAAATATACGAAAAATGGTTTATATTACGAAAGTTTTTGTTGTTTTGACATGAATTTCGTATTTTTATGCATGGATTATTATGTGTGTACGTTCGGCAAAAAAAATTTTTTTTTGAAACCTTCTTGCAAAAATACTTCATATTGGGGGGTGCACGGCGCACTTTCTTTTTTTTTTTTTTGCCTGTAAGGTGGTACGCTCTAAAGCACAGTGTAATCAGTTTCCAAAATAATCGTTATATGAAAATCTACCAAATTTACGCGAAGTTTTAAACGGCTTTCGGGTTGATGTTAAATATTATTTTGGTTAATTGTAGTTGTCACTTTTGTTCTATATTTTTTTTCGTTCCTTTTTGCATGCATACATTTTTATTTTAAAATTATTAAATTCTTTACATTTTCCTTCAATTTGCATTAATTGTAAATCAATTAATTATATTCTCTTGATAGATTTATTTTTGTTGTTTTTATTTTGGCCTTTTCTGCCCTTTTATAAATATATATATTTAAATACACTCATAGAAATAAACTTGTAGAAATAACAGAAAAAGCTAATAAAAATAAGTTAAAAGTTGCTGAAATTAGCAGATCTTGTTTGCTAAATACTAATAAAAAAAGAACAGCAAAAATAAAATTGTTAAATTTACGGAATTTTAGTTATATTTGAGGTAGCTTTTAGTTAATTGAGAATGACAAATTATATTGTCGAATCTACAGAAAATTTTGCTAATTATTAGTAGACAAAAAAATATATTTACGAAATTTTTGTTATTTCTAAGTTGAATCAACAGAAATATTTGCAAACCAACTATAAAACTGTAGATTTGAGAAGGCTCGATTTTTATTTGTATTAAAAACATTTTTAATTTTTATTGTAATGTTTTAGACTACTAATTACATATTTAGAAAAATTTTGTTCTGATTTTAACAGGTTAATATGTTACTTTCTACTAACTAAAATTTAACTTAATTATAATAACTAAAATGCTGTATATTTAATAGTTTTATTTTTGCGGTTTCTACCTTACTAAATACAATTTTGCTAAATTAATCTGTGAACACTTAGTTCTTTTTTTGACAAATTTTTATTAGTTTTAACTAAAATTTGTACAGACTTTTTTCTTTTAGTGTATATTTAAACAGAAATTACGAGGTTTTTTTTTTATACAAAAAATGTGAATATTATAAAAATAAACGAAAAGCTTCCTTTTTATGTCGTTAATTTTCCCCTTGATCTGCTTAAGTCACAACTTGAAGTTAAGTATGTTTTTGAACATGACGCACTTGATATTTTTAATTGAGTGCTTTTATAACTGCAACACACTCTTCAAAAACAACAGCAGAAGCAGCAGTAGGGAAAAAAGCAGCAACAAAAAATAAAATGAAGCAAACAAAAATTACACATGTATGTATAAGAGTATAAAAATATGGAAAAAATACAAGTAAATGAATAAAATGTATTGCAAACAACACATGTTCTTTAGCACGACAACTGTCAGCAAACAAAAACCAGTGATGACATAAATTTAAAAAAAAGCGTTACAATTTATGTCTACATAGTTTAAATAGCAGTTTTGTATACTGGTTATAACTAGAGATGAACGATATTTTCATGCCGGTGATTTAATCACAGTTATTGATAAATCACTGGTAACGGCAGTGATCAAATATTTCAAGTCTCAGTTACTCGGAATGTCGTTCTTTTAATATTTTTGTACTATTCTTTCTCTCAAACTTCATTGTGCACAGTAATATATGTTGTTTTTAAAAATAACAATGACTTGCTTTCACACTCTTCTGAATAAAATGTCTCCTTTCAACTATTCTTCTTTTAAGGCCCAGTTTTTAGGAAGTGGATTATCTTTAATCTTAGTTTAACGCAGTTTGTAACTGGAATACTGCTTTTAAAATGTGGTTTATTTTATTTCAATAAAGAAATAAATTATACTCGAGAAAAAGAAACTTTGAAATGGCTGACAAAATTCGTTTTCGGTTTAACTAAACCAAGTTTAACTGACATCTTAAAAACTCGCCATAAATATTATTTCGTTTATTTATCAGAAAATCGTGGTCTTTTCCATAGAAAAACCGTGATCACGATCACAGTTTAAAGGAACAACGATTTGCAAATCACATTCACTGAGAACAATGTTACTGAAAAAGCGCCAGATCGCCCATCTCTATTACAAACCCGTGATCACGGTCACTGTTTAAAAGAACGGTGATTTGAAAATCACGATCACTGGTAGCAGCGTTATTCAAAAATCACCGGATCGCTCATCTCTACAACATATACCAAGTTTTTCAATAAAAAAAAACCCACTTGATGCACAAAACTGCATTTTTGGTCATTGGGCCCTTTCTGTTCAAAGTGTTGTTATAGTGCAGCGTAGATTTTTTAAACAGTTATAAGAAAAATCTTGGTCTTCCTTCGTATGTTTGTGAAAAATCTAAAACACGCGTTTTTTGTACAAAAACTGTAATATTCAAAAATGTTTGTTTAAATACACTGTGAGACAAATGTTAGGGGTCAGTGATCGGGAAGGATTCAAACTACCGGGGAAAGTTATATCGGTAAAAAAGAAGTTATACGTGTACCGGTGTTTCGTTGGGTCACCCCTAGGAATCGAGATATATCGATTTGACCTTTGGTGGTCTTTTTTTTGACATAACTCGAGAACCACTAGTCCGATTTTGCTCAATTATTAAAAATTACAATTCCTTTAATCTGTTCATATAACGTTTTTCTATATACTCAACAGTTTTGCCGGTAAAAATAAACGTATGAAGAAAAAAATATTTTTTGCCTAAAATATTAAAAAAAGTAATAAACAAAAGATTATTGATTTTTATGGTAGCGGTAACAAACATTTATTTTTACCGGCAAAACTGTTGAGTATATAGAAAAACGTTATATGAACAGATTAAAGGAATTGTAATTTTTAATTTTTTTTAAATTGTTTGATCACAATCGGACTAGTGGTTCTCGAGTTATGTCAAAAAAAAGATATATCTCGATTCCTAGGGGTGACCCAGCGAAACGCCGGGACACGTATAACTTGTTTTTGACCGATATAACATTTCCCGTTGGTTTCATCCCATCCCGATTTTGACTGTCGCATAGTGATATTTAAAGTGGTATTCTCGCAATATAAGCTGTATTTTGTCTCATGCCTATCAACGTTAAGTTTTTAAACAAATCTTCGTTAAACCGATTGTAGTATAAAAAAATTTTAAACAGGTTATGTTTATAATTGTTCCGTTATAATCGAACGTACGTCAGAAAAAGTTTTTTGGAAATAACGCGAATAAGTTACGCTAGATGTGAAAATGTATGAACGTTGAGTTTTCAACGTTGATAATTATCCGTGTTGAAAGTTAACGTGCATACGAAAAGTAATGTGTTAGTTTTCGTGTTAAACGCGTTTTTATGCACTTTGAGTTTTTTTCTGAGTTAACGGATATAGTTAAGTCGAAAACACAGCTATAATTAATTTTGGCGACAATAATTGTATAATTAATAATTTAGCAATGGATATAATAATTTTACTTACATACTTTTACCTCTAGTTGCCATATTTTTTATCCGATTTTCATAAGTAATACCGTTCTGGAAAGGTTGTAATGTTATATTGTTTACAACTACATTAGTTGTTTCAAAAAGCCACCGAAAGATGGCGCTAATCTAGCATTTATTAGAAAATTGAAATTTGGGCGCCTCAAAATGATTTTTTTGATATGTCGTCGTGTAACTTTTTTTCCTCATGCCAAAAGCTATCGAAAAATCGATGGCACAATATCAAAAAATTTTTGTCCATACAAATCGGCCCATTCTAGTATTTATGTTAAAAAAGAAGTACATCTCCACCATCAATTGTAGTGCTTTTTCTACAGCTTCGGCATCTGATTTTTTGCTTGGAAAGCTTTGAATGAATTAATTCCTCAATTCACTTTTGGATTTTTAATTAAATATTAATAATATGTCATTTGTTTATACTATTCCCTATAAATTCCTCTTCTTCTTTTTATTACATACTGAACAAATTCTTTCATGAATTCATTCCTTTTATAATGACCATTCAGTCGAATGATAAAATATTTTATAAATCAAAGGAATTAAATATGCTAAAAATCCAAAACGTATTTAACAAATTGTGAAAAATAATCCGCTGCAGGCATGTCCCTATCCGGATTTCATTCTTGCCTAAGGAAATCGTCAGGGGACGACGTTTTTAGAATTTCTGGAAATATTTGTTAAGTTAAATTACAAACTCAATGAGAATTTTTTGTTCTCGTCTAGGAGCGTTATTAAACATTTAAAATATCAAAGAAAAAACAAAAACAACAACAGAAAATTTTCCACAATTTGCTTTGTCATCTTCCAATGTACTACTCTGTTGTTTTGACAGATCTAGCAATGTAGTGACATCCATTCATGTAGAAACAATAATAGAGAACAATGTTTTCTAAAGTGTCAGTAACATTTAAATTTGCACAAGCACTTGCATATTAGTTTTTTTAATTTTATTTTTATCGGGATATACATTAATTGCATCAAAGGAATTAAATATGCTAAAAATTCCAAACGTATTTAATAATTTTATAAATTAAATTTTACTATAAAATTGCTGAAAGATTTAGTCATACTCATTAGTAGGGCAAGGAATTTATGCAAATGTATGTTTTTTCTCGATAGTCCAAAACTAATATGGATTAAATATGTATCCGAATCATCAAATTTAGAACAAAATGTCATCGATTTGTAGTTGCATATTTTTGCATATTTGGTCATAAATGCATGTTTTTGCATATTTTGACTTTAAATGCATATTTGGTGCCTTTTTAATGCATATTTTGTTCTTTTTAATGCATATTCGTGCATATTTTTAATTTTTAGGAGCATTTTTTATATTGTAAAAAAATATAAAAAATTCAAATTTTTATATTTTGATTCAATAAAAATAAACATTCTTAAAAACCTTGTTGACCTATGGAAAAGCTTCGAGCTCTGTATCTGTTTGCAAATCAGCTAACTTAAAAATATTTTTAAGTTTTAAAGTGCATTATTTTTGCAAAAACAATAGTTTTAGTGCATATTTTTTATATTTTTAATGAATATTTTTCTTTTTTAGTCGCATATTTCCTATTCTTAAGTGCATGAAATTCCTTGCCCTACTCATTAATATATTCATACCTTAAATCTGTTACGAAATGAATGAAATGACTATTTTAATAAGCCATTTTGTAAAAGAGTAGAATTAATAAAATTGTAATTCGATAAGGAATGTATGCAATATATGAATGGGAAGCAGGCTTATGAATTAATTATAAAGGAATAGTTTGATCTAATGTGATATGTAAAATTTCTAAAGATAAATTCATTTTTGTGCGAAGTAAGCTTAAATTTAATTAATTCTTTCGAAGCTCTGGTACCATACCATAGAAATTCATACAAATTTCAGTGTGGCAGAAATGAACGGGTTTTTTTTTGAAACCACTACATTGTCATTACCACCAGCAACATATTAAGTCGAAAGTGTTTGTATGTATTTAATTTCAAGCTAAATATTGTAATAACATACTTTCAGTGAAGTAAAAAACAAGATGACAAATTTTTATACATAATTTTTCATTTACCCTTTTTTCATTTAACCCCGTCATATGTGTATGCATGTGTGTGTGTGAGTGCGAGTGTGTAAGTGTGTATATTTAAAATTATAAATAGGCCCAAAGTCATTTAACTAAAAAGGAAGACAAGAGGTTGTAGTACGGGTATATGTGAGTTTTTCTGCATTTTTATGAGGGTGAAGTTGTATATTTTTTGTAAAAGAATTTTAAAGGCGTGTGCAATAATGAGTTGCTTTTAAAATTCATTTTGTCAATCTTGGCATCACTTATAAATTATGCTCTTTTTTCTTGAAACATTTTTTGTTTTTTTTTTTTCTTAATATTGTTTTCTTAAGTATGAACAATGTCTATAATTACACTTGAAGATAAAGGCATACACTGTTAGTCGTTTTATGTGTTAATTTTTTTTTTTTTTTTTTTTTTTTTTTTTTTTTGTTATGAAAAAGTGTTTATTTTTCTGTTTTATGAAATGTTTACCAAGCCTTGTTCATTTTTTTTGTTAATATTTATTTCAAAACTTCATCATCCTTTTTTCTTGTGTCTACTTACTTTGAGAATGATATCAAAGGTCATGTTTGTTTTATAATCTTGTCATCTTATGTCAAAATATACATACTACATACAAAAAAAAAAACCCCTGAAGTATACATTATGAGGATGAAGTTGATGTTTTTTTAAATAAAAATGTGACACTTTTCTTATGTGTTATACATATTCTTTGATATAGAGAATATAGAATAATGCATATGTTGGTAAATGAAATTATCATTATTTTTTTTTTTAAGTTTATTTATAAGAACATATAGAAATAGACTTAAGAGGATTACAAAAAGCATAGAAACATAGAACAGCTTAAAAGTAACATTTTAAAAGTTCAAATATTTAGTAGTTTTACTTATAACTTTTAAAGTTTTCTTATATCTCCTTAAAGGATGTGATTAATCTGGAAACTTAGAAATATATTTCTCCTCAAGCAGTGATTTCACTCGTATAAAATAAGAGGGTTGTTTTTTTAATTATTTTTCTTCAGTTTCATTTACGTGGCATTGTGTGATCCCTCAATTTTGTACTGAACACATCTGGTAGCACTGTTGGTTAGTGTGGTGAGTTTCTTGAACTAGTTGAAATTAGCTTCCAGTTGCTTTTTCATACACAGTAGAGCACACATATGTGCAAAATTGTTATTTTTCCCGCTTCCCTCACATTTTCGTATATGTTGAGAGCGAAAATTAGGTTTCTGTGGTGTAAACCGGCAGGGCAGTTTACATATATGTCCTCAAAATTACCCTAAAAAATTTTCATGATGTTCAGCTTCTGGTGATTAAGTTACATAGCTGTTGTTTACACAAACAAAAGGCCAACATTTTCTTTATACAAACTTTTAACCCTCTCATGACCGTTAGAAGTGTTTTAAGCGGTAAACATCAAAATTTGTGTCTAAACTAAATGTTGAATGTCTCTCATTTAATTGGTGATCTGCAAATATGTATACTAGAGCGTACCATCTTACAGGCAAAAAAAAGTGCGCCGTACACCCTTCAATATAAAATATTTTTGCAAGGAGGTTTCAAAAAAAATTTTATTTTTTTTTTGCCGAACGTAGAACTCACCATTTTACATTTTTCGTTATATCTTTGGCATTTACAGTCGGATCTTTAAGTATGATACATCGATGTTTCTCTCTCGAGGAGACCAGTGTTTTGCTCTAAAGGCCATTGGACCTCATGTATCCTGTTCTAGTAGCTACCCACCAGATCTCAGTTGCTACAACCCTAATGTACAACCCTAATGTCAGAAAATTAAAGCTTGCAAAAAATCATTAAACTTTTGCTAAGGAAGTTTTTCGATAAACCCAGTAGAAATTTTTTTTATATATTGGTTGCCGAACGTAGGGGTCGCCTTTTTAAATTTTTTTTCATTGGATTTTTCTTTTATAGCAAAACACTGGTCTCCTCGAGGCAAAAAAATCGATATACCACACTTTAAAATCCGACTTTAAATGTCAAAGATATAACGAAAAATTAAAAAAGGCGACCCCTAGATTCGGCAAAAAAAAAAATGTTTTTGAAATCGCCTTCCAAAAATACTTCATATTGGAGGGTGTATGGCGAACTTCTTTTTGAGGTATGGTCTAATATATACTCTTCATTATTCAATAGGAAACTTAGCATAAATTAAAAGCAAAATAAGCTTTTTTAAATATTTCAAAAACTGATTCTGAGTTATAGATTTATTACAGTAAAACTCGCTTAAGACGAACTACGAGGGACCATACAAATTAGTTCGTTATAAGCGAGGTTCGTATTAAGCGGGACAAAAGTTGTTTAATATTTTTTGTTATCAAAATACAAAATATCCCTTTAGAAAAACGTGTAAGGCCACACAATGTAATCGATTTGGTGTACTTCATTTTGTGCGTACTTACGATATGGGATACCTGTGTATAACAATTGTATATGAAACACAAAATATTTGAAAATTTTCAAAAATTTTGTCTAACTTACATGCCACTATACTTGTGTACTTGGAATTCTTTCATAGAATTTTTCAAATAAATGGTTTGCAATACATTTAAAAAAATGTCTGTGCTTTCGTTTTTAAATTTGTCAAAACCAAAAAAAAAAAAAAAAAACTGCCAAATTTTGGAAAAGTTCCTATTAAAAATGCAATATTATATGAAAATTTGTTTGTGGAACCATCAGAAACAGTTCGCTTTATCCGACTATTCGTCTTAAACGATTTCGTACTTACAGATGTTTTTTATATTGAAATTGCTGCCAAAACGTTGGGATTTACAAATTAGTTCGTATCGACCAAGACCAAGAATTATCCGAGTTTGTTTTAAACGAGTTTTACTGTACATATATTCACTAGGAAACCATATGAATTTGCATTTTAGGTATAGGATGTGTTCAGCGAACTTATGTAAAATCCAACACCTAGAAAACAGATTCGGTGCTGACAACCCCATTTGTTGCCAATCGAATGGTTAAGTTTCAGCAAATGAATTTTTCGGTTGCAACTACCGAATTATTCTTGATACAACTGAAATTCCGTTGCCACAGTCAAGTTAGTCCTATCTCAATTGGCTTAATGTTGCCACAACTGAAAAATTCGGCTACTACAACCGAACCATGCGATTGGCTACAAATGCGGTTATCAGAACTGAATCTGTTTTCTGGGTGAACGAGCTACATTTCTGTCGAATTATATAACCCTCTTACTCTCCAATTAAAGGGACTTTTTTGTTTAATAAGGGCAAAAAAGACCTCTAAGTTGAAGAGTTAGAGGGTTAAAATTTACCACAGAAATGTTCCCCGTAGTGTTGTACATAAGTTTGCTGAACACATCCTACACCTAAAATGGAAGATTCAAATATTTTCCTCCTAAAATCCAGGTTTGTAGGAATATTGGGCGCCAATTCTGAAACACGAATTTAGCATTTAAGTTTTGACTTATTTCTGGCATTGAACTTAAATGTTCAACTTTGATGTCTTCAGAGACTTATAGTGGAATTTCATGACAAATATTTTTGTGTAACATTTTAACCCTCTAACTCTTCAATTAAAGGGACTTTTTGGCCCCTTTCGACCCGTAAGTTGAAGAGTTATAGGTTTAAAATGTTCCGCAAAAATATTTTTCATGAAATTCTACTACAGGTCTCTGGAGACATCAAAGTTTAATATTTAGGTTCAATGCCAGAAAAAAGTCAAAACTTAAAATATGTTTAAGAGTTAATTTCGTGCTATTTCATAATTGGCGCCCAATAGAGCACCTATATGTGCAAAAGTGCTACTTTTTCACCTCCCCACGCACTTTCCGGTAGATTGGGTGTAAAAAATAATATCCCTGCGAAAAGTGATCCTCTCGTATTAAAACAGACCAGTCACCAGTGGCGGATTAGCCCTAAAAATTTAGTAAAATTAGTTCGAAGATTCTTTGCGCTATAACTCTTAAAGTAAAGGTTTTATAGAAAAATACCGGGCAATAATGTGGCTAGAATTTTTCTAATACACAGTACAGACTGGTGTAGGGTATTATATAGTCGGCATGCCCGACTTTAACTTTTTTACTCGTTTGTTATAAAGAAGTTCTTCAAAAATTCTTCCTCTTTTTTGACTTGAGTGTTATCCCAAATACTCACTTAGTTATGTATAAAAAGTTAAATGTTATAACATTTTATTACAAAATATATCTATTATCCCTTTTTAAAAAAAGTTAAATTCATATATGAAATAAAATAATAAAAAATATACATATTAAAATGTTCCATCTTGCATATATGATTGATTTCTTGCTGTAAAGAAATATAGTACTTATTGAAACAATTTTATTTATTACATTTTTTTTTTTTTATATTAAAAGTCTCGCTTCTCCCTTTGCCAAACATATGTGGCGTATGAGTTATATTTATTTTATATAATATCCAGTATTATTTTTTTCAATAAATATTTAATTTCTTAGAATGTTTCCCATATCCTTTATTTCTTACGGCTAAATAAGCAATTTTATGAGAATTTTATATAAGATTGTTATAACTTTTATTACTTTGGTTAAAAAATAATATTATTGTTTTCTTAAGCCTAGATAATCAAACAAGAGTTGGTAAAATGTTATACTAAGTATATTATTTCCTGCTTCTTCCTTTTTGTTTCTTTGAAAATTCATCAATATAAAACCAATAAAAAAGTGTTTTATTATGATTTCTTGATTTCTCTGTTTTATTTCAGTTTGGTACATTTTTTTATTACTTTATTTTGCGTCAGCATCTATTAAAAAAAAAAAAAAAAAAACGAAAAAAAAACGAAAAAATTGAGAAACAAGCTTAAACAAGAAAAATAAAAATTGTTTAAATATAATGTTTTGTACGTTTTTATGACTTGGAGAAAAAAAATTGTATTCTTCATAGAATGATACTAATAATAAAGTTATAATATTGTTATATCAAACGCGAAAGAAAGCGAGAAAAATCAGGCATTATCAACACAAAAAAAAAAGGAAATAACAACATAAACGCAACAACAAGAACCATAATAATTGACTTGCTTTAAGAACAAGTTCATTTACCGTTTCATCAACAGTGGTTTAAAACTGGTAGTTGGATATAAAAGTAAATTAATTACTTTTTTTTTTAGCAAAACCAGCATAATTATTGGGTGTATAACTGAAAAATGCGGTATTTTTAGCTAAAAATATTGGGCGTTTATTGTGAAACATTGGTGCAATATAAAATGACCATTTCCCATCTTTCTGGCAACATATGGATTCCGCGCCAAAAGAACTGCTCAGTTTTTGAGGCCAAGAAGGAATGAAGGCAATTTTGGATACCCTGTTTTGAAGGGAAGTGTATTCTAGTGAGAGCAACCACTATTTTCTAAATAGTTTTTAGCCGGCCTTGCAACACGCGGCCGAGCATTGTTATGATGGAATATTATGGCTTCATGTCTAGTCGCATATTCCGGGCATCTTTCCATTAATGCTCGCTTCACAAGTCCCCTGTGATCATCCGGCCCAATTTCAGCAGTAGTAATGCCTCCAAATCATCATCATTGAACTTTTTTGGCTGACCTGAGCCGTCCTTGCCTTCCGTGGCAAAATCACCTTTTCTGAACGGCACAAAAGATCTCTCTCTGAGCAATCGATGTGCTTCAACTGCACTTTTTTCATATTGAAGAAGTAAGACAAAATTTTCCGCAAATGATGCTTTGTTGGCACAAAATTCGACATTTTCGAAGAAAAAAAAAAAAAAAAAAACTTTGTTGTTTACACTATTTTGTTCAACGACTAAGACAGATGTTTACCCTCCAAAATGCCATATAAGTTATTAAAGACACAAACCAAGTATAAAAGATACGTCATCTGTAATAACATATTATTTTTTCGCAATTTGTGAAGTAAGTTTTTTGATTTTAGCACTTTTAATTCTTGTAATAAAATGACTGTTTTATCGCCATAAAAACTAAAAAAAAATAAATGAAAAACAAAAGTTTTGGTCTATTAATTACACTGTGAGACAAATGGTAGGGGTCAGTGATCGGGAAGGGTTCAAACTACCGGGGAAAGTTATATCGGTAAAAAAGAAGTTATACGTGTCCCGGCGTTTCGCTGGGTCACCCCTAGGAATCCAGATATATCGATTTGACCTTTGGTGGTCTTTTTTTGACATAACTCGAGAACCAGTAGTCCGATTTTGCTCAAACAATTTTAAAAAAATTAAAAATTACAATTCTTTTAATCGTTTTTCTATATACTCAACAGTTTTGCCGGTAAAAATAAATGTATGAAGAAAAAAATATTTTTTGCCTAAAATATTAAAAAAAAGTAATAAACAAAAGGTTATAGATTTTTATGGTAGCGGTAACAAACATTTATTTTTACCGGCAAAACTGTTGAGTATATAGAAAAACGTTATATGAACAGATTAAAGGAATTGTAATTTTTAATTTTTTTAAAATTGTTTGAGCAAAATCGGACTAGTGGTTCTCGAGTTATGTCAAAAAAAGTTATATCTCGATTTCTAGGGGTGACCCAGCGAAACGCCGAGACACGTATAACTTGTTTTTGACCGATATAACATTTCCCGTTGGTTTCATCTCATCCCGATTTTGACTGTCGCATAGTGTTATTATTATTTTTTTTTTTTTGTTTTAAATTTGACCACTGTGCAATTTTTTTAACCATTTTTCTGTATATATTGTTATTATTTGTTGGGCTTTTATGTTTTTTTTTTTTTCTTTCTTATAAAAAACACTTTTTCTTGTTGTTTAACTCTCTGCATTACTATTTTGCCAATAACAACGCCAAACCACTACACAACACTACCAAAGAAATTTCTTGCAATTTTTCTTTATTAACAAAAAATAACAAATATAAATTAAGGGCAAACATATTTTGGATTCAAAATATCCAGGAAATTCAACATAAAATAAGTTTTATACAAAAATGTTGACGAATTTTTGTACAATAAGAATTTGAATGAAGAATTTGCAAACTAATAGAAATTTTAAAATTGACTGAAAATAGCCCGGCAGAGTGTGAAATTATTATCAAAATATTTAAAGTTCTTTACGAATTCAGTTTTCTTTACATTTTCTAAAAAGTTTTCTAGAACACTGAAATATATTTAGAAAAAAAGTTCGTTAGTAAACTAATCTGCTCAAATATTGACCACCCTAACTAATTTATTTGAAAAGAAAGTAATAGGAAAAATAAATAAAAAACTGAATGAAAAAGTAATTGTTTGTTGCCTGCAGTTAAATAGCAAAGTAATGTAAACGATTTTTTTATTTTTATTTTATTTTGCAATTTTTTTTTACTATTTTTTATTTATATTTTTATTCTCGCAAGTGCTGATGTTTGTTTTATAGACCAAGACTTTGTAATAGTTTGAAAAGAAAAAACATCTTAGATTTTTTCTATTTCAGTTTTTCTTTTCATAGAAAAACTAATAACTATGCGTGTTTTGTAGCAAAATTGTTTTTAGAAAAATTTTAGTTAAAGGCAAAATCATAATAAATAAAATGAAAATAAATCATACTTTTTTCTTTTATTAGTTGCTATTCACTTTTTTGCTGCTGCTTTAGGTTTTAGAAAGTAAATTAACCATAAAAAGCAATTTTGATTTTAAGTTTCATTTGCAAAATTATGAATAAAAAGTAGGTTGAGTTTTTAAATTGGAAAATATTGTAATTTATTTCCATGATTGTTATGGATTTTTAATAAAAAAAATTATTTTTCTTTTTATTTGCAGGTAATTTAAATCAATAAAATAATGTAACAGAACTTACACGGGAAATGGAAAAGGGTTAGACTATGAAAAATAAGATGAGAAAACTCATTTTTTTTTATATAAAAATATAAAACGAGTGTTATTTTTGTTCGATTTAAGATCAAATATGACAAATTCCCAATTGAATTCATAATTCATTTTACAACAAACAGAGAAAAAAACTTATAAAAAAAACTTTGCTAGAACCAGTGGTTGACAATTAATGCATTTTGAAGTGCTACCAAGCACTCTCATCAAAAAAATACTAAACACACAAGGTACAGTCCAAATTTTTAGTAATATTTCCTAATTGCAACATATTAGTCTTTTATATGGCAAGATGGGTTAGGGCAAAATGTTCCCAAATGGGGGTCCGCGGATCTCCAGGGGTCCGTAGCAGAATTCCCGGGGGTCCGCGAAGTGATCCGACAAGAAACATAAAACAAGTTATTTAAAAAAGATTTTTTAAATTATTTAACAAAATATTGATTTGAAAAATGTTTTTTTTCCTTATTCCTGCTTAAAATTGGCCATCATTTCAAATAAGCAGGTGCCCGAAACAAAAAAATTGACATATCGCACTTTAAGTGCCGACTGTAAAAGCCAAAGATATAACGAAAAATTTAAAAAGACGACCCCTACATTCAAAAAAAAATTTTTTAATTTTTTTTTTCCAAATTGCATTGCAAAAATACTTTATATTCGTAGTTGTACCACGAACTTTGTTTTTTTTTTTGCCTTTATTGTGGTACGGTCTGTTGAACAAACCACATTCTTATATTTTTTTACATCAAAAATTGTCTGAAATTGTTCTTAAAAGTGATTTTGTTTTAATTTTGAATTAAAAACATTAGAAATTTGTTTCCATCTTGAATATTTAGATGGGATTAAAAATGTGAATTTATATTAAAGATTTCCAAAATAGTGTTTTTTTTTAGCGATTTTTATCTATTCCTTCACTTAATTTAGACGAAGAAGTACATATTTTTACCAGCGCCTTTCAACGATTTTTTAAGGGTCCGTCTGCGTGCTTAGCTTCAAAATCATTGGCAAAACTGACTGCCACTTTAGCATTTTTACAGTACTTTTTGAACTAGTGCAGAGGCAACTCTTTTTCATCAATAGAAAGTTAAAAAAATCTGTCCGTCCGTCTGCGTGCTTAGCTTCAAAATCATTGGCAACACTGACTGCCACTTTAGCATTTTTACAGTACTTTTTGAACTAGTGTAGAGGAAACTCTTTTTCATCAATAGAAAGTTCAAAAAATTGAAAAAAAAATTATATTTTTTTATTTTAAAAAACTTTTTTATTGCCGGCACCGAGTATCGAACTTGCGACCTCAATATTGCTGGTCGAATTCTCTACCACCGAGCTATACTTTGGTATGAAGTTGACTGTTATAAAAATACCACTTTGGGATTGCGAGATATTCGGGGGGTGTTCTGAAAAACGAAACCCAATAAAATTCCTAATAATTTTATGTGAAAACGTATAATTTTACTGGGTTTCGTTTTTCTTATTCTCTTTAATAAAAGTACTCATTAAGCAAGCACAGAAGGTGCACTGCCGTTCTGTATTTTTTTCAGTACTATTTTCACAGGTGCATAAAAACAATGTTTCGTTATTTTTATTCTGTATATTTTTAAAAAATTTAAAAATTAAAACAATATCGAATTTAAGCAAATTATTTATAAATACTTCTCGTTTATTTAACCTTCTTTTTTAAGTTTTAACTCCACAAATTTCTTTATTTTCAATATTTCGCTACTCCATTATGTAGCATCTTCAGGAAATAACAACTAAATTAATAAAAAAATTTTTTGTTAATTTAATTGTTATTTCCTGAAGATGCTACACAATAGAGTAGCGAAATATGGAAAATAAAGAAATTTTTATATATAAAAAACAAACCTTACGCTCAGGAAAATTGTGGAGTACAAAATTCTTTATAAATATTTAGTTTTATTTATATTTAATATTTATTTATAAATATAAAAACTAAAAAAAATTAAAAAAAAAAATATTTTGTTCTCTAGCAATCGAACCTGCGATCATCTGTTTGGAAATAAATTGTTATCAAAATCAATTTTAGTACTACTTTTAGAGCAATAATGCTTTAGAAGCAATACTTAAGTGATGTTTTGGCATGTTGTTCAGAATTACTTTCAAAAAAGCGTTAAAATATACACTCACAATATTTTATCCTTAAAACCAACCTAAAATACATATTAAATTAATTGAAAACACAATTAAAAAAAGGACAACTGATTTTTCATTATATTCAAACCAATTTGCTACTTATTTTCGAACATTATTTAAACAATCCATAAAAGAAATAAAAATAATTGAAAAGTCTATTAAAACAATCATCAATTTTTAACTGACACAACGTAAAAAAAAACGATTTTGTGGTTTGTTTTTTATATTTGAAAGTTTTTTTTTTTTGTTTGTGAATTTTCAAATCACTACACCATACACAACACACACGTTCATATTTTTATTGGCTATGTTTGTGCGTATGAGTAAAGAATTTCTTGTAATTTGAATTGAAATAATTTTGTATATAAACAAACTATTTTAACAAAAACGAAAACCGAAATATTTGAATTTTTTGTTTTAAAATAGAAAACAACGAAATTATTTAAATTATTTTTTCTAAAAATAGAAATCTAAAAATAGAATACTTCACTGAAAATAACAACTCCTACAGACGATACATATTTTTGTTCTAGTTTGTTTTTTATTGATTGATAAAAAAAGTTAAACAATATGTTTCAATGTATTTTAATTGATTCTTCAATTGAAAACAAACTTTAGCTATTACTTTTCAAATAAACCTCAATCGGTTATGGAAAATATATTGTAAGTGTACTAACGGATATGTTGAAAGCAATGAAAGAAGTGATTTTTTGCAGTTGTTTAGAATTACTTCTAAAAGAGCAGTAAAAGTACACTAACGGATACATTTGGATCAATAAAAGAAGTGGTTTCTAAAGCACGAATTCCATTTTTTTTGCTGGGTTTTTATTAATTGTTGAAAAAAATTATTAGTGAAGAAATTTTGTATTTTTAAAGAAAAAACTATGATATATCTTTACCATGAAATGGTCAAGTATTCTCCTTTACAGTGCAATTAATATCATTTTGACATTTCTCTACAATCGTTTTCATGTTTCATAATCCTTTGTTGCATTTGAAGACACCAAAACAATGCTTTAATTTTATTATTAAACCTTAACTTTTTTTTTTATTTTACCCTAGATAATGAGTATCATAAAGAAATTTTAAATCAGGAAATGTTTATAGACTTAATTTGTTGTATTCCCCTAGTATGACTGTTAAATCCTTTTACACTTAATATCCCATTTTTTTATAATTTCCAAACGAAGAAAACAACTACAGTTTTCAACAACAATTACCGCCACATGAAATATCCGGTTAACTAAAAGAATTGCAAATTGTTACAGCTGCTAGCATACCAAAAGACCCCTTCAGAAAAAAAGGAAACAATTCTTTAATGTTAATTCCCCAAAAATATTCGTTTTTAGCAATATGTTGCCGTTTTAATGTGCCAAAAACATTAACCACAATAACAAAAAACTAAAAAGAGAAACAAAATGAAATACGAAAAATTAAAAATGAAACCAAAATCCTTTGTAATATGTACTGACTATGGTTAAAATGCAAAATAATGGCAATAATAACGCCCGAGTTTAAGGTTTAAGTCATTGCAACGGTGATTATTATCGCACAAACCCTTAAGTGCTTTAACACAAACACAAAAACCAATGACTACTAAAAGCCTATCACAACGATAATAATACATTTGAAAGTTCTAGGAAACAAATAAGCTGAACAATCCTTTTTAGGTTTTTTTTTTGTGCATTTTTCTATTTTCTATATTGTTGTGCACATTTACAGGTGACGCCTAAAAGTATACCTTAAATATTTACTATATTTTTTAGTTCGTGCATAAATTCTGTTGTTTTTTTCCCCTATTTATAACCATATTTTTGTTGTTATTTCAATAACTCGGTAAATGTTGCTGTTTTGAAATGTTTAAGTTGACTTTTTCTCTGCTAGGGCTGTAATACGTTTATGTATAGGAAACTATAGCCGTCATATAGGCTCGCCATATAGACGCCTAAAATGTATGCCTTCATTTTGTTTGTAGGCTTGTGTGTGTGTGTGTGTGTATGTGTGTGAGTATAATTTTTAAATTTTCCTGTTTAACTTTTAGGGTAGAATGATTTATATATTGTCTGTGTAGGTATAGATTTGAAACAGAACGTTATTTTTTTTAAATTTATTTAGGACGAATAACTTATTTTCAACATAACCAAGGTTAAATGTTAACCACAGATATTTCCATATAAATTTGACATTCTTAACTGTGGTTAAGCACTAAACTCTGTTTATTTATAGATAACTTAGCTGGTCTTAATCATTAAAATATTTACATATATAAAGTGTAAGGGGAAAAAAATGTAGGAATTGTTTTATAAATATTTAGAGGTTTTAATTTTGGTCAGGATTTTTTTCACTTTCATAAACTGAAATAAAGAAAATACTAAATTCTTTTTCAAGTTTCATATAAGTACCCAGTGTAGAAAATCATTACCAGATATGTGGTTATGTAACTAAATACTTGGTAATGGTAACTAGTTACTTTTGTTATTACATTTCTTATTACCTTTATATG
Source organism: Leucophora obtusa (assembly GCA_949987735.1). NCBI lineage: Eukaryota > Metazoa > Arthropoda > Insecta > Diptera > Anthomyiidae > Leucophora > Leucophora obtusa. The sequence goes on from OX465299.1 coordinate 17,283,533, forward strand.
GCGATGTCGCGAAAAATAATGAGTTGTCGTTACACACCAGCATACGAAAAATCAAAAAATATATCGTTACCTATGTGCTTACCAATACTGACAAAAATAATGAGTCTAAAAATAGATTTTCAAAAACATAAATTATATAAAAAAAAATATTTTTTTTTGTGTTTTTTTTTTAAATAAAATTTGCTGGTGTGGGAATCGAACCTGGGTCTACAGATTACCAGTCAATAGCTCTACCATCTGAGCTATATCAACATGTAATATTTAATAGATAAAAACATAATTGACCTGCTGCACACAAGTAAGCTTATTCGCCAACATACAAAAAATCAAAAAATATGTGGTTACAGTGTTTAAAAAATATTGAGTCTAAAAATAGATTTCAAAAAATTTTCAAAAAAAATCTGGAAAATTATTTTCTATTTGAAATAATAATGAAAATAAGTCATTATCAGTAACTCATTATTATATGTTTTAAAATAATGCAGAATGTAAGTGGATGTCATTACTGGTAGTCCAAAAAATAATGATATGTCATTACCGTTTCTACACTGTGTAGCGTCAAATACATTCAAATAAATTCAAATGCATAAATGGTGTAACCACAACGATTTTATTCATGAATCAGAAAATGCTTATTCCGGACAAAAATTCCGGGAGTTAGAGAGTTCAAATGTTCCGGAAAAATATTTAAAATGAAATTCTACTATAAGTCGCTGAAGACATCAAAGTTGAAAATCTGACTTCAATGCCAGAAATTAGTCAAAACTTAAAATGTGTTTAAGCTTTAATCTCGTACTTATTCAGAATTGGCGCTCAAATGTCCAACAACCTGGATTTTAGTTGGAAACCATGTGAATCTTCCATTTTAGGTATAGAATGTGTTTAGCGAACTTATGTAAAATGCTACTAGGAACATTTTTGTGGAATATTTTAACCCTCTAACACTTCAATTAAAGCGACTTTTTTGCCCCCTTTTTAAAAAAGGTTCAAAAAGGCTCCTTTAATTAAAGAGCTAGAGGGTTAAAATATTCCACAAAAATGTTCCTCGTGGAGTTTTACATAAGTTCGCTGAACACGTCTTATACCTAAAATGGAAGATTTACACGGTTTCCTATGCCGATTCACAATAAATATTTGAAATAGGGGGAAACTTAAACCCCCTCTAACATAAAATTCCGATGTGATCTTTCAAAATACCGACACTCGTATATTTTTTTTTGGCCTCCTCTAACAGAATCTATTGTCAGAACCCCGTAATTTTGGAAAAAAGTTGAAATTGTTGTACAGTGTAATCGATAGAAATTCAGTAATTGCAATTTTCTTAAATTTTCTTCTTCATGATAAAGAAAAAATTTTACTTATACCTAACTTTCAAGAAAAAACTTTGTTTAAAAAAACTACAAATTTTTGACAGTGAATTTTGTTAACCAGTTGTATTGTTACAAGTCGAAAAGTTTCATTAAAAATAATTTCATAAAAATTATGAAGCTTTTTTTTATAAAATTTAAGAAAATATTTGATCACTTTAAGATGAAAACATGATTAGGTTACTGAAAAATTTCATTAAGGTTCGTCCAAGAAAAAAAAATTCAATTAAAAATATTTTTAATATTTTATTTTAAAATCATGTTATTGTAGTATTTTTGAAAAATATCAGTTTTATATTTCCCCAGCCAAAATCGCCAGAGTTGCCACTTCATTACTGGCCTTTTTTAAAAAAAGGCAAAATCGGCTGCCACTATGCAGACTTCATTATTTATTGGCAAATAAAAATTCAACGTGATTCTTACTTCCAGATAAATTCTCTAGTCCGTATCGTTGCCCGATTTTTATTTAAAAAAATGTTTTTTTTTAACAAAGTTGCCACATGAATTAAAAAATTTCAAAAAAGACAAGAAAAACCAATATTGCTTGGGAATATAAAATTTATTTGACTGAAATTCAAAAAAAGGGCCGCGAAAAGGACTACATTTTTTTGTTGACTACGAAAGAAAAAAAACCACATCGATATCGATTTACACGCTTTGGCTGTACAGTGGCAGCCGATGTTGAACTCATGGTTGTGGGAAAACGCGTTTAAAGTTTAAAAATTATTTCACGCTAAGAAAACAGCAAAATTTCTATAAATCGTGTATGAATAAAATTTATGTTGCCTAGTTTTCTACTTGTGCACCAAATTTGGGACGAATCGGTTAAAGGATAGTTGATATACTAACTCTAATATTCTTAAAAACGATGGCAGAACAATTAATATACATTCCATTTCTCCAATCAACACTCAGTATCCAACTATTGAATGCGAATAAAGCGCATCATGATGTGATAATTACTTGTGAAAAAGGAGAAAAAACAATAGGATTAAGAGAGGAAACATTCTAACTGAAAAATAAATGGCTCAAGTATTAGTTAATTCTGGCTCTTCTGTAGTGGGATTCTCTAACTTTTTAACGACAAAATTCGGTAGTTAAGTTGTCAGTTTACTATGAAAACTTGTCAAGTTAACAATCGAATTTTGTCGTTAAAAAGTTGCAGAATTGCCCCTCTGATTACAAAAACATACATTGTGTAGACTGTGATTGAAAAAACTTCAATTAGCCACACTCAGCGCTATGCCGACCGTGGTGTATCTTGTTAAGGGGTGATGCTACGAGTCATAGCCTGTGCAGAGCGCTGCCGGTTCAATCCCCGGTCATGGCAATACACAAAAAGTTGTTCATATAGAGACAAATTAAGAATTAAAAATAACTTTGATCAGTTGACACATAAACTAACCACAGTCTGGTGATTCCCTTGTGTCTGTTAAATTTTTCAATAAAAATGTTTTCTTCTTCTTCTTCCTATAAATCAGCTCTAAAATACTTTAATTTTGTAAATTTTTTAATTTATTTTGTATTTGTTTCTTATTTTTATACATACTGATTACTTTTGTAGCTAATATAAAGCCATAAATACCTGCCTTATATGACGTGCCTTCGTCCACAATCGGGGAATCGTCATTGAATTTTCTTTAAAGACTGAGTGCAATTCTTGCATCTTTGGATGTAGTTTTTTTCTAAGATCTCTAATAAAGACAATGAAATAAAAACCGTCCCAAAAATTTTTGTATAAAATTTAACGCATACAATATTACTTTGAGACTAAAACATATTTTACAGAAAAACGTGTGAAAAATTTATTTATTTGAATTTTTTATTGATAATTTCGAAGCATATACTGAAGAGTATGCTCTTTCCAAATAAAATATAAAAAAAATCGAAAACAAAATTTTCCTATAGTCGATACAACAATTTATATTACTTTGATCAGTTCAGTACTCGGAGGGGACGAAACTCCGACAGTCTGGTATTAATTCGCTGTCTCTGAAAAATGTTTAATAAACATGCTTTTTTCTATAAAATAGTACATTAGAAAATTTTAGTTTTTTTTAAGTTGAACGCTATTGCGTTTCTCATCAAAATTTTCTGATTCTGATAGAATAGGTTGTAGAACTACTACCTATCCTTTGTAAGGCATTCCACTTTCCGCTTTGAAACTGATGAATTTGGTTTAAATTGTCCCAAATTGTCCTAAAGCTCCAAAGGGGAACAGAATCTAAAATCAGTTCTCGAACTAGTTCTTCAACTGATTCTCCTTAAGTTGTGCCCTACATACTATATCGGTTCTAGTGGAATCAGTTAAAGAATTGGTATAGCTGGCAACCGATTTGTGAACAAATATCCTGGGTTATTATAGATTAAAATTTATTTATTTTTTTATTTATTTATATTAATATTTCTATTGTTGGCTATGCTTTGCAGAAGACTTCGAAAACATATTTTATTGTTTGCTCCATTCCCATTTTCTTAATGTAGCAGACTACATTTAATAAGAGATTTTGATGCTTCAAATTACATTGCACTACTGCCACCACTTTCTAAAGAAAACTGATGAAGGGGACCTGGAAAATCCCCAAAACGGTCGTCTTTTCATTCCTGAAAGCGTAGAGATTTTTGAAAGCAAAAACTCTGTGAAGTATTAATCAGGAGAGTATCCTGATGAAGAAAACTAGCAGTTTTTAAAACAAAGTACTTATTATATTAATTCATAATAAGGAAATTGGCCTCGAACTGAATTAATAAATTTATAATTATTTTTTTTTTTTTAATAAAAATTTCTGAGCATTCCGATATTTAATGTTTTAATTGTCTATTAGTTTTTAAAACTCAATATATACAGCCTAATATTTTCCATTTTATTTTATATTTATGGCCCTGTAAGTTATACTTTAGTTTTAAGTAAAAACTAACTCCTTAAGGTATACTTAATTTTTTTTTGCAAAATTTTCTATACCAAAACGTCGTATGCTTTAAATTTTCCATAATTTTTTTCTTAAAGCTTTAAAGTCATTGTCTTTCAGATAACAATAACTCATCTTTATATATAAACAAATGTCTGCATTTAAATGACATTGTTGTTGTTGTTCTTACTGCTTTCTAGCCTTAGAGAATATTGTGCATGCAATTTATGCATGTGCATATAGGCATATTTGTTTAAACATATTTTATATAGCATAACTAACTAAATATTAACATATAGCGCACACAAACACCCACCGATATAGATACAGACTCTAACTACTAGTACATATATTAACAAAACATCTTTGCTTGAGTAAACAACTCCTACCAAAATTCTAAACACCCTACAATGTTTCCCTTGCTGGCAGTTTTTCTCTTGTCTCATGATGACCCCTTTTGCATATGCAATATAAAATACGCCTATGTGGTCATAAGCATATGGTTAGAATAAAATATATTTTGTACAATAACAGGTTATTGTAGAAAATGTGCTGTTGTTGTTTTTGTGGTAGTGTTTTCTACACATACAACATGCTTTATATACATATACACACCTACAACTTTCTGTTGTTGATAGCAGACAAAAGATAATTTCTGCAGCAAAAATATGGTATATTTGCATAGCATGCATGTAGGCGTAAACTTAACAAAAAAAAAAAAAAATCAACAACAACGACAACAACTACTAGACAAGAAAAAAAAAACGTTTACAACAACATGCCAAGCATACATTTGAAAGTAATAATGTGTAGTATATTTTTAGGCAAAATGGAAAAGTTTAAAACCTTTAAACCTTTACGGTGTTTTTGTTATTGTTTTTGTTGGTGTCTTGTTCTCAGTTTACTGCCTGTTTTTAGTGTTTTTCATTTCTATAAAACGAAATAAAATTTTACTTTTTCTTGCCATTTCTACATACATTCTTTTCATTTCCCTTTCTTCCTGCTCATCCTCACAATTGTGGCCATATAAGACAATGAACTTTCAGCTTTTGTTTTCGCTGTTCTTCAAGCCATTTTCTCAGCTGTTGTTGTTTTTGTTGTTGATATTTCTGTTGAAAAACTGCAGCTGTTTTTTTGTTGTCTGTTGACTTATTGTTGTGGTTTTATGTGTGTATGTGTGTCTGTATTGTACAATCACACATGCATGCAAACTCACAAGAAAAAAGCCGGCATAATGTGTGGCATCACGTGAATAAGCTACATGAAGGAGCATGTTGTTCAGTTTTTTTTTTTTACATACATATAGAAAATTGCGTGTCAGTGTTGGTTTAAATATAAATGCATACTTTTGGTTATATTATGTCGTTGCTGTAACTTTAGGTGGGTGCATTTTAAAAAGACAAAGGATTTTTTTTTTTGTTCTATCTAAACTGTTGTAATGTTCATCATTTATAAATGTTGGTGACTCAAGTGGTATTCCGTTTGTTTGTTTTATTTTTTGCGTTAAGAATTCTAATGTGATAATAATAGGAAAATTCATTAATTTCCACAAAGATATTTGGTTAGTAGAAAAAATTTTATTTGTTTCAATGTATGTAGGGGGTTGCCGGTTCAAGTACCGGTCACGGCATGCAGTTTGAAAAACTTCATAAGTATAAAATTTCCCAGTTTATTATTGGTTTGCCCGATATGCTAAAACGTCATTATCGAGAAAAACGTTTGATAAACGGTCGATGTTGCTAATTTTTTATTAAAAGTCACGCCCACATAAAACAGGTGACAAAATAAAAACACGGAGGCTGCGTTAAAAGTCGGCACAGTTTTTTGGACCTTCTACTCGTCTTTTGGGGTGAATTTAGCCACTATTTTCATATTTAAAAATAAAGGCAACGAGAATAAAATTAGAAAAAAACTGTACATTTTAGTTGATCTGAAGATTGTTACAATGAGTGAAATTTTTGTTCGGTTTTAAGATCAAATACATATGACAAATTCCATATATAATTCACAGTTTATTTTACAACAAATGGAGAAAAAACTTATGAAAAAAACTTTCCTAGAACCAATGATTGAAAATTAATGCATTTTCAAGTGCTACCAAGCACTATCATCATATTGTCTTTATGGGGTTCTCTCTAGGTTATAATGTATATTTGATTTTTTGTATTTAGCTCCTAAGTGAAAAACATTTAGGGAAGTAAACTCAACATTTTTACTTATTTATTTCATATTACAGCGAAAATCACATGTTTTTAACAGAGCTGTTATTTTTATCTTTGTTATAGTTGTTGATATAACTAAAGCTGCTTTAGTAGTAAAGCAAACTTTTGTATGCTGTGTTTTAACATATTAATGTTAATTCTTTTAATTCTATTTATAATGACTAGAATGAAAATAAAGAACTTTTTTACAACGATTATTTTTTTGTTTTTTTTTATGGGATATTACTTAACAATTTAGACTGTACTGCGTCTGTGAGTATTTTACCTTAGATTTTATTTGATCTAAAGATTAGTACAATGAGTGTTATTTTTGTTCGGTTTTATTTTAAAATATGACAAATTCCAAATAGAATTCTCAACTTATGTTACAACAAATTAGAAAAAAAACTTTAAATGTATATGAAATTCATTCCCAAAGTCAATTTTTCAAAAATGGTCAGTACATGCAAAAAAAAAATACATGTTTGGGATGACCATACTCGAAGAAAATTATCTATTTTTGGGTTTCTGATTCCGACAATCATATTATGAAATATATTTGCTTTTTATCAAAATATGATCCCTAAATTATCGCATTATGATTCCAAAATTATCACAATATTATCATATTATAGTCAATCATATAATACTATGATTAATATTGCATTTTCGCAACATTCTTTTGAAATTTAAGTTAATTTAGTTTTGTTTTAATCAAAATAGTACATATATTTTTTAATGACTAATTTACACATTTAAATAATTAAAAATAAAAATATATTGTGGGAAAATATTTAGTTAGAATATTCTTCTACGAAACATGTTACATCAGAGTGTCCGAAAAATATTGTTAAAAATACAATTTCACAATGCATCCAAAATTATTCTAATATGTTTCCAATGACCTCAAGATTTTCATAATGATCATAATATATTCCCATTGATTACACTATGCGACAGTCAAAATCGGGATGGGATGAAACCAACGGGAAATGTTATATCGGTCAAAAACAAGTTATACGTGTCTCGGGGTTTCGCTGGGTCACCCCTAGGAATCGAGATATATCTTTTTTTTGACATAACTCGAGAACCACTAGTCCGATTTTGCTCAAACAATTTTAAAAAAATTAAAAATTACAATTCCTTTAATCTGTTAATATAACATGTTTCTATATACTCAACAGTTTTGCCGGTAAAAATAAATGTTTGTTTCCGCTACCATAAAAATCACTAACCTTTTGTTTATTACTTTTTTTTAATATTTTAGGCAAAAAATTTTTTTTCTTCATACATTTATTTTTACCGGCAAAACTGTTGAGTATATAGAAAAACGTTATATGAACAGATTAAAGGAATTGTAATTTTTAATTTTTCTTTAAATTGTTTGAGCAAAATCGGACTAGTGGTTCTCGAGTTATGTCAAAAAAAAGACCACCAAAGGTCAAATCGATATATCTCGATTCCTAGGGGTGACCCAGCGAAACGCCGGGATACGTATAACTTCATTTTTACCGATATAACTTTCCCCGGTAGTTTGAACCCTTCCCGATCACTGACCCCTACAATTTGTCTCATAGTGTTATATGTATATAGAAAATTTTTGTGATCATTTAGAATCATATTATTATCATTAGGCATATATTATGATTATTTCGTGCACTTATAATTTTTTTAATTTTGTACTTTTTTCAATTTTACTTTCGTTCAAAACAAAAATCTGTCACTTATTATAGACGCTCCTAAAAAATAGTGTTTCTATGTGAGCAGAAAAAATTAAAAAAATAAATCACTTTTTACAATTTTTTACTTAATTTATAACCATAAGCACTTTAAAGTACAATATTCTGAAGTTCTTGGGTAGACCGACTTTAGTGCTCAATAAACAATAATTCTATTCCAAAGGTTGTTTTTTCTAAAAGTTATAAACACACTAATTTTCAAATCAGACTAGATCTAGTTTCTGCCTTTTACTATAGACTGTAGACCGTACCATCTTACAGGCAAAAAACAAAAAGTGCGTGGTTCACCCTCAAATATAAAGTATTTCTGCAAGGCAATTCCAAAAAAAAAAAATTTTTTTGCCGAACGTAGGGGTCGCCTTTTTTAATTTTTCGTTATAACTTCGGTATTTAAGGTCGGATTTCAAATTGTGATATATCGTTTTTTTATTGACCCGAGGTGACTAGTGTTTCGCTATAAAGGAAAAATCCAATGAAAAAAAAAATTAAAAGGCGTACCCTACGTTCGGCAACCAAAAAAATAAAAAAAATATCTGCTGGTTTTAACGAAAAACTTCCTTAGCAGAAGTTTAATGATTTTTTGCGAGCTTTAATTTTCTGACATTAGGGTCGCACATATGGGTGGATAAATACTAGAACGGGATACTTGAGGTCAATGGTCCTTACAGCAAAATATCGAGGTAAAAACATCGATGTATCATACTTTAAGATCCGACTGTAAATGCCAAAGATATAACGAAAAATGTAAAATGGTGACCATTACGTTCGGCAAAAAAAAAATTTTTTTTTTTAAACCTCCTTGCAAAAATAATTTAGATTACACGGTGTACGGCGAACTGTTTTTTTGAGGTACGGTCTAATGGACAGGCTTCATCAGTGATTTTCCATTAAATTGTTATATTATTTATATTTTATTGTCAGATTGTTTCTATATGATAATTTTTTCAACAACCCATCGGCTGTAGGAATCGAACCCATGCATTCCTACATTACAAACGTAACTATACTAAAGTTCGACAGATTAGCCATCTAAACCAAGTAAGGCCTTGAATGTAGTGCAGCTAATTCATAGTTTTCTTTCCTATTGAGCTTCCTGTTATTGTTTTTTTACTTCCAGAAGTGATCAAACAGACATATACAAACATTCTACTCTAGATTTTTTGTTTATCTTCCAATCTCCTGACCGATGACGTTCATATACAAATATATGATCATCTTATAGTTGTTGAAACTAAATATACTCGTACCAATGATTGTGAACATGATCTCTCTCTAAATTCAAATAATAATATGATTGTAATTCGAATGGAGGAATATAATTGCCCAGATAATATTTGTATGATTGTATTTTATAACCGAAAGAAAAGAGAGATTTTAACTATAAAATGATTATGTCATTTGTAATGTATTATTAATATATCGTCAGCTTATTATTGGTTTGACCCACAAACCAAATTTGAAAAAATTTAGTTAGTAATGGATCATATATACTGTAGTTAAATACCCCCTTTCTGATTCCGAAACACGTTTTTCAATATCTTGTTTTGTATCTGACATATCCAGCATCGACTCTGCTCTATATCCGCAATTTTAAGAATTAGTAAGCATTGTTTTGCTCTATGCACCACACCTTGGCATATACAACAAATTCTGCTTACAAAAATAAAATAAAATTGCTTCATTATTATTGTGTTGTAAAAGTATTGAATATGTGGGTACTAAGTATTCAATGCCGCCTGATTTTACCAGTACTCAATACTCTATAGGTATAAACTGCATTATCATCCAATCAAGCAAATACGACAATATAAATCTGTATTATAAATCTTTTGGAAAAAGGTTGTATGAAAAACTATTGAGTAGTATCGAGTACTCCATTAAAAAAATATTGAGTACTCAAAGTTATCAAGAATTTAAAGTTCTGGTAAATTAAAATAAAAAGAGAACTGCTTTTAGGCGCACATAAAAGTAGGGGCATGGCATCACCAAAAAAAATAAGTTATAAAAAAATCGTTATCACTAGATGGCACTTTGTAAAAAAAATTGACAATTTTCTTTTTTATTTAAATTTAAATAATAACAAACAACAAAGGAAAAAATACAAACAAATATTTCAAATTTTATTATTTGAATGTATTTCGCGTTTGGTTTTTCCTTATTTTGAGCAGTTTTTGAGTTTTTAAATATAGGCTCAGCTGATACTAAACTGATACTAAATAGTTACTCAGGTAATACTAAATTTCAGCGCCCTCTATCGGTAAATAGTATAAGTTTTGATTTCCTATCTCTATATTTAATAGTCTCTGCATAAAATTATGGATATGCAGCAAAGACAGTCAAATTGTAAAACAAAACTTGATATGCAGCACAAAACAAGAGAATTTATATAAATTTATTAAAGCAAATCCGATAAGCATTTTTTAGGATAATTGTAAAACTATTAAGGAGGCGTGACCGAAAAAAAAGAATTGAACCATTCAACCCAGTGTGAATATTTTAGTCGATGTACAGAGTTTCATCAATTTCTAAACTATTTCGTTAAACTTTATTTAAGCCAAAAAAATTACAACTAGATCATTAATTGTAGAGCCTTTTCTACTGAGTATACATCTCTTTTTTTTTTTTTTTGTGCTTAACAGTATATTTAAGCACATTGTTGAATCAAAATTTTATTAAATATGACATTTTAATAACAATTTGAAACATAATATAACCTTCCTACGCTCACTGAAATTTCTTTAAAAAAGGCAGCCATTAATATTTTTTTTCAAAATCCCTAAATTATGCTACAATTTTGTGGTTAATTTTAATTTTACCTGGCTAAACAATCCCTTATAATTATACACTGCATAAATGTGCACAAAAACTGCAGCACTCACCAAAAAAATAATAAAAAATAGAAAGCAGAGTCAAACAAAAGAGAAAGAGAGAGCATGCATTTTAATATAAAAGCCAAAACACGCCATTTAACAACCAGCCTAAAAGTAGACAATACGACAAATAATTATGGTGTGTCTGTGATTTGCATACTATTAGGCGGTTAAAATGGTGGCGGTTGAATTGGTTTGTTATAACGAGGCCTTAAATAGAGTTTAACAAATTGTTTTGATAAATATTGCATATAAATAACATAATATAGACAATTTAGTGAAAAAGTACACAAAACTGTAAATTAGAAGTGAAATTCAGCATTAAATTGCAACTATATTTATTACTTTATATGCTATAAATATTTGTAAAAGTACAGTTTTTGTTTTTAAATGCATTTTAAAATGAATTTTATCTATATTTAGTTTTCAATAGTTTCAAGCCTAAAAGTTTGCCATAAATTTAATGTTTAACAATTTTTATGTTTTTGTTTTTTTTTGTTATAAATATCAAATTTCTAACATGGCCGCAATGGCCAAAAGGGTTTTTATTTGATCATAAATATCTTAGCGCATAGTTTATTTTTTCTTTTGAAACCTCGTTTTTTTTTTGGCTTAAATCTTTGATTAAGTTTCTATGGATAAACATTAAAACATTATACTACACCACTACCTTTTAGCTCGTTGGGCAAAAATCCTGTTGTTTCTAAAATTTTTATTTAAAACGATCCTTGTAAATCATACATGTTACTCTCATCTGCAGTAGTTAGTTTTTTCCCTAGTGTTTCCTTTTTTCGGTTTTGTTTGTTCTTAACTGGCTTTATTCCAAAAGGGTTGTTAGGTCTGCCGACAGTTCGTTGACAAACATGCTACAAAACATGTTTGTATGTTCAAATGTTTTAAACAAACGAAACGTATTCAACTAAAACTAAAAAATATAAAATAAACACAATTTGAGTTCAAATGCCTTTGACTCTGTTTTATTTCATTTTTATTTATTTTAGTTTTATATTTATTTGATTTCTCTATGTATTTATTATTTTTTTTTTCTGGGCGGCCAAAAAGTATGCCACATTTTGTTTTTGATACAGCTGCCAAAAACTATGCTAGAATTTTATATTTGTTTAATATAAAACAAAAAATCATTTATATCTAAAAAACACATTTACGGATAAATAAATTTTTGATGTACTAAATTACGATTTCAAATTGTAAATTGCAATTTTAAAAACCAAAGATAACACAACATATTTTAATGGTTTCACAGAAAAAGAGAAAAAAAATCCTTCAACAAACTAAATTAAAATAGAAAAAATTAAAAAAAAAACACATCAATAAAAAGTTAATGAAAGTGAATTTCTGATGTCCTTTTGGATAAACAAAAAAAAAAATAATTAAAAATATTATATTTGTCAATTTAAAAATTTTGCAATACTTAACGTGTAAAACCAATTTTAGTGTAAAATGTTCGCCTTGCTCTTAAGCAGCTTGGTGGTAAAAATAAATAAAATCTGTCGAGAGATTCAAAAGTTATTTTTTTTTTTTTAAGAGAAGCAGGAAATTCTTCCTATTAATTAACGTGATAGAGAAGAAGTGAAAGGTGGTGAAAGATGAAGGGCTTCAAATATGGCAACACTGTAATTTCTTGAGATGTTGAATTTTAGAACACTCTGCTGGTGAGTTGACGAACTTTGTTAAAGCTTTTTAATTCATAGCCCTGTTATATTATTTTACTTCGGTGGGGTTAAGTGCTATGGGAACAACAAAGGAAGACGCTGCGATATGTATGAGGGATAAAAAAACTCATAAATTGATGTTGCCTTGGTTGGGGCTCGAACCCGCAACCTCACGTGTAACAGTCCAACGTGCTCACCATTATACCACAGCGAGAGACTTTTAACACTCCCATATATTTTGTATAATAAGAATCCTAAAAATTATAGGAAATCGTTTGTTTTGGTATTAAACTCATACTATATCCGTTAACTCAGAAATAACTCAAACTATAGAAAAACGTGTTTGAGACGAAAACTAACATATTACTTTTCATATGCTCGTTAACTTTCAACGTGGATAATTATCAATGTTGAAAACTCCTCATTTATACATTTTCACATTCAACACAACTTTTTCGCTTCCAAATATGTTGCTTTATATCGCAACTATTATAACTCTTTAAAATTGGTTTATACTTTAACCAGTTAAAGGAAGATCTTTAAACACTTAACATTGATAGCTATGAGCGAAAACATGACTATTATTTACTTTTTCTCTGATATGGTTGGTGAACCAAAATATAATTTTCAAATTATTTTTTAGGGTGTATAAACAATTCGGCTTAGCCGAATCTAATAATCTTATTTTTTTTTTAAAAATTAGCTAAACAAATGTTACAAGATTTTTAAAATACCTGTCTGCCAACTGTTTTAAAACAATTATTTTAAATTAATTTTATTTCCATAAATATGCATTAATTATAGAATGCATAAAACGGTTCCCAACTAATAATATTATATCACTGCCTACTTGTTTAAAAGTAAGTAATATTTTTTTTTTTATTATCTTTCATATGAATCATCATTTAATAATCCAATTGAAAAATAATAATAATTACACTGTGAGACAAATGGTAGGGGTCAAACTACCGGGGAAAGTTATATCGGTAAAAAAGAAGTTATACGTGTCCCGGCGTTTCGCTGGGTAACGTCTAGGAATCGAGATATATCGCTCACCTTTGGTGGTCTTTTTTTGACATAATTCGAGAACCACTAGTCCGATTTTGCTCAAACAATTAAAAATTAAAAATTACAATTCCTTTAATCTGTTCATATAACGTTTTTCTATATACTCAACAGTTTTGCCGGTAAAAATAAATGTATGAAGAAAAAAATATTTTTTGCTCATCCCGATTTTGACTGTCGCATAGTGTTATTTGACTATCAATAAAGCCATCAGCTGACAGATGATATTTAGTAAATAGTCTGTCAGAAAATTAAGCCCAGCATACAATTTTCTAAAAAGATTTTAAGAAAATCATGATCTTTACAAAATATAATATTAACAGTTTTCGCTGCATTATAACTAGGGCTAGTTAGTCGCATTACAACTTGGTTAGTTTAGAGAAAAGTCTGGTTAGACCTTTGTCCTTTGCCCCTTTGAATATTTTTAACACAAAACTTCTTGGCAGAGTAACAAACAATTTAACTGAAAATTAATCGTAAACAAATTAAAAAATCGTGGGACCACAATTTTTAAATTCAAATTAGTTTTACCCATTTTATCCGAATTAGTTTTACCCATTGTCGGAAAAAAATGTCTCCGGTTAGTTCACAGTGTTATTATTACATGCAAAGACAAAATATGGTTGCGATGACCATATTCATAGAGCAACGTATATTTTTTGGTTTATAATTGCAACAATCATATTATGAAGTACCCTTTTTTTATTACAATATTATCCTTAAATTATCAAATTATGATTCCGAAATATCAAATTGTGACTCCAAAAGGACTATCATATTATAGTCATCAATATCATAGTATAATCCCTATATATAGTAAATATTTTCCCAGCATTTTGTTGAAGCTGATATAAAAACAAATGCATGTTTTGTTTTATTCAAAATTCAAAGTAGTACATATATTTTTATTCAATAACATTTAAATAATTTAATAAATAAATTAAGGAAGCATGTGATATCAGAGCGTATAAAAATATTGTTAAAAATACAATTTCAGAATGCATCCAAAATTATCATAATATATTTCTAATGATCACAATATATTACTAAAGTGCCTAATATTTTCTCAGTGATCATATTATGGTAATGTAGAATATTTTACTATCATTTAGGATCACATTATTGTCATTAGGATGATCTTATGATCATTAGAAAAGTATTATGATCATTAGGGAAATACTATGATCATTAGGAATTTTAGTTTTACTTTCGTACAAAACTAAAAACCTAAACGACTTCAACGTGACAAAAAATTAAAAATATAATTTATCACATTTTGCTTTATTTAAATTACTAATACCCTACGGGAAATTTTAACAAACTCCCACCGAACTGGCCCCTTTATATGAAATAGAGTGGTCGCTTTTACATGGCGTTGTCATAGGAGGGGGAAATTGATCCATTGTGACATGTCACAAGACAAATCCTAGGACAGGTTACTGGACTCTCATAAAAAAACAAAGTTCAGGGACCTGTCCTGGTATTTGTCTTGTGACATGTCACAATGGATCAATTTCCCCCTCCTATGACAACGCCATGTAAAAGTGACCACTCTATTTCATATAAAGGGGCCAGTTCGGTGGCAGTTTGTTAAAATTTCCCGTAGGGCACTTTAATCATAATACCAAATACATTAATCACAATAAATAACTAAAATACATTATGAAATGCCCTTTGGCAACCGGTCTCCAATATATACATAAGCTGTCTGCTCTTCTACATAAAAATTATACGTCAGTTTGGCAACATTGGCGAAAAAAGTTGACACGGAATAGATTCGAAGATAAACAAAAATCTAAAAATAGAATGTTTGTGTGTGTTTGTGTTGATCACTTCTGAGTAAAAACAATAACAGAAAGCTGAATAGGAAAGAAAACAACGTATTAGTTACATTGCATTCAAGGCCTTACTTGAGTGAGATGGTTAAGCTGTAGCACCTTTGTATAGTTACGTTTGCAAGTAGGAACATATGTTCGATTCCCACAGCAGGCGGGTTATTGAAGAAATTATCATATAGGGATAATCTGCGGGCGCTGTGGTGTAATGGTTAGCGCGTTAGACTGTTCCACGTGATGTTGCGAGTTCGATCCCCAACCAAGGCAACATATAATTATGAAAAATAATATGTATGAGTTTTTTCTATCCCTCATACAAATTGCAGTGTCCTCCTTCGGTGTTCCCATATCACTTAACCCCACCGAAGTAAAATAATATAACAGGGCTATGAACTAAAAAGCTTCAACAAAGTTCGCCAACTCATCATCAGATGGCGCGCAACAACTGTTCTAAAATTCAACATCTCGCGAAATTACAGTGTTGCCATATTTGAAGCCATTCATCTTTCACCACCTTTCACTTCTTCTCTAACCCCTTTCCAAAGGAAGTAACACGTTAATTAATAGGAAAAATTTCCTTAAAAAAAAAAAAAATAAACATATAAACAATTAATACAATTTAATGAAAAATCACTGATGAAGCCTGTCCATAGAAAGAGGCATACACTAGATCTACGAGGGCTGTTCGAAATGTTCTTAGCCCAACAATGAAAAACAAGAGCTAAATTTAAAAAAAAAATTTTTTTCAATATAATCTGCTGAACCTGCAATACACTTAGTCCAACGTTTTTCTAGCAATTCTATTCCTTGATTAAAATAATTTTCTTCATTCGAGAAAAAACGTATACAGGAAGAAATTTTTTTAGAATTGAGTACAGGTAGAAGTCAGAGGGAGGTAAATCAGAGAAATGATGAGAAATGAGAGATGATGAGAAATGAGAAATTTTCATTCGAATGCGTTTTTGGTCAACTGTTAACAAATTAACTGTTAACTCATCTTTCAGAAAGCTTTTTCGTGTGTAATTCTTGATGCAAAATAAAATGTACTCGATCATTTGAAATGCCTTAGGCATTACCCTATTTCACGCACTTTCACTCGTCGATTGTCTAATACCATATTCTGGACTTTAGCTATGATTTCTGGCGTTGTTGTAGTTTTTGGACGTCCACTTCGTGGTTCATCTTTAATGTGTTCATCTAAAACGTCATCGTACACATTTAAATTCAGCAACCCAATTTTTTGCTGTTGCATATGAAGCAGTACTTCCACCTAACACATTCACCATATCATTATGAATTTCTTGACCCGATAAACCTTTCTTATGTAAATATTTAATCACACCACGAATTTCTAATTTTTCCATTATAAAAATATCACTGAAGCGCCTTTTTTGAACACCTGTTACTATATGAATGAGTTGACAGATCGAAATGAAATTTCATATGTGTTCATATGACGGATGGAAGTTTCCATTATAGAAAGCCTTTTGCAGTTTATTAGAGCGTACCACCTTACAGGCAAAAAAAAAAAAAGTGCGCCGTACACCCTCCAATATAAAGTATTATTGCAAGGAGGTTTCAAAAAAAATTGTTTTATTTTTTTTGCCGAACGTAGGGGTCGCCATTTTACATTTTTCGTTATATCTTTGCTATTTCAGTCGGATCTTAAAGTATGATACATCGATGTTTTTCTCTCGAGGAGACCAGTGTTTTGCTCTAAGGACATTTTGACCTCAAGTATCCCGTTCTAGTAGTTACCCACCAGATCTCAGTTGCTACCACCCTAGTGTACAACCCTAATGTCAGAAAATTAAAGTTCGTAAAAAATCATTAAACTTTTGCTAAGGAAGTTTTTCGCTAAACCCAGTAGAAATTTTTTTTATATATTGTTTACCGAACGTAGGGGTCGCCTTTTAAAATTTTTTTTAATTCGATTTTTACTATATAGCAAAACACTGGTCTCCTCGAGGCAAAAAAGTCGATATATCACACTTTAAAATCCGATTTTAAGTGCCAAAGCTATAACAAAAAATTAAAAAAGGCGACCCCTACGGTCGGCAACCAAAAAAAAATAAAAAATTTTTTTTGAAATCGCCTTCCAAAAATACATCATATTGGAGGGTGTACGGCGAACTTTTTCTTTGAGGTACGGTCTACTGTTTATACCGCCATCTCTATGTCAGGCTAATAAAATTTCTTACTGCCCTCGTATAACCACTTATTTGGTAATGAAAGATTTTGCTGGGTCTGCACGAGTTAAGAATAAATTCCTGCTTAGAGCTGACCGCAATATTGGCCCTAATAGTTTGCTGGGAAATTTATTCTACATCCAATGGCTGGTTGTCTGGCTCAACGTCCAAATAGTACAATGACTACTATTGCTGTCTACAAAAATTAATCATTAAGAAACAAATAATGAAAATAACTATAAAAATATTATATAAATATTGTAATTATCGCTTATTTTTTCTACTACATTAGCGAGGTTTTTGCATATTAAAAATTAAAAATTAAAAAAAAAAACTATGAATGAAAACTAGCAATAAATAGCTATAAATAAAAGTATTCTGTATACGTACAAACTAACAACAATACAAATAATGTTATCTTCAAATATATTTATGTGTTTCTACACCATTTACAAATTCCTTATGTTTAAAAATTTCCAATCATTTAAAATCGTTGCTAAAACAAAATTAAGGGTTTTATTAACCAAAGAAATTTGGTAGAAAAAATTGTTAAAGCTGCAAAGTTTCAAGCTCGCGGAGTAGATAATATTACTGATATTCAATTTGCATAGCAACAATTTAGTTAAAAAATTTTACATCCTCCGCTTAATTATTGAGTTTAAATTTAATATAATTATATTTTTAAACAGAAACTTTATAATTTCTTGTCGTTTATTTAACCTTTCTTTTTTAATTTTTAACTCCACAATTTTCTTGAGCGTAAAGACTTTTGAAACTTTTTTAAACTTTAAAATTTGTTTATAATTTGTTATATCCTGAAGATGCTACACAATGGAGTAGCGAAATATCGAAAATAAAGAACTTTTTATATAAAAACAACGAACCTTACGCTCAAGAAAATGGTGGAGTTAGCAACATTATAATACAATTTTTAGCCTTCAAGACAGATCTAGAATTTTTTATTATAAAATTTATTAAAAAATAAGAATTATTTGGGTTATCTGAATACTGGCATGTTATTATAAAATAAACATGTTTTGGGGTTTCACAATGGACTTACGGTGGGTCTCGTACTGTAGGTTTAACTTTAACTTAACTATTAAACAAAAAAAAAAAAAATGTTAAAAAAAATTTTATACAAAACAACAAAAAAATTTTGGTTTAACTATTAGTTACCGCTCAAACCTGCAGTATGAGACCCACCGTTAAACTTAAAATTCCCGTTTTGACTTAAAGTTCAATTATACACTAATACAATAAAGTTCGCTCGATTACACAATTTCATTCGGAAATGGTGTAGTATTATTTTATAGTAATTTGTACAATAAAAAAAAACGCTGATTACCAATATTTTTTTTTCGTGCTGGTTATGTTTTATTTGCTATTTATTAACTATACATGAGTCATTGTTTAAATAATGATGCCAAATCCCATCCTCCAGCTATTTATACACAAATAAAAAAAAAACAAACGAAACTATGTTTATAATTACATATTTTATTATAAATATTTTATTTAAATTAAAAAAGCTAATTTAAAATTAAACAAATACATTAATTGTAAAATGCTAAATAATCAGTCACCCTAGGCGTATACTTAATATGAATATCATTATGAATATCATTATAAATATCATTATGAATATTAATATGAACATCATTATGAATATCATTATGAAATATTTAATCATAATATTTAGTTTGCAATTTTTATGCCAGTGTAAACAAAAGCGAATTTTGTTTTTGTTAACTTTTTTTGTATAGACAAAGGTACATAAATATTTTATCATATTAAATTTTTTAGCAAACAATAGCATTCTGCTGTTTTAACAAGGAAATTAAATAATAATAAAAAAAAAAACTTATGTTAACCCTAAGAGGCGACATACATTTTCAATTATATTAAAAAAAATCATATTCAAATATATATTTTTGTTCTTAATTTGCCAATTTATATGTAAATAAATTCGAGGTGCACGCTTAGAAAATATATGGTTGCAATATGATAATGACTACAAAACTATGTTCCCTGCTGTCATAGATGGTTGTTACAACCAAATTATTAATGTATTGATCATACTTTAGTAATGATATGGTGATCTAAAATCATTATATAATTAAAATCTCTTTTTTCGATTATCATATAATTTTCTCGTCCGCAATCATATATTATCTTTACAATCATATTCCCCTCTTCGAATTACAATCATATTATTATCTGAATTGAGATAGATCATGTTCGCAATCATTATAAGATGGTGAGTGTATTTTTGTAAGCGTAATCGATAAATTAGCGTCAGTCTTTTTTGAGATTTTGTGAAAGGAAGTAGAAGCAGTCAAATAAAATAATACATAACATACCTAGCAAAAAAAATTGGAAGTAGTGCTTTACAAACTACTTCTTTTAATGCTTTACAAGTATCCGTTAGTGTATTTTTACTGCTTTTTTAGAAGTTATTCTGAACAACTTCAAAAAATCACTTCTTTCATTGCTTCCCAAATATCCGTTATTACATTTTTACATCTTTTTTAGAAGTTATTCTGAACAACTTCAAAAAATCACTTCTTTCATTGCTTCCCAAATATCCGTTATTACATTTTTACAGCTTTTTTAGAATTACTTCTGAACCACATCCAAAAAATCACTTAAGTATTGCTTCTAAAGAGTAATTGCTCTAAAAGTGATCGTAAAAAAGTGATTTTGGTATCATTTGTCATTTTCAAACAGAGGGTCCCGGGTTCGATTCCCGGCGGGACCAATATTTTTTTTATTTTTTTTTTAATTTTTTTTTATTCTATTAATTTTTTGTTTTAATATTTATAATTAATTTGTTTAATTTCAATATTTTTTAATTTTAAAATTTTTAAAAATATGTATATATAAAAAAAATGGTAAGAAATTGATTTTTATGTACCTGTAAAAATAGTACTGAACACAATATTGAATTGGAGTGCACCACACAATATTGAATTGGAGTGTTTAATAAGTACTTTTATTGAAGAGCATAAGCAAAAATATCTCGCATTAACAAAGTGGTGTTTTTATGCCAGTCAACTTTCATATCAAAGAATAGCTCAGTGGTAGAGCTCAGCGACTAGCAATCGTGAGGTCGCAAGTTCGATAACCGGTGGCGGCAATAAAAAAACTTTTGTAAAATAAAAAATATATAATTTTTTTTTGTGAAGAATTTTTTTTTAACTTGGTGAAAAAGAGTTTCCTTTGCACTCGTTCAAAAAGTACTGAAAAAATATTAAAGTCGGAGTACTCCTCTCCTATGACAACTTAATGTTAAAATCTTAGTGTTTATGTTATAAAATAAGTACATATAGATCATCAATTGTAGTGCTTTTTCTACTGCTTCGGCATCTCTTTTTTCGATGGGTACAGGAACACAAAAACCACTCACTGGTATTCATTTAATAGTGACATTGTTCGTGGCAGAAAGAATTAGATCTACTGGGCAGAATGTAGATTGTCAAGCAAGCTTCAAATAAAATTATTGTTTATAATAAAATTTGTGTTATAAATTAAGTAAAAAGTGATAAATAAAATTTTTAATTTTTTGCCAGTTAAAAAAAATTTAATAAGGAGTGTGACAGATTTTAGTTTTGTACGAAAGTCAAATTGAAAAAAAGTCAAAAACTGAAAAAAGTAAAAAGCACACGAAATTATCATAGTATGTTCCTACTGATTATAATATGTTGCTAATGATCACAATATAATCCTAATGATAATAATATGATCCTAAATGATCCCATAATTTTCTACATTACCATAATATATTCACTGGGAATATATTATGATGTTTAGGAAAATATTGTGATCATTATAAATATATTATGATCATTTTGTAAGCATGTTCCTAATGATCATAATATATTCCTAATGATTATAATATTTTTCTAATGATCATAGTATATTCCTGGTGATCATAATATATTCTTAAATGAAAACAAAATATTCTACATCACTACAATACGACCACTAAGAATATATTATGATCTTTAGGAAAATGTGATCATTAGAAATATATTATGATCATTTTGTATGCATGTTCCTAATGGTCATAGTATTTTCCTAATGATCATAGTATATTCCTGGTGATCATAATATATTCCTAAATGAAAACAAAATATTCTACATCTATAATATGATCACTGGGAATATATTATGATCGTTAGCAAAATGTGGTCATTAGAAATCCATTATGATAATTTTGGATGAATTGTGAAATTGATTTTTAACTGTATTTTTCTGCGCACTAATATCACGTGTTTCTATAAATTATTTTTATTTATAGGTAAGTGATCATTAAAACCAATTTAATTAAATTAAGTGCGTAAAATAGTCATTAAATAAAATTTATGTGCTATTTTGAATAAAACCAAACGTGCATTATTTTCTAAATCAGCTTCAAGAGAATGCTCGAAAAATACTACAGGGATCATTTATGGTCATGGCTACAATATGATAATTCGGATCACTTTGGAATAATAATGTGATAATTTGAGTATCATGTTATGATAAAAAAGCGACGCTCTTCGAATATGGTTATCTTAACCATGTTTTTTTTCTTTGTATGTGTTTTGCAAATAATTCCCGTTAAATTCGTGAACAGTTTCTCATTAGAGGGTTAATTTTAGACAATTTTAAATGCCATCGTTTCAGCAGCTATATTAGTTTGTTTAAACGTCTGTCGGCATGTTTGTATTCTCTGTTTTTTTAGACTTTTTTTAGTATTTGGTCATATTTTCAAATATTAGTTCATTAAATACATTTTGTTATACCTTCAAGGCTAAATAAATTGGCACTTTTTTTTTCTAAAACTAACCATAAATGTATTAATACTAGAACCGCAATCATATAACAAATAAAACAATTTTGAAATTAGCAAATAACAAAAAAAAAAATAGAAAACCTAAAAAATTAGTATATACTAACAACAAAAATGATACTACCATAAACACTAGCATTAATATAAAATTAAAAAAAAACATTATCTCTATCTTTTCGCTTGAAATTATAAAACATTATTTTAAACGTTTTTGAAATATTTTAAACTGAAAAATAAACAAAAACCCATAATTAGCAGCACGCAAACATTTTAATATTAAGCTTAAACTCTTCCAAAAATATGTATTAATAAAAATTTAAGTCCATAAATTTGTGACTTATTAAGTTTTGAGTTTTTTTTTTGTTTAGACTATTTGTGATAAAAATTTTAGTAAATTTTTTATTCCTTTTGTGTATTTTTTTTATTTTTTTTTATTAACCTTGATTTGTTATTTATTTGTCATCATCATAGTAGCAGACTATTTGTTATTCTTTATAGGTTTATATTGTTTAATAGTTTGTTAGGCTGTCTATTCTTTGGAAATGTTGTCTGTTGATGCTGTGATTTATGGTCTGTTTTGTCATGAAATATTGTTAAGTAATTTGTATTGATTTTTTTTTTAATACAGAATTTAAAGTCTTAACTTCAAATAAGTTTTTGATTTAGTGGAAAAATCATATACTGGAAACATATTTTCGGTTGTTATAAATATTAGCACAAATTAGCAACATTGTGTTGTAGGTGATAATTATATAACAGGGCTGGCAAAACTATGACACATGTGTCAGTAGTGGCACGCGAGTGGATTTTAGGTGGCACGCGACGTTTTGTTGGATATTTTCAAAAAATTTGAACTATTAGAAGACTGGCAAAAAATTCAGTTAAATGTTAAATTTCGTTACAAAAATGTGTGATTTAACTCCATAATGGTGAAATTTTTCATAGAGCTTGTAAATCGTCTTTTAAAATTAATAAAACTCTGTATTGCCATCATATTTTGTTTAAAGAAATATGATTAATAAAGAACTCGCAAATTCGATTATCAGAAATTTATGGGAAAATTCCTAAAATTCTAGATTAAAAGAAGTTTAAATTTTTCGATGAGAAAATGCCTCATAATTGGAGAAATAAAAAGTACCAGAAAATTGCACAAAAATGGAAAACAACTTGTAATAAAATTGGATATAAAAAATTAAGTTTCTTTAAAGGGAAAATAGATCCTACGAAATGACCCTCAATAAAATAAAAGCTGAAAATAAGGGTCATAATAAAATAACCCCATCTGTTGGAATTTGAAATTGGGTTTTGATAGTGTTTCGAAAAGCCATTTCATCTGAAATAGAAATTTCTCTGTTAAAATCCATAATATGCGCTTTTTATTCACTATTATGATGATAAAACTGCGCTATTTATTTTAACAAAATCAAATTTTTGCCCGAAGCACTTTTTTCTTATGTACTAAAATAATAGTTGGCGCCCAATAATTTAACCTTTTTTTAACAAAATGAAATAACCACCAAAAATGGAATAACGCCCCAAAAAAATTAAAAGTCAATAATGTTCAAACAGTTTTAATTTTATTTCATTGAGGATTTTTTCATAATGAAATAATCTCAATATTTAAAGATTAAATAAAACCCCAAAAATTAAATTACCGTCAAACATTTTTACGTCATTTCTTGGATTTTATTTAATTTTTCCCTTTGGGTTATTTCATGGGGGTTATCCGTAGCGCTGATAAATATGTACATCTGCGATGATATTTTTAAGAGAAATTTTCCAAATTTTAAAAATTTAAAAAAGGACTTAAAAGACAACTAAAATTAAGGTCGCACGCGAGAAATTTCTACAAAAAAAATTTGTCCGTTTCTGGCACGCAAGGGAAAAAGTCTTGCCACCCCTGTTATATAACAATAAGATAAGTGACATTTTATTTAAAATCAATTACCAAGTCATTCGAAAAATATTGATATTGCTTTCGGATATATGCACATTAGGGTGTCCCTAAAAAATAGATTCGTCATTACACCCTCCAGTTTTATTGGAAATGGTCCCAAATGGAAGAAATCAATTTTTTTTTTTTTTGGAAAACGTTAACATGTGCCGAAAGTTGGGCGAAATGGCCCATTTTGGAAAAAACTGTATTTTAATATTAAAAATTCCCAAAATTCGAAATTTTGAAAAAAAATTATTTTTATTTCATTTGTTCATTTAATATAGTCAAAATGATTCAGATATGGTATTTTGACTTCATCGGATATCATTAACCTACTTTAGCCTGGAATCCAAAATGACCCACGAATTTGATAAATATATAAAAACGTTTTTTTTTAATTAATTTTAAAGATTTTTTAAAATGCCTAATTTGGAGATGTCGATTGCTATTTGTACCACATAATAGTTGATATTAAAGAAAAAACAAAAATTGGAAAAATGATAATTCGAGTTTGTGCTTGGAGCGACTGCTTTCCAGGACATTTTACAAAAATTGCTTATTTTGTCAAAAATTTAACAAAATTTGAATGTTTTCATCAAAGTTTACATAGTTTTCGGAAAAGTATCACTTAAATTTGCTAAGACTATACACTTATTTAATAAAGCGTTAACCCTTAGTGGTCTGGGTTCAGAAAAGATCCATGAAACTTAATATTAATTATGACTACGAGATTGTAAAGCCATTAAATTGACAAAACAAAAGATTCCCAACTGGATAAAAATAATTATTTTATGTAACATGATCCATATGAGGTTAAGTTTTATTCCTTTTTTCCAAAAACGACCCACCTTTCATAATTTTCGGAATAATATCACTTTAAATGAATCGAAAAAAGATTTTTTCCACTTTATAAAAATTATTATTTTGTGTAACTTGATCCATATAGGGTTAATGTTTTCACTGTTCGGCAAAAAATACCCACTTGGAAATTTACATGAAGTATATCGTCGACCGGCCTACAAAATGTCGCATGTGTTTTTTGATAGATTTTCAGGAGAGCGAAAACACTGTTACAAAATCTACTTTTAAGATATTTTATTGGCATCATATGCCTCATTTAGTAATATCATCATTACCTAGTGTCTTGACATGCAATAAAAAGATAGCAAGCAATTGTCAAAATGCTCTCATCTCAAGTGTAGACACTCAATTTCAATTTTATTGCAATATGTATCATGATATCGCTGACATGTCATCGGATCTTGCAATGATGCCACACGCAGAGAAAAGATATGGTTGCAATATGATCACAGTTACCAAACTATTGTCACTACTGCCATACATGGTTGTTGCAATCAAATTATTAATGTATTAATCATACTTTACAAATGATATGGTCACCTATAACCATTTTATAGTTAAAATCTCTCTTTTTGTCGATTATCATAATATTTCTCTCGTCTACAATCATATATTATTTGGACAATCATATTCCTCTCTTCGAATTGCAATCATATTATTATCTGAGTTGAGAGAAATCATGTTCACAATCATTGCTATAGTTTCGACAACCATGAGATGATCAGTATATATTTTTAAGAGCGTCATCTATAAGTTATCGTCAGTCTTGTTTAAGATTTTGTGAAAAGAAGTTGTAATGTATTAAAAAAAAGACTTAAAAAATAGAAACATATCTTATTGGTATTAATTTTAATAGTGACATTAATTTTGGAAGAATGAAATCGCTCTACCCAAGAAGTCTACAGAGATATAGATTGTCAAGCAATACTTAAATGAAATTATGTTTATTATGCAATAAATTGTTTAGTGTTATAAATTAAGTGAAAAGTAATTGATTTTATTCAGAGCGTCTGTAATAAGAAGTGTGATAGATTTTAGTTTTGTACGAAAAAAAAATTTTAAAAAGTGCAAAATTAAAAAAAAAAATATGTTCCTGGTGATGATAATATGATCCCAAATGATCACAACATTTATTTCATTACCATAATATGATCATGAGGAAAATATTATTATCATTAGAAATATAATATGATCACTGAGAACATGTTATGATCATTTCGGATGCATTGTAAAATTGTATTTTTAACAATATTTTTCTACGCGCTATTATTTAAGTTTGTAAATTAGTCTTTGAATAAAAAAATATACTATTGTGAATAAAACAAATCGTGCACAGCTTTTTTACTCACCTTCAAGAGAATACTTTAAAAAAACTATAGGGATCATAGTATGATATACAGGACTATAATATTATAATATTGGGATCAGTTTAGAATCATAATGTAGTAATTAGGGGATCATATTAAGATAGAAAAAGGTATTTCATAATATGATTGTCGCAATCATAAACCCAAAAATATATGATGCTCTTCGAATATTGTCATCCCAACCATGTTTTTTCTTTGCGTTCAGAGATCAAATGTCACTTTTAGTTTTCATTTTAATTTTGTAATAGATAAACAACAAAAAATTTGGAAAAGTGTTTAGTTTTTTATTATTTGTCGGTAAACATTAAAATTTGGTGTTTTTCGAAGAAAAATTTATGATATTTCTTATCCATGAAATGGTCAAGTGTTCTCCTCTACTCTGCAATTGATATCATTTTGATGTTTCGCTGCAATTTTGATTTTGTAGCAGTGTTTTCGCTCTCCTGAAAATATATTTAGAAACACATGTGACATTTTGCAGGCCGGTCGAGCATATCTACAGGCAATGAAGTGTCTAGCGTTTTTCTCATACACACTTTTGACGTATCAATGATGCGTCATGATGATTTAAGTGGTTAAAATCAAAATTTGTGTTTATCTACTTAAATCACTTTGATTTTAACCACTTAAATCACCATGACGCGTCATTGACACGTGAAAAGTGTGTATGAGAAAAATGCTAGCCACATTATTGCCTGTAGATATGCTCATTTAGTATTTTTCCGTAAAACATTTAATTTAAGAGTTATAGCGCAAAGAAATTTAGAACTAATTGTAGTTAATTTTTAGAGCTAGAATCCGCGGGTGACTGGCGTCTTTTCATCCGAGAGGATACATTTTCGCGGGAATATTCTTTGTTACTCCCAATCTGCCAGAAAGTGCGTGGGAAGGTGAAGAAAATAACACTTTTCCACATATAGGTGCTCTATAAGTAGAACCAATTCTGAATAAGCACGAAATTAACTCTTAAACACATTTTAAGTTTTTACTTATTTCTCGCATTGAAATTAAATTTGAAACTTTGATGCCTTCAGAGACTTATAGTAGCATTTTATGATAAATATTTTTGCAGAACATTTTAACCCTCTAACTCTTCAACTTACGGGTCGTTTATGTCCCTTTTTAAAAAGCGGCCAAAAAGTAGCTTTAATTGAAGAGTTAGAGGATTAAAATGTTCCACAAAAATATTTGTCATAAAATTCTACTATAAGTCTCTGAATATATTAATGTTGCAGATTTAAATTCAATGCCGGAAATAAGTCAAAACTTATGTGTTTAAGGGTTAATTTCGTACTTGTTCAGAATTGGCGCTCAAATGTCCCACAAACCTGGATTTTAGCAAGAAACCATATGAATCTTCTTCCATTTTAGATATAAAATGTGTTCAGCGAACTTATGAGAAACACTATGGGGAACATTTCTTTGGAACATTTTAAACCTCTAGCTCCTGAAATAATGGGTCTCTTTTGTCCCTTTTTAAAATGGGGCCAAAAAAGTCCCTTTAATTGAGGAGTTAGAGGGTTAAATAGTTCCACAAAAATGTACTTCGTAGTAGTTTACATAAGTCCGCTGAACACATCCTATATGTAAAATGGAAGATTCGCATGGTTTCCTACTGCACATATGTAATAAATCTATAAGCCAGAATCAGTTTTTGGCCTTTCTGTCATGGAATGGACGAAATATTAAATAAAAGCTTATTTGGCTTTTAATCTACTCTAAATTTCCTATTATATGATGAAGAGTATACGTATTTGCAGATCTCCAAAATTAAATTAGAGATATTGAAAGTTTAGTGTTTACACAAATTTTGAGGTTTACCGCTTAAATTACCACTAACGGGTTTAACGTTTGTATAATCACCAGAAGCTTCTAGTTTAAGAGTTAAAGATGGATAAATCCTTGAAACTTTCTTATGACAATTTTGAGGACAGTAGTGAAAACGGCCTGATCTTACTTTTTACTCTCAGTCTATCGGAAAATATGCGGGAAGCCGGAAAAATAAAATTTTTGCCCATATGGGTGCTCTAATATACAACAATGAAAAAAGTTCCGTTATAATTATATGTAGTCAAAGAAGCAATTTCATATCACTAAAAAAAAGTTTTTGTTATATTGATAAATATATTTTGATCTGGCAAAAGATCTTGTACTATTGATAATTTTAAATGAAATAAAAACACATGTACATTCCAACAACGACAATAGTCCTGAGGGCAGAGTTGTGGCAAATATCTAAATACTCGTGACCTGTAGCGTGAGCAAAAAAATACATGGACCTTCAGACAGACAAATACATCGAATCAATCGATATTTTTTGATGTAACAAACATCAACACAAACTAAATATACCCTGTCCATGTAGTGGTGTAGGGTATAAATATGCCTAATATATAAACCAATTTCGATTTCATACGAATTTGAATTAAAAACAGGTTAAATAAATTTATTCAAACAAAATATTACAACTTTATATCTTTCTTATAAATATTGGAATTATGTCACTTCATTTAAGAATTTTATATTAAAAAAACAAACAAAACAAATCTTAATCAATACTGACTGCATAAAATGTATATAAATAAATGAATTTTAACGCATTTTTAACCTAAAACAAAAACATCGAAATAAATAAAATTCAAGTTAATAAAAAAAAAACTAGTTATTGCTTGAATTGAATCTATTTTGTTCATCTAAAGCTTTTCATATAAGTCAAGTTATAAGATGGAAAAAATAACATAAACATCATCATAAAAAACCGGTTACTTGAATAATGAATGAATACAAACTCACTAGATAGTTAAATAAAAAAACTTTATTAAAAAAAATATATATATATATTGAACCGGTATAGTATCTCAAAACACTTACAAATACCACAGAAGAAAAATTTATAACTTAGAAAAAAAAATGTGAACAAAAAGATTCAAGTTATTTCTGCTAAAGTTTAAAATGTTTAGAATTTGTTTGCAGTCTAAAAAAAAAAAGATTTACAAAAACTCATTACTTAAAAAATTCCATGAATTATGTTCAAAATCCAAACATATGTGTTTGCTTTAAACAGAATTAGTATGTGTGGGGATATAAGAACTTCCTTTAAGTATTTTTGTTTTGTGGATGAATTTAAAAAATATCTTAAATGAAGTAGAATATTAAAGGCTACACAAAAAAAAATTTAAATGTTGAGCAGTAAAAATATCAAGGTTAATAGAGATTTTTTTATTTAATAAATACTAAAGATGAAAGGGTTTTAAATTCGGCTATAGGGGAATGTTTTATGAGCCCCAAAATATTAATGTGCTTCGAAAATGTCGAATTTTGTGCCAACAAAGCACCATTTGCTGGAAGTTTTGCTTTACTTCTTCAGTTTGAAAAAAGTGTAGCTGAAGCACATTGATTGCTCACCGAAGCTAATCCTGAACATCCCAGTGCAGAAACGGTAATGACATATCATTATTTTTTGGACTACCAGTAATGACATCCACTTACCTTCTGCATTATTTTAAAACATATAGTAATGAGTTACTGATAATGAATTATTTTTATCATTATTTTAAATAGAAAATACTTTTCTAGATTTTATTTTTAATTTTTTGAAATCTTTTTTTAGACTCAATATTTTTTAAACACTGGTAAGGATATATGTAACCACATATTTTTTGATTTTTTGTATGTTGGCGAGTAAGCTTACTTGTGTGCAGCAGGTCAATTATGTTTTTATCTATTAAATATTACATGTCGATATAGCTGAGATGGTAGAGCTGTTGACTGGCAATCTGTAGACCCAGGTTCGATTCCCGCACCAGGAAATTTTATTAAAAAAAAATTAAATAAAAAATATTTTTTTTTAAATAATTTATTTTTTTGAAAATTTATTTTTAGACTCATTATTTTTGTCAGTACTGGTAAGCACATAGGTAACGATATATTTTTTGATTTTTCGTATGCTGGTGTGTAACCATAACTCATTACACTATGCGACAGTCAAAATCGGGATGGGATGAAACCAACGGGAAATGTTATATCGGTCAAAAACAAGTTATTCGTGTCCCGGCGTTTCGCTGGGTCACCCCTAGGAATCGAGATATATATTTTTACCGGCAAAACTGTTGAGTATATAGAAAAACGTTATATGAACAGATTAAAGGAATTGTAATTTTTAATTTTTATACCCTACACCACTATGTGGTCAGGGTATTATAAGTTTGTGCTGATGTTTGTAACACAAAAAATATTGGTCGTAGACCCACCTTATAGTATACCGATCGGTTCAGAATTTTTTTTCATTTCGATTTAACGATGTCCGTCTGTCCGTCCGTCCGTCCGTCCGTCTGTCTGTCTGTCCATGCAATCTTGTGCGCACTCTACAGGTCGCACATATTAAGATATTGTGATGAAATTTGGTACGCAGACCTATGTTGGCCCAAGGACGAACAAGTTTAATTTTGGTGAACATCGGTCCATGTTTAGACCTAGTGCCCATATAAGGGTCCTACCAAAATTATATTATTTATACGCTGCAGGTCGTAAATATTAAGATATTTGGATGGAATTTGGTACACAGACCTATATTGGCCCAGTAACGCAGCCTATTCATTTTGGTGAACATCGGTCCATGTTTAGACCTAGTGCCCATATAAGGGTCCTACCAAAATTATACTGTTTATACGCTGCAGGTTGCAAATATTAAGATATTTTGATGAAATTTGGAACACAGACCTATGTTGGCCCAATAACGCAGCCTATTGATTTTGGTGAACATCGGTCCATGTTTAGACCTAGTGCCCATATAAGGGTCCTACCAAAATTATACTGTTTATACGCTGCAGGTCGTAAATATTAAGATATTTTGATGAAATTTAGTACACAGACCTATGTTGGCCCAATAACGCAGCCTATTGATTTTGGTGAACATCGGTCCATGGTTAGACCTAGTGCCCATATAAGGGTCCCACCAAAATTATATTGTTTATACGCTGCAGGTCGCAAATATTAAGATATTTTGATGAAATTTGGTACATACACCTATGTTGGCCCAAGGTCGAAGCCTATTGATTTTGGTGAACATCGGTCCATGTTTAGAACTAGTGCCCATATAAGGGTCCCCCCAAAATTGGCTTGGTCACAAACTGCAAGTCGCAAATATTAAGATATTTTAATGAAATTTGGTGCGCTGACTCACATTATAGAAAATTTTGACACAAGCCCCATTTTAACCCATTCGAATTTCGGATCCAAACAACACACCAGACTGGTGTAGGGTATTGTATAGTCGGCATGCCCGACTTTAACCTTTTTACTCGTTTTAAAATTGTTTGAGCAAAATCGGACTAGTGGTTCTCGAGTTATGTCAAAAAAAAAGACCACCAAAGGTCAAATCGATATATCTCGATTCCTAGGGGTGACCCAGCGAAACGCCGGGACACGTATAACTTCTTTTTTACCGATATAACTTTCCCCGGTAGTTTGAACCCTTCCTGATCACTGACCCCTACCATTTGTCTCAAAGTGTTATTTTTCGCGACATCGCCATATAAAGGTAATAAGAAATGTAATAACAAAAGTAACTAGTTACCATTACCAAGTATGTAGTTACATAACCACATATCTGGTAATGATTTTCTACACTGGAATGTTCCATCGATTTCAATGGGTAAAAGATGGTTTTTGCGTTCAGAAGTGATGATTTTAACACGGAAGACAAAGACCGCCCAGGTCAGCTAAAAATGTTAGAAGATGATGAATTGGAGTCATTACTCGATTAAGATTGTTATCAAACTCAAGAAGAAATTGCAGAATCATTGGGAGTCACTCAACCAGTGAATGCAGTAGGATTAATTCAAAAGCAAGGAAATTGGGTACTACATGAGTTGAAGCCGAGAAATGTTGAAAGAAGATTTTGGATATACGAAATGCTGCTTGAACGCCATAAAAAGGAGTTAGTTTTGAATCCAATTATTACCGGCGATGAAAAATTAATGCATTACGACAACCCGAAGCGCAATAAATCGTATGTGAGGCCCGGCCAACCAGCCAAATCAACGCCAAAGACTAATATTTATGGCGCCAAGCTAATGCTCTGTATTTGGTGAGACCAGAAGGTTCCCATCTATTATAAGCTGCTGAAATCGGGCCAGATGGGGCCCTGTACCGAACACAATTGATTCTTTTGAAGCGACCATTGGTCGAAAAACGCCGGGCATATGTGATCAGACATGAAGCCGTAATATCCCATCATGACAACGACCGGCCACATATTGCCAATGTTTCACAATAAACCCGCCAAAAATCCCGAATTTTGAAGTTATACACCCAATATTTTTTTAATAGTAAGCTCAAAAACTGTAAAAGGGGATATAAAACATATTAATAATTTTTCGTCTAACTTTTTTTTCGAGTGTATGTAGCTATTAAAAACATAAATACACGTAATACAACATAAAACAGCAAGCCATAGTAAACAATAAATGAAAAATACACAAAGAATTTTATAAAGTGTTAAAGAAATATTTAATGACTCTGACGAAAACTAGGAAACCCAGCAAAATTTATTTGTTATTGTACTTCCGTCAATTCAAATACGATTATTATGAAGATATTTCTCCCTTTTTAATGATTCGTTTCGAACTTAAAAGTAGATCTCTGAAAAAAGTTATCCAACTATTAGTGAAATCCAATAAATTCGAATACCAAAATCAGACAAGCACCAATTATTTATCATACACACAGAGAAAAAATATGGCATTTTCCAACTGAAATTCGGTTCCATCTACTAAAATAGATTGGTGCAACTGAATATTGGTTATCAAAAAAAAATTCGGTTTACACAACTGAATATGATTGCTAAATATTTTGGGTATTGGAACTAAAATTCAATTGTATAAACCGTATTTTATTGTGATAACAAATATGCAGTTGCACCAACCTATTTTAGTAGATGTAACCGAATTTGAGTTGGAAAATGGCATATTTTTTCTCTGTGTGTGAATTTATATTTAAATTTAATATCATTTCGATTATGAATTGTATTTTCAGCTAACATTTATGAACTTTCTTGTGAAATCGATATTTAATTAGATGTCATTTTACTATTTGCAGTCCATAAAAAGCTGCAGAATATACCCTTTTTGAATTAAACACAAATTCTGTATTATTATGCTGGGTACCTTAAGTGTGGTTATATGAAATGAAAAATTATAAAACTGTATTTTTTTATTAAATAAATGACACATTAAAAATGAATGTAAATGAGGATAAAAACAAAATGAACATATGTGGCTGCAAAGTTAAATTCTGTAGTCTGGTCTTTGTATTTAATAAATACAAATAAAAATGGATTCAAGGTTAAAGAAACTAAAAATAAAGTGAAATCAAATTAACGAAAGAACAGTTTATGAATTGTATGAACAGAAAGTTTTAAATATAGCTATAAATATTAAAAAAAAAAGCTTAAGTACAAATTAATTAAAAAAACGAACCTCCTTAATTTTTTTTAAATTAACCTAAATGTAGGCTTTAAAATCTTAAGCCTAAAAGTAGGCAAAGCACCGTGTAAAAAAGAGCAGATCTGGCCAGATCTCAGTAGATCTTACCAGATCTAGGCATATCTGGCCAGATCTTAGTAGATCTTACCAGATCTAGGCATATCTGGCGCAATTCTCCAGATCACTTTAGATTTGAACAGATTTGGCACTAGATCTGATTAGATCTTGCCATAAGGTATTATCACATATGCCATATCTGATCATATTTGATGAGATCTGGTACAGGATCTAATTAGATTCAATCATATCTATTTAGATCCAAAAAGATCTGATCAGAACTAAACTTTTTTACACGGGAAAGCAACTTTTGGAATTTTTTCTAACATCTTAGAATTAAACCCGTAAAAATAGCAGAAAAAAATCTGCTAATTTCAGGAACATATAGTCGGCATGCCCGACTTTAACTTTTTTAATATTTTAATAATTTATTTGTTGAAATCATGACTAATAAAAATTTTTTTCTTTTATTTCCAGGTAATATTTTTGTTCAGCATATTTTGGTACAAGTGTTTCTGGTAAGACTATTATTAAAATTAGTTTCGGAAAGTGTTTTTATAGTGGTTAGCGCGTTAGCACCAGCAAAGGCAATTATAATTTATGGAAATGATTTGTATGACTTTTGTATCCCTTATACCCATCGTAACGCCCACCCTCCATGTCCCAACTAACTATGAATTAAGAAGCTTCAAATAGTTCACCAACTATCCATCAGATGACAAACAATGCAGGTTCTAAAATTAAGCATCTCGCTGAATAACAATGTTGTCATATTTGAAGCCCATCCCCTTTCCAAAGAAAGCAACAGATTAATTAATAGGAAGTATTTTTTTAGTTTTAAGAATTTCGTGAGCAGAAAGAAGTTCCGAAAAAATTTCCGAAGACAGAACTCGAGGCCTAACTGATAGAACAACCACCAACCAGTTTCAAGACTCCAAAAAAACCAAAGAACCCCAAAAATTTACTATTGTCATATTGAATTTATCTCGAAAAATTGTCCGAACGTATTAATTTGGAAACCAGATTATTTGTCTGGAGCCCCGATCGTTCCAGTATTGCAGAAATCGGAATTTGAACTTTATATATAATAATGACGGCTTAAATAAATTTTACCGAAATGGCTCAGATATTGATAAAACTTGGTCCATCGACCAAAATACTCACGCTGATTTGAATGCTGGAATTATTTTTTTCTGTCATGCCTCCTTAACAGAGGGCGGGACTCTAAAGTTGCAAAGGTTTTCTGTAATTATCTTAAAAATACTCATCCGATTTGGTCAAAGATACCATTGGAAAGCCTATACAATTTCCTTCTATCTGATATATATTATAATATTGTATTGTATCCAGAGATGGGAATAAGTAATTATTAATTTCGTTTAAAATTTTTATTATTTTTTTTTACAAAAAAGCGATTTAACCAAATTTCGACCGATTACAAGGTATGTATATTTTACCCTCAGAGTATACTCCACTTCTTGGCCGCTCCAACGATGTTTCATTTTTGTCAATGTTCTACCTAGAAAATAAAAATACAGACATGTAAAACTGAGAATTGCTCAGCGAAGCCTGCTTTAGATATACTTCAGAGGATAAAACCCCTAAGCCCGACCGAAGGTCTCTACACGGAAAGGGGTTGTTCAGCGATGCCGGCTTTGGATGCACCCTAGAAGAGAAAACCCCTAAGCCCGGCCGAAGGCCGCTACACAGAAAGGAGTAGCTTTGAATCCATTGTTTTCAAAATCGCAAAAGTAGCCTCACTAAAACAGCTGTAACTTGTTCACTAATGAACTAATTGTCATTAACTGTTGAAAATAACTAACAAATGCATTAAAAATAACACCAATGTCGTAAAATTAACTAATAAATTTTTACTACAAACATTTCCAAACAACTGACAACATCGGTAAAAACTACTGTTTTTTACAGTCAATTCTTTTTGTTTATATAAGTATATTTTAATAAAAAAAAATAATTTTTTTTCTTTCGGTTTCAGAATATTTCAAATTCGAAGTAAAAATTCCAAACCGTTCTCCAGTTATTATGCTTTAATCCATATGTGATACAATACAATTTTCTGATTTTTAATTGCAATCTAGAAATATATCAATAATAACAAATATAAACTGAACAAAAATTTTAAAAATTCAAAAAAATTTAATGAAATTTTTTATCTTTTAAATAACTACCAAAAATAACTGTTTACTGTAAAATTACTGTTTTGATAGTTGTTTGTTATGATATTAAAAATAACTTCTTTAAACAACTGTTACGAAATTACAGTACTTTTCGATAGTTGTTTTCTTAAATAAAAGTCATAAAAATTGTTTTGCGTTTTTTTTTTATAGAAAAACAACTGTAATTTCTGTTAAAAACAACTACTACTGATTAATACACAAACAACTATAATGAAGTAACTGTGCAGGTTTATGTATTTAAGTGCAGCCAAGAAATTAAATATTTTATAAATAAACAAGAGCTATCTTCGGAAAAAGTTCAAAAATTTTTTTTTAATTTATTGAATAGTTTCCGCGAAATTCAAGAACAAAGTTTGACAACAATGCCACTGTTCACCGTTACTTTCACTATCTGGTTTTGGGTTTTATTGATATTTAGCAAAAAATGTTCTGTTAATTTTAACTGCTTTCTGCAAATTCACTTCTAATAAATTTTTAGTAGCTTTAACAAAAAGTAATAGCGTTAAAAATTTAACTGATTCTGAATCAGTTTCTTACAAATAAAAACGCCAATAAGGGACCGATCCCTGCCACCTTGAGACCTAGGAACGAACACTTTCCCCGTAGGATTAACTAATGGTAACTGCCAGCACCAGTGTTAATTTTTAGTAGGCTACGATGGAAGCTCAAAAAGCCTCGAACTTATTGGTTTTCCCTTGTGTTGCTAGCATACATGGTGGACTAATTAATTGATGATTTCATTATCATTACATTATCAATTGTAATGAAATTATTTTCATTACCATTTTTTTAATTAATGGTAATGAATCTAAAATTTAATTTCATTGATTAATGACAATAATTTTAAATTTCATTACCATTGATAATGAATAAATTAAATAAAATAATTTCCATTGACAGAAAAACGTAAAAATGGAGTAAAACTCGCTGAAATCGAAGATGGAATATGCTAATTAAGGCTCACGCTCTTTTGAAATTAAATATTGCTTTCCATTCCGCTGTTATTTGTATCCAGATAAAGTTTAACGGAATTAAATGGATCCTCCTTAATAAAGTGTGTTTTATAACTTCCGTGGTCAAACCAGTTGTTCGTTTTCATTTGTCTGAATTTTTTGTAAACAAATGGTTTTTAATCAATTGTAATTAGTTTTTTTATACATTAGTGTGATTTCATTACCATTAGTAATGATTTTTCTAATGAAAAATATTTCATTACCATTAAATGGTAATGGAATTTTTTTCATTGTCATTAGTATGAACCAATGGTAATGAAAATTCAATGGTAATGAAAAATTCCCATGTATGGTTGCTGGTACTAAACAGAATATCCAAGAATTTTTTAATTTTTTTTTCCATATACTGAGCTAAAATATTTGATTAACTGCTATTAATCTGTCAGGAAACTGTAGACAATTAATTTGTTTAAAATTTCTTATCGCACATCTTTAGGCCTAAAATGTTGTCTATAAATGCAAAAAATTTGCTGTTCTGATTATAACAATTTTTTTAGGCCTCCTTAAGGTATGCAACATTTTACTCATATTAAACTAAAATAAATTCATGTGAGTTTACTCAAAGTTTCTATTAAATATCTTAAATAATATTAACAAAACAGCAGATTTAGTAATTTATAACTAACTTTTAGATTTTCTTAAGATTTCCAAATTTATCCTGTATCCTTAAGATATGCTCTAATTTTATTAAAATTTTTGCCTCCTTAAAATATGTGAAATTTTGTAAATGGCACAAGTTGTATAAATTCTTAAACACTTGTAAACTTCAGATATAATGTATGAATTTAAATTTAAGTTATTTAATCATACCTAGAATTATGCTATGAATTTCCTAATTCCCACAAATTATGCTGTAAAATATTAAATTACTATTATTAAAGTATAATAGCTCAATTTTTTTTAACTGCATTTTAATGCTCTTATTTCTTATAAGTGAAAATCACTTTGTAAGAATATATTAAGATCAAGTCCTTATACACCAAATCCTAGATTAACGGTCTTATAAAAAAATTAAGGAAAAAATATATTGCAAGCTTTAAAGATTAACAGTTCTGAAACTTTTACTAATTTTTTTTAAACTGAAATCAAAACTTCTATTTCAGTTGTTTGTGAGTATATTTTTCGCCCATTAACCGAGGGATGGTTGTATAATATTATGACTAATTTCACGTGACTTGTACAATGTACATATATTTTGGCGCCAACAAGTCCTTGAATTTATAACAACATATAAATATAAACATAATAACAAAGTAAAAGTAAATATAAAACAACAAACTAAATATGACTGAAATTGTGTTTTTTTTTTTTTTTAGTTTAAGAACAAAGAAACTATGTGTAACTTAAACCAGAGTGAGTAGGCACCGCCTTATACTTTACCACATAGATATTTTGTATAAGAAAGTTTTTTTGCAGCAAAAATATAAAACTTTACAGGACGTTTTAAGCAGGTAAACAAGGAATACTATTCTTTGTCTTGATATTTGTAGCAATATAAATTAACATTCGGCACGCGATATGTATTTATATATATCCAGCAAAAACCTGTAAGGTGGCAAATGAAAGCTACTTGCATGGACATATGAACAGGAAAAAAGACTAGACAGCTTTTAGATTCATGCTTCATGCTCCAGCGACAAAAAGGTCTAGGTCTTTTGGTGGTGGTTTGCGTTATAAAACAAGACAAAAAAGGACTGCCAACGTAAGAAGTTTTTTTTTTTTTTAATAATTTATGACTTTCTATCAAAGAAAGTTTTTTAATAAGAAAAATACAAAAAAAAAAGTTACAAATTTAATAATAGCATATTTTTATTAAAGCTTTAATTTTGTTATACAATACCAAATTTAACTTATTTTGAGCTAACATTTATAATTTCATTCTTCTATTTATTTACCTTTAAGTTATTGTGTTGTTCCTTTTAACAAGTGAAAGCTATTTTACGATCATTTAATCGTAAACTATTCAAACTTTAAACAAATAACAATTCCATTTTAACCCAAAACTATGCTTGTATACTCAGTCACTCATTCATAGTTTTTCACAAAAATGAAAAACTAAAAAAAAACACTAAAAAAACGAAAAAAAAAGAAATTGAAATGAAAACGTAAAACGTCAACATCTACAGACTTGTAGTTTTTTATGACTTTATTTTTATGACTCTAGTGGAGTCAGAATGTCGCTTATTTCGGTCGATATTTAGAATAGAATTTTGTACAAGTTATTATTAGCTTAAGCAGCGAAAGGCACCAACAAAAACGTACGTCAAAATGTGAATAAATATACGAAAAAAAAGAAATATAAAATCAACAATGCATAAGGCATGAAATATACCTACTTAATTTACGCCAAGCACACACATTTATAAACAAATTTTCTTACCCACTTAGAATTGTGGAAATAAATAACAACACACGAAACTATAATAAAATCTTAATTTATTTAATTTTAAAAGAAAGAAATTTTATAAAAATAGTTTCAATTTAAAAAATTTTAAAGTAAATATTGCATAATTTAAGGATATTATATTTAGCAATTTATATTGCATACCTTAGGGATGTTAAATACAATTTATAGAAAATGATGAATTTTTTATAAGAAATTCAATAACTTCTATATTGAATTTTATGTTTCTTCTAGCACTTTTATTGTTTTTAACTGATTTTTAACGTTTTTGTTTTTTCTTTCATTTTTATTTTATTTATTTATGACCATGTGATATATTTCACTAGATCTCCTTGATTTCGATTGATACTAGGGTATTCAATCGATTAATTTTTATTCAATTAATGGAATAGTTTTGCTTAAAAAATGTTTGAATAATTTAAAATGTCCAAATTTCGAATAAAGAATAGTGTCCGATCGAAGGCACTTTTTTGGGCCGATGTCGAAGCCGATGCCGAACATTGGCCGAATTTTCAGTAATCGGCTTATTATCAAACAAAAGAGTATGTGTCTTATTTTATTTGCAAAGAGCACCAACCCGATTTATCTAAAGCAGATAAATTTACGTTTTTAAGGGAAAACGTAACAATTGGTGTCAGCTAGAGATGAGCGATCCGGTGATTTTTGAATAACGCTGTTACCAGTGATCATGATTTTCAAATCACCGTTCTTTTAAACAGTGACCGTGATCACGGGTTTGTAATATAGATGGGCGATCCGGCGATTTTTCAGTAACATTGTTCTCAGTAAAATCGTGAAATGTTCAAATCGTTGTTCTTTTAAACTGTGATCGTGATCACGGGTTTTTTATGGAAAAGACTGTGATTTTCTGATAAATAAACGAAATAATATTTATGGCGAGTTTTTAAGATGTCAGTTAAACTTGGTTTAGTTAAATCGAAAACAAATTTTGTCAGCCATTTCAAAGTTTATTAACAAAAATTTGCCGGAAAAACTTTTTCTCGAGTATAATTTATTTCTTTATTGAAATAAAACAAAATAAACCACATTCTAAAAGCAGTATTCCAGTTACAAACTGCGTAAAACTAAGTTTAAAGATAATCCGCTTCCTAAAAACTGGGCCTTAAAAGAAGAATAGTTGCGACCGGTAACAAAGACATGATAGAAGGAGACATTTTATTCAGAAGAGTGTGAAAGCAAGTCACTGTTACTGAAAAAAAAAACATGTTTTACTGTGCACAATGAAGTTTGCAAGAAAAGAACGACATTCCGAGTAACTGCGACTTAAAATATTTGATCACTGCCGTTACCAGTGATTTATCAATAACTGTGATTAAATCACCGGTATGAAAATATTGCTCATCTCTAGTGTCAGCAGTGGAATTGGTTATTTTGATTGCAATAGAAAAGAACCCGGTTTATTTAAAGGAAACAAATCAACGTTTTTTAAAAGGCAAAAAACGTAACAGTATGTTGCTTTTTAATGCAATTAAATGTGTTAAAGTGGCAAAATTTTTTTAACACTATTTTATTTGCACTATTCCTGCCTAAGGAAATCATCAGGGGATGACTTTAGAATTTCTAAAAATATTTGTTAGGTTAAACTCAACGAGAATTTCTTGGTATCGCTTAGCAGCCTTATTAAATATCTCAAAGAGAAAAAAATTATCACAAATTGCTTTGTCATCTTCCAAAATATTACTATGTTGTTTATTGTTGTAAAATTATACACAATTTATGATTTTTTTGAGCATTTTCAATATAAATTTATAAACTTAGTGTAAATTTAAACCCACCAAAAAAAATTCCAAGTAATGCTTTACAAACTACTTCTTTCAATGCTTCACAAGTATCCGTTAGTGTAGTTTTACTACTTTTTTAGAATTTATTGTGAACAATTTCAAAAAATCACTGCTTTCATTGCTTTCACGGTATCCGTTATTACATTTTTACAGCTTTTTTAGAATTACTTCTGAACCACATCCAAAAAAGAGTAATTGCTCTAAAAGTGATCGTAAAAAGTGATTTTGGTATCATTTGGCATTTCCAAATAGAGGGTCCCGGGTTCGATTCACGGCGGGACCAATATTTTTTTGATTTTTTTTTCAGTTTTTTTTTTTATTCTATTAATTTTTTTAAATTTTGTTTAATTTAAATATTTTTTTAATTTTAAAATTTTTAAAAATATGTATGTATTAAAAAGTGGTGAGAAATTGCTTGTTGTGCACCTGTAAAAATAGTAACGCACACAATATTGAATTGGAGTGCACCTTTTACACTTGTTTAATAAGTACTTTTATTGAAGAAAATAAAGAATAATAATATCTCGCATTAACAAAGTGGTGTTTTTATGCCACTCAACTTTCATATCAAAGAATAGCTCAGCGGTAGAGCGCTAGACTAGCAATCGTGAGGTCGCAAGTTCGATACCCGGTGGCGGCAATAAAAAAACTTTGTTAAAATAAAAAAAAAATATAATTTTTTTTGTAAAGAATCTTTTTTTAACTTTTAATTGGTCAAAAAGAGCTTTCTTTGCACTCGTTCAAAAAGTACTGAAAAAATGTTGAAGTGGGAGTACGCCTCTCCTAGGACAAGTAAAAAGGTTAAAGTCACGCATGCCGACTATACAATACCCTACACCAGTCTGGGTAAAATCCAACTAATGTTTGGATCCGAAATTCGAATGGGTTAAAATGGGGCTTGCGTCAACATTTTCTATAATGTGAGTCAGCGCACCAAATTTCATTAAAATATCTTAATATTTGCGACCTGCAGCGTATAAAAAATATAATTTTGGGGGGACCCTTATATGGGCACTAGGTCTAAACATGAACAGATTTTCACCAAAAATCAATAGGCGTCGTCCTTGGGCCGACATAAGTCGGTGTACCAAGTTTCATCATAATATCTTAATATTTTCGACCTGTAGAGTGCGCACAAGAATGCATGGACAGACAGACGGACGGACGGACAGACGGACATCGTTAAATCGAATTAAAAAATTCTGAGCCGATCGGTATACTATAAGGTGGGTCTAGGACCAACATTTTTTGGTGTTACAAACATCAGTACAAACTTATAATACCCTGACCACAGAGTGGTGTAGGGTATAATCATTAGCGTTTATGTTAAAAAATAAGTACATCTACCCAGTGTAGAAAATCATTACCAGATATGTGGTTATGTAACTACATACTTGGTAATGGTAAGTAGTTACTTTTGTTATTACATTTCTTATTACCTTTATATGGCGATGTCGCGAAAAATAATGAGTTATGGTTACGCACCAGCATACGAAAAATCAAAAATTATATCGTTACCTAAGTGCTTACCACTACAGACAAAAATAATGAGTCTAAAAATAGATTTTCAAAAAAATAAATTATATAAAAAAAATATTTTTTATTGTATTTTTTTTTTTTTTTTTTAATAAAATTTGCTGGTGCGGGAATCGAACCTGGGTCTACAGATTGCCAGTCAATAGCTCTACCATCTGAGCTATATCGACATGTAATATTAAATAGATAAAAACATAATTGACCTGCTGCACACAAGTAAGCTTACTCGCCAACATACAAAAAATCAAAAAATATGTGGTTACATATATCCTTACCAGTGTTTAAAAAATATTGAGTCTAAAAATAGTTTTAAAAAAAATCTAGAAAATTGTTTTCTATTTGAAATAATAATAAAAATAAGTCATTATCATTAACTCATTATTATATGTTTTAAAATAATGCAGAATGTAAGTGGGTGCCATTACTGGTAGTCCAAAAAATAATGATATGTCATTACCCTTTCTACACTGGGTAGATCATCAATTGTAGTGCTTTTTCTACTGCTTCGGCATCTCTTTTCTTGTTGGGAAGCATCATGTGTTTTATTTATTTATTTTTTCATTTACAGGCGCGTAGTAAATCTACCATGTTAATATCGTAGTAGGAGTTCATTTTCCTACCAAGTAGTGTGCCATGAAGTTTTGTTCGTTTTCTGGCATCAAATTTCTGTCCGAAACTTTCTGAACTTTAAGTGTCTTTGATTATCTATTGTAAACTAATAAACCACTCGAATTTGCCTAACCACTGCATTTTAAAATCGGTGATATTTATCAAAGATATTTTGATGAAGTGTTACACTTTTTAACGGCGCAAATTTTACTAGTTTTTTAAGTTTAAGCAAAAATTTATTAAAGTGTATCTGAACTGGGAGATCACTTATATTATTATCGAAATCATTTCTTATTTGAAGCAGTCATTGTTGTAGTCTCGCCAACTATAGTATACTATCAGTATATTTATACCCTACACCACTACCACTGTGGAGCTCAGTGTAGCTCAGATATAAATTTTTGGTCATAATTCCCACAACAAATCTATATTAAACCTTTACTTTCATATACGCCACTTTCAGTTTTTGGATTATATACCCAAACTGGAAATGGGGATACTATCCAAGGCATTAATGACATGTCTCGTACCTACCCATGACCAAATTAATAGTTGAAGTAATTCTACTGCTGGCCACTCTTAGGTTTTAGGAATAATTTCTAAATAAGTTATAAATTACTATTACC
The DNA here is from genome assembly GCA_949987735.1 of Leucophora obtusa. NCBI lineage: Eukaryota > Metazoa > Arthropoda > Insecta > Diptera > Anthomyiidae > Leucophora > Leucophora obtusa. Next base: position 17,328,108 of record OX465299.1, read on the forward strand.
TTAAAATAGATTTTAATTTGTTAAAAATATATTACACTATCGAGTAGTCGAGTTAATAAAAAAATATATTTATAGAATTATTATAAAAAAAACACTTTCTACTTCATTAATTTTCAATTATTTGCTACGTATAGCAATTAATTAAAACAATTTCAAAATTTTTATTTTTTTTTTTTGTTTTGTTTCCACATTAATTAATTTAAATTGTTTTTAATCTAACATTATTATTTACTACAATATTTAATTAAAAATATTATATTGTATGCCACAACATTTTTAATGATTTTTAATTAATTAAATATAAATTTAAATATTGAAAAACCCCACTCAATCATATACAACGATTTCCAGGCACAAGAGTGCCAACACTGTATCCATAATCTATTTATAAAAATTGTGGTTAATTATCAACACAGAACAAATTATTATTTATAAATCTATGAAAGGCTATAAAAATATAAATAAAATGCAATTAAATAAAGTGTTTATTTATACGAGTATTTTGTAAAGCTTTTAAACAGGGCAGCCTTTGTGTTTAAGCCTTTATTTATTTTTTTTTTTTGTTGTGGAAATTTATAAATTAAAATGTTGTATTTAAAATAAATGAATTGTTGATAGTTTTTATGAAAGCTTAAATTTAAATAAATTTTCCAACAAAAGCTTTTAAAAATATGATTATATTTAAAAAGAAATACAAATTGATTTACAAAAATATTGCATACTTTTAGGATACTATATAATAAGTAATATGAACTAAATTTTTTTTTTATGCGAATGTAACTCAGGTTATTTATAAAGTCAGGTGCAATTAAAGAATTGAAGTTTTAAAAATGTTGTTGCATATTTTAAAGATCTCTCGATATGGTTGATAACGTCTTTTGAGAAAAATACCAAAAACAGTATTCAATATAAAAAGATTCTAAATTAAAATTTTTTTTAGTAGGTTTGAGGTTAAGAAGAAAAATAAACCTTCCTCAAAAGTTATAAACACATTAAATTAGCAAATCAGACTAGATCTAGTTTCTGCCTTTTTATGGACAGGCTTCATCAGTGATCTTCCATTAAAGTGTATTATTGTTTATATTTTAATTGTCAGATTGTCTCTATATGAATAATTTCAGAAGTGATTAAACAGACATATACAAACATTCTAATTCAGATTTTCTGTTTATCTTCTTATTTCCTCCGTGTCACCTTTTCACAAATATTGCCACATTGACGTATGGTTTGTACGTACAAGTGCAGGCAATTTGTGTATAATGGAGACGGACAGCCAACAGGGCATTTTTATTTTCCATAGTAAAGTGTTGTTTTTTCAAACGCGTCGTATAGACCAATTTTATAAATTTCGCTTAAAATAATTTAAAAATAATATTAACTATAAATAAAATAAGTAAAGAAAAAAAACGTTGCATAATATTAGGATTTGTTATAAAGAAAATACTATAGCATATTTTAAGGAAATTTAAAACCCAGAATAATAGATTAAAAAGTTCTGTAGATATTTGAGTAATTCATGGAGTACTGTGTATTATAGCAATTTCTAATTATACTACTCTAAATAGCATATCTTAAGGAAATATCGAAAATATTTAAACGCAGTATGAAATTTTTAAAATTATTCCCAAAAATATACCTCAAATAATTTTGTAGGCAAGGTTGCTTGTTTATAGACTCCGGCGTTGAATATTTGTGATGTCTTAAAAGTAGGCAATAAGTAAGAATCTATAATGATTTTAAAAAATAGGTTTGATTAGCCAGCAAAAAAAGAGATACCGGAGCAGTAGAAAAAGCACTACAATTGATAATCTAGCTGTAATTATCTTTTAACATAAACACTAATGATTTTAACATTGAGTTGTCATAAAAGAGGAGTACTCCCACTTCAACATTTTTTCAGTACTTTTTGAACGAGTGCAAAGGAAGCTCTTTTTCACCAATTAAAAGTGTAAAAAAAAAACTTTAATTTTAGTGTTGTTTTTTCGACCTTTTTAACTTTAAATTAAAGTAAATAATTATTTGAGTTTGAGGCCTTTTTTTATTAAATAAATTTATCTTTATTTTATTTAGTATATCAATATTTCGCCAAAACCTTCGGTTGGCATTCTGTACAATTTAAGGAATTTCCTGAAGATGCCAAACTGAAGGTTTTGGCGAAATATTGATATAATAAAGATAAATTTATTTAATAAGGCCTCAAACTCAAAAAAGTATTTTCTTTATTTACTTTAAAAATTCTTCACAAAAAAAATTATATTTTTTTTATTTTACAAAAGTTTTTTTATTGCCGCCAACGGGTATCGAACTTGCGACCTCACGATTTCTAGCACTCTACCGCTGAAAGTTAACTGTCATAAAAACACAACTTTGTTACTGCGAGATATTGTTCCTTATTCTCTTCCATTAAAGTACTTATTAAACATGTGTAAGTGTAACAAATGTTTTTATATAAACATCTAATATTTCCCTGAAGATGACATTCGAAGAATGTCAAAATATTGGACAATAAATTTATTTTTATATATAGTATAGTAGCATTTGAAAGGTCAAAAAATTCAACTTTAAAATATAAAATTTTATTCCAATTTAAATTTTTTTTCCAAGTTAAATTACATATAATTTTGTTGGCTTTAACAATTATATGCAAATATAATTTATGATCTCATTAAAAACCATCTAAAAAGGGAAATCCTTTTTTTTAACCTTTGTTTTAAATTTAATAATGTATATAATACCGTTATTTACCTGATAGTTTGAACAAAACAAAATACAAATTTACATATGTTAGGGCTGGTTACTTTATTAACTCATATGCTAATGTTACCTTTTTTAGTAGAAACTTGTATTAAAATTTTTAACAGTTTTTATATATTTTGCACTACAAAGGTCAGGTTTTATGTTTCACGAAATAAAGAAACTAATTTAAGCAACTCATGTTTATGCTGTTTTAAAATACAACAAAGTTTTTTCTACAAAGCAAGTTCTTTAAGGCATAAAATATGGCGTTAAACATGTTAAAATGCACCTAAAAGTATACTCTCTTATAATGTATAAAATATCATGTTGATGAATATTAATATTTAAGGAAAATTGCTTATATTTAAATTTCAATACACGTTTATAAGAGTACATACAAAATTGGTGTAGAAAAAACTTATTTAAATCCTTTTATAGGAAAATTTCTAACATTGTATAAAACTTTATTTCAAAAAGAGCACCTTAAAGTATGCTTTAGTATTTTATAATAAAGCATATTAGTAAAACAAGGTATTTTTTATGTATGCCATTTTTTACGGGTTGTTGTTTAGCAGCATCAACTTCATCTCTATCATCATCATTTAGAACAAATTCTTATTTCCCTATCAATATTTATGAGTTTGAGTCGCATCTTATTTTTCACCTTTTACCATTTTGTTCTTTTTCATTTTGGTATTGGAAAATGTTTTTGAATATTACCTTTACTAAAAATGTTTAACAATTTTTATGGCATACTTTTAGGCTGTTATATAGAGCACGTGTTATATTGAAAAATTTCTTTCTTTGAAAAATGTTGTATAACTGTTTTGCTGTGTGGCACAATATGGATGAATATGTTGTTGTTGCTGTTGTTCAAACTTAATGCATTTAAATGAGAAAATTATCAATTTTTCTTAAAAAGCATGTTTGAATGGTGTTATGGGAAATAGTTTGTGTTCTTGTTCTTTTTTTTCTTAAATGGATTAACACTCAAACCAGCCGACGCCTTCTTGCAATGAAATTTAGACATTATGAGACAAAATAGCTTTAGAGTGAAATTCGAAAACAAATCCATAAAATTAATAAGGCTTAGGTATAAATTTTTGACTCCTACCAAGATATAACTAGCCAGCGAAAAAGTGATGGGAAAGCAGCCGAAAAAGCACTAAAATTAATAATCCAGATTTATTTACTTCTCTTTTAATAGAAATATTTTTTAGCACTTTTCGAACAAATGCAAATGAAAATCTATTTGATCGATATAAAATAAAAAAAAATAATAATAATATTTATTAATTTTTGAAAATTTGTTTTATTGCTGCCACCAGGGGGGTAACCGCGTAACTCGATTCGAAAAGCAATTTCGAATTTGTAAATCTTGCAAATATTGCTAAAAATATAATTCTGTATAAAAATTCTACTTTTTAATTTTTTTTATCCTAAACCTTGTATACTACACATAAAAATTCAAAAAGCAAGATTTTTGCTAAAACTTTTCTTTTTACGAAAGGTAAAATTTTTTAAAGTAGAAAATTAAATAAATTTAAGCCCCGCCAGGAATTGAGCGCGCGGTAATTTGTTTGAAAAAAAAACTGTATCCAAATCACTTCTTAGTATCACTTTTAGAGCAATAATGCTTTAAAAACTATAAAGCTGTAAAAATGTACTAACGGATACTTTGGAAGCAATTAAAGGAGTGATTTTTTAAGATGTTTAGAATTACTTATATAAAAGCCTTTAAAATACACTAACGAATAATTCGGAAGTAATGAAAGAAGTGATTTGTAAAGCGTGACTTCCAATTTATTTTGCTGGGTACAATCCAAAAACTAGTGAATAAGTTAAAGTCGGTTAAGCCGGCTGGATCATCTTCTTAAGCCAGACTCGTTAAAAGTGAACAAATGCTTGGATGCGCAATTTGAATGAATTGAAATGGGCTTTTGGCAAATAAAATGTTAATAAATTAGAAAATTTTTAATAAATTTTTTTTTCATACTGTTAGGTGTATTCGAGAGGAAATGGATGTAATATACAGTCCATATGAACGCTGGGTCCAAATATGAATCGGTTCTATTTAAAATCTTTAGCCTTTGTCAGTGTGCGAGATATCATTAAAATATCTTTATATAGACATCAGAGTACTGCAAAATAGACTTTTTTCTTGATTTAATCAATCATACACTAAAATTCTTATTCACATTTAATCACACAACAATACTCAATGATGAATAAAATCAAATCATGCTGCTGAGCGCGTAGTTTGGATCAGTTTGAGTCGTCTGTCGAACATGTTTTATTCACATTTAATCACTCAAAAAAACTCATTGTTGAATAAAATCATACTATTGAATAAAATCACACTGTTGAATAAAATCCCACTGATCGAACATTTGAAGTCACATGAATAAATCAAAGTATTAGTTGTTTTATAAAATAAAATAAAAAATAAATAAAATTTTATTGTTTTATAATGGGAATGTACACTGTACCATTTATTAAATGTTTTCCTACAAGATCTGATATTGTAAAACCCCTCTTTATTGTTATGACCTTATGTTTCTTTTATTTGGTTGCAATCATGAATAACTTCATTTTTGTTTTTTCTGATTTATTCCACATCAAAATAATCGTCGTTAATCCGAATGAATATTAATGGTATGAAAACGACCAATTATTAAATTAAAGATGAAACAAAAATCACTTGGTATGATTGTTTTATAATCAGCAACGAATATGTGTATTTGAGTATATTCGGTGCTTGAACGCAAACGAATGTTTATTCGGGTGTTGATTACATATGATGGTTTTGCAATCAGCACCCAGTGTAGAAAATCATTACCAGATATGTGGTTATGTAACTACATAATTGGTAATTGTAACTAGTTACTTTTGTTATTACATTTCTTATTACCTTTATATGGCGATGTCGCGAAAAATAATGAGTTATGGTTACACACCTGCATACGAAAACTCAAAAAATATATCGTTACCTATGTGCTTACCAGTACTGATAAAAATAATGAGTCTAAAAATAGATTTTCAAAAAAATAAATTATATAAAAAAATATTTGTTATTGTATTTTTTTTTTAATAAAATTTGCTGGTGCGGGAATCGAACCTGGGTCTACAGATTGCCAGTCAATAGCTCTACCATCTGAGCTATATCGACATGTAATATTTAATAGATAAAAACATAATGGACCTGCTGCAGACAAGTAACCTTACTCGCCAACATACAAAAAATCAAAAAATATGTAGTTACATATATCCTTACCAGTGTATAAAAAAAAATGAGTCTAAAAATAGATTTTAAAAAATTTTCAAAATAATCTAGAAAATTATTTTCTATTTGAAATAATGATAAAAATATGTCATTATCAGTAACTCATTATTATATGTTTTAAAATAATGCAGAAGGTAAGTGGGTGTCATTACTGGTAGTCATTACGTTTCTACACTGGGCAGTTGCAGTTCTCTGATACACATTGAAAGACATCACCCAGCTAGAAACATATTTGATGGTACACTCATACAAATAAATCTGTAAAAATAGCAGAAATATTTACTAAAAATTAATTAAAAATGATGCTGCAAAAAAACTGTAAAATTAGCAGATTATTTTTGCTACATATTGGTATATAGGAAGAGCAAAAATAAAGCTGTTAAATATACAAAATTTTAGTTATACCCATGTGAAAATCGAAATATATATTAATATACATGATCATACATTGGCTCGTATGTAATCATACACAGTCTAATACGTCCATGCATAGTTCAATGTTTGATCATACATGATCTCATATATTTCCATATACCTTTGGATCCCAAATTTGAGGGTATATGGAGGTATATGCCCATATATGATCATATATGAGAATATGTGAGTCATGTATGAGCATATATGGTCATATGTGAACATGTACGGTTATATACCCTCAAATTTCGGATCCAAAGATATATGAAAATATATGAAATCATGTATGGTCATACATCGAACTAGACATGGACGTATATGAATATGTATGCCCATGTATGATCATATACAAGTCAATGTATGATCATGTGTATTCATATATATTTCGATTTTCACATGCGTATTTGAGATAAATTTTTGTTAACAGAAAATAACAAATTAACCTGCTAAAATATGCAAAAAATTTTGCCAAATAATTAAGAGCCTAAAAATATACACAAAAATTTTAAATTTTCGAATTTTTTTTTCGATTTTTTTTAAATGCAAATAAAAATGGGGATTTTTGAAAACATCAGTTTACAATTTTTTTAGCAAATATTTCTGTTAATTTAACAGTGTAGACTGCTATTTGCATTCAACTAGATTTAGCTTAAAAAGAACAGAAATTTTGTAGATAGAACAGTTCGTTTTTGCTATTTTTAGTCTACTATTATTTTGCAAAATTTTCTGCAGATTTTACAGTAAAATTTGTCATTTTCAATTAACTAAAATTTAACTTAAATATAACTAAAATTCTGCAAATTTAACAATTTTATTTTTGCCGTTCTTATTTTACTAGTATTTAACAAAAATATCTGCTAATTTCAGCAGTTTTCTCTGCAGCATCATTTTTAACTAATTTTTAATAACTTTTTCTGATATTTTTACAGATTTATTTCTATCTGTGTACAACATGGAATTCACTATATTGGCCACGTTTCTAAACTCTTTCATATATTGTACATATTGATTTCTTGTCTTTCTTTAACTCACATTTGATTTATTTTTTGTTTTTATTAAAATAAAAAAAAAAAACACTTTCTTTGAAGTTTTCAAATATTCTGCACTCATCTACAACTTCTTGCTGTTTCCATTATGTCTGCCATTGTTTTTAAGAAAATAAAAAAAAAATCTATTAAAAATTGCACAATGGCTTTTTTGTTATAATTTTGACCTTATTCTCTTAAATGGTGGTTGCTAAATTTATTTTTTACGATGTTTTTACAACATCATTGTTTCACAATTTAGTTTTGACAGCCACCTATACAAAAACAATACAACAAAAATGAGGAAGAAAGTAAAATAGTCTGAGATATAACGGTAAACTCTTATGTAGAGGATGTTTGAATAACGGAAAAAAGGGAATTAATAGGAGAAATAAACCTAATTTCTTAACTCCTAGAACTATAAATTGCAAACCAGTATAAAAACGAGGCAAGAAATTCTGTGCCAAATCTGCAACTTTACACTAAAGTTTAATTAATATCAGATTAATAAATATATTTAAAATATGCTAAAGCATAATTTTAGGTCTCAAATTTATTTGGTAAAAGTATGAAATTCATTAAACTGCATATTGTATATTCCCTTTAGAATTATGGTATTAATTACTCCAAAAAGTATGCTTCAGATTTTCATTTTATTTTAGCCTTTATTTTACCTTATCCAACCAAAACTAACCATATATAAATTTAATTTCTCCAGCCTAAAATATGCATCACCTATAGCAACCCATTGAGGATACTGAATATTTTTGTTGCATATTTAAAAGAATAATAAAATAATAAATGCTAAGTATTGCTTCGGAGTTTCATGTAACTATGTTAAGCTTTTCTTTTAACTAATCCCAGCAAAAATAATCGTTAGTATGTTAAATTCGTTCCCTTAAAACATAACCCCAATATGAAAACCATTTTAAATAATGAAAATTGTTGTTGCCTATTTAAGGGGATATTTTGTAATTCATATATGCTAAGCTTTATGTTCGCTTCTTAAACCTAATATCTCCCTTCGTTCCCTATCTTTATTAAAGCATAAGCTTTTATATATTTTTTTTCTTTTTCTGGCACTTGTCTTGTTTGCTTTTCATCTATTTCTGTTTTTAATGTTAGCTAAAAATTTTCACTTTCGCCTAGAAAGTGACTCGTTAAGTAAGCACCAATTCATTACAATGTCACAAGAACCTAAGACCCTTGTAAAATTAGGCTTCACATAATTAACTATGAAATTTTATTTGCAAGTACTAAACTTACCTAAAAGTAGGCTACAGTTTTTTGTTAGTCTTTCTAACGGTGTTTTTATTTAATATCTTTTCTCTCGGCTTAGAATATACACAATAAAAAAAAAAGAAACATGATAAACCTGTAATGATGATGAAGTGTAGATTATTATGGTTATTGAAAAATTAATGTAGCAGCTTAAAAAGAAATATAAAATTTTAATATGGCAAAATTTAATTATCAAGGTTTTCCTTAAATTGGAACAATTTAATGTTAAGAAAGATTAATGATTTTATGTTTGCAATGGTGGAAATTTTAACTTTTTAAATAGGTAAACTGTTTGAGTTTGATTGATTTTATCCTAAAAGTATGCAATATTTAGGGTTTGAATTTTAAAATGAAATTTCTGATATTTAAGTTGTCGTAGTACTTTATGTTGGATCTTAATTCTATGAAAATAGTAAATAGTACTACACATGGACATATATTATTAGTTTTAGCCATATATGATTATATACGACCCCATATATACATATGTATATATCATATCATATATGTTCATTAGACCGTACCGCAATATGAAATATTTTTGCAAGGTAGTTTCAACAAAAAAAAATTTTTGCCGAACGTAGGGGTCGCCTTTTTCAATTTTTCGTTATAGCTTCGGCTTTTAAAGTTGGATTTTAAAGTGTGATATATCGATTTTTTTGCCTCGAGGAGACCAGTGTTTTGCTATAAAGGAAAAATCCAATGAAAAAAAATTAAAAAGGCGACCCCTACGTTCGGCAACCAATATATAAAAAAAAGTTCTACTGGGTTTATCGAAAAACTTCCTTAGCAAAAGTTTAATGATTTTTTACGAGCTTTAATTTTCTGACATTAGGGTGGTATATTAGGGTGGTAGCAACTGAGACCTGGTGGGTAACCACTAGAACGGGATATTTAAGTTCAATGCCCCTTAAATAAAAACACTAGACTCCTCGAGAGAAAAACATCGATGTATCATACTTTAAGATCCGACTGTAAATGCCAAAGATATAACGAAAAATGTAAAATGGCGACCCCTACGTTCGGCAGAAGAAAAATCTTTTTTTTCGAAACCTCCTTGCAAAAATACTTCATATCGGAGGGTGTACGGTGCACTTTTTTTTTGCCTGTAAGGTGGTACGCTCTAATGCAACATATTTCAAAACTTAACAGATCCTAAAAGTAAGCATTATTTTAGAAATATATTGGTATTACATTTGGGTATGAAGGCAGGTTAATACTTTTCTTTAAGTATTTTACAAATATTTAAGTTATCCTTTTCAAGTATGCTTAACAATTTTTTTTTTTTTTTTTTTGTGTAAACAATTTTCAAGATGATTTTAATGTTCAAATAATAATAAAAGTTATGATATATGTTCATATCTCAATGTTAGCTATAAGAAATTATCTCTTCCATAATTTTATTTCTGTTTTTTTTTTTATATATGAGTTTTCAAAATTGTAAATGTTGTCATGACAGTTTGGCGTTAAATTAAGTTTCTTGCTGCTTGTTTGTTTTTTTCTTTATTTTTACACAAAAAGCAACAATGTCAACTTTATCATCATTCAACGACAACAGCAACTACAATGACGATGAGCAATAACAACAACAATAAAAGTAAAATGAATTTTAATTTAAAGTTTTTTCTTTAGTCTACTTAGTTAGTCACTCACTGTTTGTCTTCAAGTGTGTCTGAGTGGATAAAATACAAATACACTCATACTACCACACAGAAGCAAAAAAAAAACACACACACACACACACAATTTACACATATTGTACACTATGATCAGAATATGTAAAAATTATATTTTTAATGAAAAGTTAAAAAAAAATAATTCTTTTTTCTGATTCTGCAATCAAAATTAGAAAAAACTATTTTTATTTTTAAATTTAGAAACACAAATTAATGTTTAAATTCATAATTGTTTTATAAAGTTATAGAAGGTTTATGGAATGAATTTTGTAGTAAAAATTTCTTTTATAAACCTATTTAAAATAAATAAATAAAAAAATAAAAAAAAAATTTTAACTTTATGAAACATTTATGAATTTAGGCATAAATATATTTTTAGTTAAAAAAACAAAAACATTCAAAAATAAATAATAGCCACAGTCTTAGAACAAATGACTAGTTCTTTTTAAAATTTGCAACTAATTGCTGCATACTTTTAGGGGATATTATACTAACTAATCAAAAAGGACTTTATTGGGCACTTTAATAAGAAAACTTATTAAATAATATAAATTCACAAAAAATAGTTACTTGATGCATACTTTTAGAGTCTCTGTTATTTAAAAATTTGTTGCATACTCTTAAGCACTGCAAAGATGTTAGTAAATCCCTTCTTTTAAATTGCAAATTCAGGGTTGTCGATCGTATGTTGGCTTATAATTTAAATTTAAAATTTTGTTATACTTTTGGTTTACATGTTTACATACTTGTTCTGTTCTGTTTGATTTTTATTTTGTTTAAACTTTTTTGAATATTATTTCTTGTTGAACAAATCTTTCATACATCAACGAATATTGAAAAGAGACAAAAAGAAATATTATTATAAAAAGAAAAAAAAAAAAATAATAAAGTATAAAAATACTACAAAACATTTATTTACAACAAAGTGTCAACAACAATTTATATAAAACCCCCTACTTTTAGCACTTACGCACACACATGAAGTCACTGACTACTGACATAAAGTAAAGTATATAAAAGTTTTGCTAATATTTTGATGTATGACATGTCAAAATATCAACAGCAACCATTATATGATAACGTTTGAAAACTCATTCATAAGTAGAGTTGCTAACAAGTATAAATATGAGAGGATATCAAGCAAAAGACCTTAAGAGGAATACAAGAACTAAACTTAATAAAAGAAGAAGTCCTTTCTTTTTATAGACTTTATAAAAGAATAAAAAATAAGAAGAGCTCTTTTTTATTACTTTCCGTTTTTTTTAGTCATCCATATAAACAAACAGCCTGCCCGTGTGTTGGTTGCTTTTTAACAAATGTTGGAAGAAAAATTACTTTTTGAAAAGCGCTACTAAACGGCAAAAAGGCAAACGATGACAGTTTTAACAGCAAGCGTATAAAAAAAAACATATACAGAGTGTTTGTTTTTATATTAGTGCCTTAAACACACACATGCATACATACACAACAATACACCAACACATACATGTTGTTTGTGTTTCTTTATTAACACCGTTTTGCTGTTGTTCTACAAAACACCTTTTTCCGTTTGTAGCCAAAAGACATAGAAAGAAGTAAATCGTAGTAGTGTAGTGTTGATGCAGTTGAGTTAAGGCAACATTAGTATTTACTTGATTGCCGTTTAATATCCTGGCACAGTGACACTTAATGCTGTCAACACATTATATTTCTTAACATCATGTTATAACAAGAACAAGAACAACAATATAAATATTTACAATTACAACAACATACAATCAGCAAATACACATATTTCTACCATATAACAGATGCTATAGAGAGTGATTAATGATTTACCAAAGAGTGAAAGAGAAACAAAACGACAATATTGTTTTTATGGTAATGAATATTTAATAAATTGAAAAAATATAATTTATAGTAATAATTTATTGTCTAAAAAGTGATTTTAGTGATACGAGGGCTACATAGAGGGCAGAACAATAAGTCCGTGTTTATTTGAACTGCTACTGTTAAGTGCCAACTGCTGACAGACATCTTTCAAATTTTGAGCAAGCTCTGTCTTTCATTTTGTGTTTGGCAGCTAATTAGAGCATACAACCTCGCGCTTTTCTGTAAAAATAATAAAAAGTGCATTTCGAGTGCAAATAAAATATTATTTTTTGGGAAATAAGCCGACATTCAAACCAAGGTCGAGCTTGATAGGTACCATGGGGATTCTGCAACTTCAATAGTAAAAAGTCATTGTATAAGCACTAGTGACCAGCCCTGCCAACTTTGATGATTTGTCTCTATCTTGACGATTTTTGAAGTGAAATTTGATGAAATAACGATTGACGATTTTGCAGAATTCCATATAAGAAATAAAACGTCAAAAAATTGTGTACAAAACAACAACAAATTTTTAGGTTAACCAATAGTTAAACCTTAAAGGTGCTTTCACAATGGGAGTGACTCTACTCTGCAGCACAGATTAAAATGTTAACTGTTCGAAATGCAGAGTAGAGTTACTTCAAAACTTATTTGACATTTAGTACTTACTTAATATTTTCGCCACTCTTTTGCCAGAATTTTTATCGTTTTTTATTTCGATATTTTTTTTTATTTTAAATAATACCGAAAACACCATAAATTTTATATTTATTATATTTTGTTATTATTTTTTTTGATTTGTTGACAATTAGAGATGTGAGCAAATTAGAGATGTGTTTTTTGGGTATATTTGTCATGTTAAACAGTTAACAGACCAATGTTAACTCCAGAGTGTAGCAAATCTGTACTCCAGAGTCAAACAAGTTTTACTCTGGAGTGGAAAAACAAGAGATATCACAATACAAAAATGTGTTAGTATGAAAGAGAAGAAAACAAAATTTGTAGATTGGAGTACTCCGTCATTGTAAACGCACCTTAAACATTCAGTATGAAACCCACTAAAAGGATTTCAAAATAATTTTTTGAAGAGAATTCGAGGATTCCATCAGAATCATTGATAATTCTAAATTCTACTAATTCATTGTTTTTCTTCAAAAAATTAATTTCAATTCAGGGTAAATACCCTACGGGGAAAGGGACCGGTCCCAGATGACACGCAGGATAGGTCCCAAGGGGGTGGAGACCGGTCGTTGATCGGTCTTTTTGTTTGAAAGATTCATATCACTTTAACATGGCGTTGTCATTGGAAATGACCAATTGCCACAGTTTAGACACATTTTGGCAGTAAGGTGGTGTGTCTAAAAATAGCTTTTCAAATAAACTAATGAAAAATTAAGAATTAAAAATAATCTACTTGGCGTCGAAGTAGGGCTCGATAACACAACCTCTTGCTTGTAAGGCAAACGCTCTACCGTCTGAGCTAATGTTGCTTATGCGTGGTGGCTGGCTGATGGTTAAGTTATATGTTTTTCGTTTCTGTTCAAATAAAAAAGAAAAAGAAAAAACAAACACACACACAGCAGATAAAAAAAACATGGAAAATAAAAAAATAGAAAAGAAAACAACATTAACACACACACACATATAGTGGAAGTGCCTTCAGTATGCCCCCGATTGACCGGTCATGGGATAGGTCCATTAATGGCAGTTGACTTGTTTTTTGCGTTGGCCATAATTAAATTAAAAAATCAATTAAAAATTAGAAATTTACCTCAAAAACTCTGATAATATAAATAAAAATTTTAAAAATTCCCCTTAAGTTAAAAAAAAGAAGTTAAATGAAATACCAATTGTTAAAACTAAAACAGCTTTAACATTAAAAAAACCTTGAAAATACAAAACTTAAAATTTCTTAGCAAAACATTATAGAAATTTAAAATAAGAGCTAAAATAAGCAAATCGTGAAAAAATAAAGTTCAAAATAAATAAAAGAGTAAAATAAATAAAAAATATTTTTAAAAATATGCCGCGAATTTTGTTTTTTATTTCGGTATCGGTCAAGTTTTTTTAAAAGCAACAGTGAAAATAACGGATCAGAAAATACTTAGAAAATTAATTCATTTTCTTTAGTTGATATTTGTACTAATTTAGTAATATGCCTTCGGTTGACCGGTCACGGGATAGGTCCTTGGAGGGCAATTGACTCCTCATTCCCCGTAGGGTAGTAGGAGAGCATGGTCTAATGTGGAACGCCCAACAATTTCGAAAAAATAGAGTCCTTGACCCTCAAAATAAGCCAAACACATATTCTTGATATATTTGGAAGCAGGATCAATTTTCCACTTTACCCCACATTATCCTACTGACAGAAGCCAGTATAACAGGGCTGCAAGTAATAAAGGACTAACTGTTGGGACACATTTTTTCAAAAAAGGCTTTTTAAGTAAACTCTTCCATTCTTTTATTGAAATATAAAGAGTTTTTGGATTAAAGATTTTTTGACGATTTCTAATTTACAACATGATGATTTTGAAAAATTTTTTTTAAACTAAAAATTATGATTTTTCATCAAAATGGGTTGGCAGCACTGCCAGTAACGTTGAACGTTCTGAACGGCCAATTGAGTTCAATATTCTAAAAACTGGCGAAAAAATTCACGATCGGGGAATGAAAGTAAGCGACTTTGATTTTAAATAATCAGATGGATTTCAGAAAGCTGTCCGCATTTGCTCAGAATTGGCCATAAATACAATCATGTTACAACTTCAAACTAGGGTTTAGCTTTATTCATGCGCAATACGGATGAGTTTTTGCGCCGTCTTGTAACGGTGGATGAAACACTACAATACACCGAAGATAAAGCAGCAGTAAAAAATCATGGGTTTCGCCGGGAGCCGAAGACAACCAAGGTGTGTTTATCGGCTAACAAGGCCACGGCGATAGTTTTCTGGTATGCACACCGAATAATCCATATTGATACCTTGAAGAGAAAATAAAAATAATTGATGAATATTAAGCTACCCAAGAAAATTTTTTACAATCGGTAGCTAACCACAGCAATTCTACAACTGGTTCCACTGCAACCGATTCCATGGAACTAGTTCCTGGGACACTATATGGAAGGTATGGGTGATGTAGAATCAGTTCTAGAACTGCTTCCATAACTGATTCTAGGGCAACCGGTTCCACTTTGGAGCTATAGAAGTATTTGCTTTTGGGACAATTTCAAACAAAACTAATCGGTGTTAGAATCGACAGTAGAAGGGGTTGTAAATGAAAAGTAGCTATTCTACAACCGATTGTTTGGAACAGAAAATTTTACGGGAAGCGACGATCGCATTTTGGTAAGAAGAAAATGCTTTTTTATTCAGACAATGCACTGGTGCACAGAGGTGTTCAGGAGAATTTCAAAATTGACTTTTAAGAGTTCCGATTGGGCTAAATTTTTTACTTTACATACGGAAACAGCTGATATAAAATTAGGTGGCAATCGGCTAAATAAAAATCGCGCTAGAAATCGACTGAAAATTTGAATCGCAATTCTTACTAAATATCCTTCCAAATAGATTAAAAATCGGTTGGAAAATGTCAAAATTTATACAACTTCCCCAGGCCATTATTGCGTTAAAAATCACTTGACTGTAGAATTCAAGGACAACATTTTTGTTTTCTGAGAAATTTTCTAATACTACCCAGTGTAGAAACGGTAATGACATATCCATATTTTTTGGACTACCAGTAATGACACCCACTTACCTTCTGCATTATTTGAAAACATATAATAATGAGTTACTGATAATGACTTATTTTTATCATTATTTCAAATAGAAAATAATTTTCTAGATTTTTTTTTTAATTTTTTGAAATCTATTTTTAGACTCAATATTTTTTAAACACTGGTAAGGATATATGTAACCACATATTTTTTGATTTTTTGTATGTTGGCGAGTAAGCTTACTTGTGTGCAGCAGGTCAATTATGTTTTTATCTATTAAATATTACATGTCGATATAGCTCAGATGGTAGAGCTATTGACTGGCAATCTGTAAACTCAGGTTCAATTCCCGCACCAGCAAATTTTTTTTTTTTTTTCAAAAAAATACAATAAAAAAAATTTTTTTTTTATATAATTTATTTTTTTTTTAATCTATTTTTAGACCCATTATTTTTGTCAGTACTGGTAAGCACATATGTAGGTAACGATATATTTTTTGATTTTTCGTATGCTAGTGTGTAACCATAACTCTTTATTTTTCGCGACATCGCCATATAAAGGTAATAAGAAATTTAATAACAAAAGTAACTAGTTACCATTACCAAGTACGTAGTTACATAACCACATATTTGGTAATGATTTTCTACACTGGGTAAATATGTATTTTTATTTATTCTTCAAATCCAACAAAACTTATACGTGGCCCATTCATAACCCCCAGGCTGAAAAAATACGATCGGCACAATGTTTTTTTTTTTTTTTTTTTTTTTTTTTAAAGAGAAGCAACGCTCAGGAAATTGTTCCTATAAATTAACGTGTTGCTTCCTTTGGAAAGGGGATAGAGAAGAAGTGAAAGGTGATGAAAGATGAAGGGCTTCAAATATGGCAACACTGTAATTGCGCGAGATGTTGAATTTTAGAACAGTTGTTGCGCGTCATCTGATGGTGAGTTGGCGAACTTTGTTGAAGCTTTTAAGTTCATAGCCCTGTTATATTATTTTAATTCGGTGGGGTTAAGTGCTATGGGAACACCGAAGGAGGACACTGCGATTTGTATGACGGATAGAAAAAACTCATACAGATTACTATTTTTCATAAATTGATATTGCCTTGGTTGGGGCTCGAACCCGCAACCTCACGTGCAGCAGTCCAACGCGCTAACCATTACACCACAGCGCCCACTATAAATTTTCAGACAATTTTTTTTTTTTTTCATTAAGAAAAATTATTTTTATCACTTTTTTTAAATACCGTTCTGGTGGGAATCGAACCCAGGCCGCCAGGTTGTCAGCCAAGATCCTGTATGCACTAAGCTGACAAGACTTATAATATCCCTACGGGAAATTTTAACAAACTGTCACCAAACTGACCCCTTTATATGAAATAGAGTGGTCACTTTTACATGACGTTGTCATAGGAGGGGGAAATTGACCCCTTGTGGCATGGCGCAAGACAAATTCTAGGACAGGTTACTGAACTATCATAAAAAAACAAAGTTCAGGGACCTGCCCTGGGATTTGTCTTGTGACATGTCACAAGGGGTCAATTTCCCCCTCCTATGACAACGTCATGTAAAAGTGACCACTCTATTTCATATAAAGGGGCCATTTTGGTGACAGTTTGTAAAATTTCCCGTGGGGATATTATAAGTCTTGTCAGCTTAGTGCGTACAGGATCTTGCCTGACAACCTGTCATAGCTAAAAAGTTAAATCAATGATAATAGCAGTTGTAACTAACTTACAAGCGTCGGCAAAAGGTTGGTTGACACTGAGAGGCCAACATTGCCATGATGTTGGAAAAACCAAAAAATTTATAGTCGGAAAATATTGTTTTTGCGAAATTTAAATTATATTTAGAATAAAAATATTTTTCCATGGACAGTAGACCGTACCTCAAACACCTTCCAATATGAAGTATTTTTGAAAGGCAAGTTAAAAAAAAAAAATTTTTTTTGCCGAACGTAGGGGTCGCCTTTTTAAATTTTTCGTTATAGCTTCGACATTTAAAGTTGGATGTTAAAGTGTGATATATCAATTTCTTGCCTCTAGGAGACCAGTGTTATGCTATAAAGGAAAAATCCAATGAAAAAAAAATTTAAAAAGGCGACCCCTACGTTCGGCAACAAATATAAAAAAAAATTTTTACTGGGTTTATCGAAAAACTTCCTTAGTAAAAGTTTAAAGATTTTTTGCGAGCTTTAATTTTCTGACATTAGGGTGGTAGCAACTGAGATCTGGTGGGTAACAACTAGGTCAATGGCCCTTAGAGCAAAACACTGGTCTCCTCGATGTATCATACTCTAAGATCCGGCTGTAAATGCCAAAGATATTACGAAAAATCGGCAAAAAAAATTAAAAAAGTTTTTTTTAAACCTCTTTGAAAAAATACTTCATATTGGAGGGTGTACGGCGCACTTTTTTTTGTTTTTTTTGCCTGTACGGTGGTACGCTCTAATGGAAGCCAATCCATTAGAGCGAACCAGTGATTTTCCATTAAATTGTATTATTGTTTATATTTTATTGTCAGATTGTCTCCATATGATAATTTTTCAACAACCCGTCGACGGTAGGAATCGAACCTGTGTATTCCTATATTACAAACGTTACTATACTAAAGTTCAACAGCTTAGACATCTAACCCAAGTAAGGCCTTGAATGTAGTGTAGCTATAATTCATAGTTTTCTTTCCTATTCAGCTTTCCGTTATTGTATTTTACTTTCAGAAGTGATCCAACAGACACATACAAACATTCTACTTTTAGACTTTTTTTAATCTTCTAATCTCCTCCGTGTCTCCCTTTTCGCAAATGTTGACACGTATGGTTTTTACGTTCAAGAGCAAGCAATTTGTGTATATTGGAGACGTACTGCCAACAGGGCATTTTTGTAATGCATTTTAGTACAGTGTTGTTTTAACGTCATACAGACCAGGTGCAATTAATATTGTAATTAATATGCATTTTATCAATTCTAATTTAGTTGGTTTGAGGTTAAGAATAAGAATAAACCTTTTTCTATAAAAGTTATAAACACATATTAATTTTCAAATCAGACTAGATCTAGTTTTTGAATGTTTCTATAGACCAGCTTCGTCAGTGATTTTCTATTAAATTTGTTTATATTTTATTGTCAGATTGTCTTTATATTACTATCACCTTGTCAATAATTTAGATTTTCGAATGAAAAGCGCAAGTCGACAGAATATCCACAACTTGTCTACGGCTTGCTTAAGCGAAATTTCTTAAAAGGCAGAATTCTATCAACTCTAATGAACAGGGCAAGGAATTTCATGCATTTATTAAAAAAAATTTGCTTCTAAAAATATTTATGGATATATTTCTAATATCTTCTAATAATCTTCAAGGAAATTTTATTGAATATTAAAAATTTATTGATGTATACATTTAGGCCACAAATTTAATTAATAAATGCATGAAATTTCTTGCCTTGCTTATGAGTAACCCTGTTTATGTTTTTACATACACTTTATCCAAAATTTGTTGCCCAGTGTTGTATGTATTATTGCATTTAGATGAATTCCAAATTTAATTTTGTATATAAATTTGCATAAAAATCTAATTCATGGTAATTTTGTTGTATAGTCTAAACGCTTTAAAAGATAATAACAATTTGAAATTGTTTCCATCATTATCTTGTTTAGTTAAGTTTCAAATCTACCTGCAATTTTCATGTTCATGTTTAATATTTTTACAAAACAAACCCATTCAACAACTAGTACATCTTATACTTTTTAGAAATGGAAAAGATTTCATGCTTAAAAAAACACAACCGCAATATCATAATTTAAAAAAAAAAAAAATTATAGCATTTATATTATTCTTAAAGATGCAATTGTATAAAATTATCATAGACTGAAAAAAAAAAGAAAAAACGAAATAAAAACACATTACCACCTTATGAAGTCATCAACTCTATTTTCATTGTCATCATTATTATCATCATCACTCGCAACATCCATCCTACTCATCATTTCGGTCTTAACTAAAACCACAATTCTTCATTCTTTACCTTGGGTTTAATGTTCTTCGTTTTACAATTAATGGGTTTTAAGTACTATACAGCAGTAACAATTTAATACTCATTCTGTTGGATTCTATTTGTTTTTTTTTTTTTCTTAAACGTCATTTTTGCTGCTGCATATTTTGCACTTTCTATAGGAAGATATTTTTAAGTAACAAGGAAATTCAGTTTTATGTGGTTGTTTGTAAAGAATAAATATTGTGGGAATTTTTTGTTTTTTATTTAAATAAATTTTTATAGCTGAAAAGTATGCTATAAAAATTTAAAATATTTTCTCCCAAAATTAGGCAAAGAACTATTAGCATTTAAAAAATTTTACATACTTTAAGGAGCTAATTAAATTTAATACACATAAACTGCATTTTGTTTAACATTGGTTACAAACTCATAAGTCTGGCCAGACCTTTTTCGATTTTAGTTGGAATTTAAATAAATTTATAATTTAAGTACCAAAGAAAATTTTTTACAAGCATTTGCCAACCACACCAATTCTGAGACTGGTTCCACTAGAACCGATTACGTGTGACGAGTTTCGGAACCCGTTCTAACAATCTTACATGTAAGGTATAACTGACGAAAAATCAGTTCTAGAACTAGTTTCAGAACTGAGTCTTGGGCCACTATTTCCACTTTAGAGCTACAGAAGCGGTTGCTTTTGGGACAATTTCAAACAAAATTCATCGTTGTTTGAATTATTACATTGAAAAAGTACCCAGCAAAAAACGTGGAAGTGATCTTAAGGAATCAATTTTTCATTGATTCCAAAGTATCATTAAGTTCTGATTTTCCGCTTCTAAAGCAGTTCTTTTTCACAACTTCCGAAAATGTGATTTTGAAGGAAATTAAGTCTTTCCAAATCTATCTAACTACAGATATTTCCATATAAATTTAACATTTATAACTGTGGTTAAGCACTTAACTTTAATTATTTTGAGACAAGTTGTCAGGTCCAAGTGATTTGTTTAAATTTTTTACGAACAAAAATTAATTCCTTTTCACCAATTAAAAAGAACATCAAAAGGATGATAAAAGAAAACTTCCACCCTATGACAACCCTATGTAAAATTCATTGGTTCCGATCCAAATTTTCACAATACCGAATCCAAATCACTGCTTCTTTTTCTCTTCTTTTGACGATTTTTTTTTGCTGGGTAGGTATTCTACAACATTATTTAAGAGACTGCTGATATTTAAAACCGCTAAGGTTTCTAAAAAATAAAATCTTCAAAATTTAATTTTTGTTTGCAAAACCCCTCAAGTCGATTTAAGTTCTTCTGTCAATAGTTAATAAAATAAATTCCTAAAAGTATGCAACACACTTTTCATTATAGTATTTTCTTTTCGTAACCTTTTTAATCAGTGTAATCCTTAATATAAACACAAACAAATATTACCTTTTTAACTAACTAAAACAAAAATCTTCAGCTTAACTTCTTCGAAAACATTCCGTCTTTAGATTAAAAATCAATATCTTTGTATGTTCTACAAACAACTTGAGAGAATTTGTTTAGGCAAAACATTAAAATTAAGCAACAAGTAGAGCTAAAACTTTTCCTGGAAAACTGCTTAATATAATATTCATGGAAGGTATTACTTTATTGTAGCCTAATTTAAGGCGTTAGCTTAAAATTAAGTTGATATTGCATGACTTAATTACTTAAAACGGATTTACATAAAATTTAAACACACATCTTTTATAAAGATTGTGTTTAAATAATTTTTGAGAAAAGTTTTGAGAATTTTTGAAGTGACCTTTTATTTAATAAGATAGGATGGGGCGATTTACTTTACTATCTGCTTAATTAATATTAAAATTGAAATTTGTTTTTGGTTAGTTTAAGGTAAATTACACAAATTTGTCGGATTTTTTTTCTTTTGTTGTTTTCAACTAATCTCTTTTTAATATTAGGCTTAAAACAAGGGGTTTTTAATTTTTTTATTATAAAAAATGCCCGAAAATATGCTTAGGTTAGATTTTTTTCTTCAGAAGGGTTGGTTTTTTATAATTAAAAATACTATTTAATTGTCTAGACTGAGTAACTTTTCAAAAAATGATGAGTGCTTAGTTTTTAAACAAATTCTAAGCATACTTACCTTGTGTTATAATTAAAAACACAAAACTGTTTATAGCACGCCTAAAAGTATGCTATAGAATTATGTTTTCATTAATTCTCTTGCCAAGCAACAACTGTAATAATATTTTTATATACCAAAATTGAAAAATTTACTCTAAACGTTTCTACTCAACTAAAAAAATATTAATGGCCATATGTTGATACCTCATATATTTGATTAAAATTAAATTGAGAGCAAATCTACAAAATGACTTTTATTTGTTATAAAAATCGTTTGGTTTAAGAAATTTAATGTTCGCCGTGCTGTCATTTTATGATCATTGATGTTTAAAGGAAACATTTAAATATTTTTTAATACTAAAGCTCACTTTCTTTAAATTTTCTTCCTTTTGCTACCATTGTTATTTCGAAACTCCTAAATACTCTATCCTTGAGTTTTTTGCCACAAGACCTAATTAACAATTCAAAAATTTACACAAATTACACAACGTGCATATTAATGATATGCTAAAGAAAATTTTTTGAATTAATGTATAAATTAATGGATGTGTAAGTGTTTCTATACCCAACTCCCCCACCTAAACAACAGTAGGCCCGATATACTTTATGCATTATTGTTTGCTACCCTTGACTTTTGCACGAATGTTTTACATAAAAAAAGAGGTTGGTTGAATTTCAAGTGTTAAAGGTTGAGGGGTTTTCTTTGTTTTTTTCTAATTTCATATTGAAAATTTTTTAAATTTCTAAAAACGTACAATAATGCTATCGTACACCTGGGACATGATGGCGAATATTAAAGTCATGTATTTTTGGGAAATATGTAAATGTGGAAATAATTTTATTAGAATTGTATTATTGCTGTTCTTGTATTTGCTATTGCTTTAATTTTATTTCATTATGAATTGTGTTTAGAAATTAAAGAATATTTTAAAGGTTTGTGGGGTTTTTAAAATTTGGAGCATACTTTTAGGGAGTATTAAAATTACAGGGATTTTAGGGTTGTTTTAGTCAACTGGTAGACAAAAAATATTTTGACTTAAATTTGAACCTTTTATGCCAACAATATTGTTTTTAAATACTTTTACGAAAACACATATTTTTGCAGAAAAAAAAATTTTTATAACTTTGTGGAACGTATTAGAAAAGGCTGTGAAAGATATTTGTTTGAATATATTCTTCAGTTTTCTTCTAATTTTCCTAGCAAGAGTTTCTTGCATTAAAGTTTTTGTATTCGTTGCTTTTTAAATTATATTTTATTATAAGTTATACTTATGAATTAAAGCAAAATCACAAAATGTTTGTGTTTTGCAAAAATTCGTAGTATGTTTTTAGGGGCAAATCAACTAATTTACTAAATAAGTATTTTTCCCTAATATAGCTTTTGTGCAAATGAAAATGCTTTTAAATATTTTAGCAAAAACTAAATATGTTTTCCACAAAAAAAAAAAAAAAAATAAAAAATCTTGAAATAACTTTGTGGAATGTTGTTAAAAAAAAAGTTAAGCAAAATATTTTTCCAAATTTTTTTTTGTGCTATGTATAATTTTCATAAAATGATTTTCTGAAATTATGTTATCTTTTGTTGTGGCTTCTCTTTAACTTTCTGTGGCATTATTTTCACTCAAATTTGTATTTAATTTTCGTTATTTTCCTCTCATTACCAATGCAATTTAAAATTTCACACATTCGTAGCTACAGACAAATAGTGAAAAAAAAGCAAAATACCATATTCATCATCATCTTCTTCGCCAACCATCACTTGGAACGGAAATTTTAATTTCTGTTGAAGTTTATAAAAAAAAAAAATATTCTGGCAGTAAAAGCATTTAATTCGGAAGTCAGCTCTTATTGCAATAAACATGTATTTAAAAAGATGTTTAAAAATGTTGTTGATTTTTTTTTTTTTTTTTTTTTCAAAATGCAAGGAAGCATTACAATTCACAAATTGTTTGATCCCATTAAGAAAAGAAGAATGATGGTGGAAAAAATAAAAGAAAATAGCATGGTTGACAACCGAAATGATAGGTTTATTGGTAACGGTTTCGCTGCTCTAGATAATTTCACTTTTTTAGGCGTTTTAATGACAACGGTATTTCATTTATTGCGGTAACTGTTTTTTAATAGTAGCGCTAATTCGGTTATATCGATTTTAACCGCTCACAGTAGTAATGAAAATGGCGGAAAAACGAACCCTGGTTCTTAATTCATATATATCTTAAGGTTCAGAATATGAAGAAATTTAAATCCCACCCATAGTTTCAGCCTTTTTTTTCATGGACAGGCTTCATCATTGATTTTCCATTAAATTTTACAATATTATTGCTTATATTTTATTGTCAAATTCTCTCTATATGATAATTTTTCAACAACCCTTTGGCTGTAGGAATCGAACCTGTGTCTATTCCTACATTACAAACGTAACTCTGCTAAGATGTGACCGCTTAGCCATCTGATTAAAACAACACTGTACTAAAATACACTATATAAATGCCCCATGGCAGTCCGTCTATAATATACACATATAATATGCCTTACCCAAGTAAGGCATTGAACGCAATGCAACTAATTCATAGTTTTCTTTCCTATTCATCTTACTGTTATTGTTTTTTTTACTCAGCAGTGATCAATTACAGACACATACAAACATTCTACTTTAAAATTTTTTGTTTATCTTCCAATCTCCTCCGTGTCTTCTTTTTCGCAAATGTTGCCACACTGACGTTTTCTTTCCTATTCAGCTTTCTGTTATTGTTTTTTACTCAGCAGTGCTCAATTACAGACACATACAAACATTCTATTTTAAAATTTTTGTTTATCTTCCAATCTCCTCCGTGTCTCCTTTTTCGCAAATGTTTCCACACTGACGTATGGTTTTCACGTTCAAGAGCAAGCAATTTTTTATGGCTTTTATATAATGTATTTTAGTACAGTGTTGTTATAACCAGCCATTTTTGCCAGATACTTTTATCGTTATCCCCAAACAAATCTAAAAATATTACAAAAAAATCTGCAACTAGAAATAATGTTGAAAAAGGTAATGGAGTTTATTTAATTTGCTCAAATTATTGTTCTTTTTTTTAATTTTCAAGATTTTTAAATACGTTTTTAAAGAATTCGTGAATTTGAATTTTTCAATTATAAAAATATAATTCTATAATTCGATTTTTAAATCTGAATCAATTTTTAACAAATCGATTCGCAAAACTCATTTTATTGATTGAATGATTTCCTACTTCAATTAATCAATATCTTACTCAAAGAATCAGTTTGATATTTTTTAATATTTTTTTAATTATTCTTTGCATAGAATCAAATTAAAGGATTTAATTATTGTAGAATAGATCAATTTAACCAAAAATATTTTCCTTGATTTATAGTTCGCAAATAATATTATAAACCGAATAAATAATGTAATTGAATCAAAATTGCTTTAATTCAAATTTAAATAAATCTCATCCTCCCTTTATTCAAATTCATAAAATAAATCAATATTAATGTTAGTTTATTTTTTCAATGTTTCACATATTTGGACATTACTTCTATAAAAATCTCAGGCACAAAAGATTTATTCGTGTTAGGAAGCTTTGAAAAGTTCGGAAAATGTCTCAAAATTTATGTAAGGTCTTAAATATAACCAAAAAAAAAAAAACCCCAAAACATTTTTTAAATCCTGATTTTTTAAATACTTTGCAGAAAATACTGCTGAAATTAGTAGTTTTTTTTTTGCAATTTGGCCAAACTTTGTGAAAATATAAACCTATGTCCAAGAAATACCCCTTTTTTGGTTTTGTACCTTTGTCGCGCCTCCTAGCGGAGAAATTTAGGCTAAAAATTCAAACTTTAACACGCTGCGTCTACCAAACGGATTAAATTTTTTTTCTAATTTTAAATTTTGGGTTATAAAAAGATTTTTCAAAAATAAAAAGATTTTTCGAAAACATTTTTAGCTCAAATTTAGAAGACTGTTCGAAAAAATCGCAATTT
The DNA here is from genome assembly GCA_949987735.1 of Leucophora obtusa. NCBI lineage: Eukaryota > Metazoa > Arthropoda > Insecta > Diptera > Anthomyiidae > Leucophora > Leucophora obtusa. The sequence goes on from OX465299.1 coordinate 17,354,189, forward strand.
TAGACCACTTTTCGAAATTTTTGTATGGTAACTCGGTGTAAATATTTTTATGAGACTGAATAATTTTTCGACAGAAATGTCTAATTTTGTATCAAAATTAAAAACAGACACATATATATAAATTTGTCATTTTATATAGATGCAATGTTCATGTTCCGATCGGACAAATTTAATAAAAAAAAATATATTGTTGGCAAACCATTTCTGAATATTTTCATAAACTCTTAAGCTCTTGTAATAAAATCATACTAGGAAATTTAGCAAGCGGGCATTTCATAATTTTTTAATAATAAAAGAACAAAAATAGTCAAAAAATGTAAAAAATACTTTTCTTTAGATGGAAATATGGTAACAATCGTTTCTCTGATGTGGATGTTGCCAGATCCACCCAAAGTTAGTGTATTCATATGGATACAATATAGCGAAAGGGTTAATTTTGACGATTTTTTTTCATTGCAAGTGTTTTGGGGTTTTAAATTTTGGCATTTTCTTTTCAATTTAAACTATCTATATAAATTTCAGTGGTTTTTTTTAAATTATTAACATTTTTTTATTTCAAAGTTTTTTTTTAAACTTAAGGATTTTTTTTTTAATTTCAGTTTCAACGGTTTTTTTTCTATTTGAAATATTTTTTTTCCCAATTTAAGTGATTTGATTTCATTTGGATTTTTCTTTTCAATTTCATATATTTTTTTAATTTTTGCGATTTTTTCAATTTTGACGTTTTTTCAGAGATTTCGTTTAAAGTTTACCTATTTTAAAATTTTTAGCGGCTTTTTTCCAATTTTGGCATTTTTGCAATTTGTTATAATAAATATTCTGTAAATTTAATTTTTTTAATTTTGGAAATCTTTATATTTTAACGATTTTTTATGATGATTTGTTCAATTTCGGCGATTTTTTTTAATTTTCAGATTTTTCCAATTTTAGCGATTTTTATATTTTATAGGCTTTTAAGTCTTCAATTTCTGCGTTTTCTTTCTATGTAAATTTGAGTAGTTATTTAAATTATTGCCATTTTTTTTATTTCAACGTTTTTTTTATTTTCATTTTTTTTTTTAATTTCAGTATTTTTTTTTTAATTTTGATGGTTTTTTTCAGTTTTAACGACTTTTTCCAGCTTTAGTAATTTTGTTCCATTTTCATATTTTACGTTTTTTGTTTGCAGAAAATCTATAATTCTTAATTTTTGCGCTTTCTTAAATTTTTACGTAAAAAAAAATTAAGCTAATATATTTTATTTAATTTTTTTTATTTTAGTTTTTTTTTTTTTGAGTGTAGCATTTTTTTTTTACTTGCGATTTTTAGAATTTTCAGCGATTTCTTTCAAGTTTGTAAAATTTTTTAAATATTCGATAATTGTTTTTTTTTTTAATTTTATTTTAAAGATTTTTTTATGATGATTGTATTTTGAAGATTTTATTTTTATCAAAATATTTATGGAAATTTTTATACCCGAATTTCATTATCCTATGTTGATTCTTGAATACCCAGTGTAGAAAATCATTACCAGATATGTGGTTATGTAACTACATACTTGGTAATGGTAACTAGTTACTTTTGTTATTACATTTCTCATTACCTTTATATGGCGATGTCGCGAAAAATAATGAGTTGTCGTTACACACCAGCATACAAAAAATCAAAAAATATATCGTTACCTATGTGCTTACCAGTACTGACAAAAATAATGAGTCTAAAAATAGATTTTCAAAAAAATAAATTATATAAAAAAAAATATTTTTTATTGTATTTTTTTTTTTTTTAATAAAATTTGCTGGTGCTAGAATCGAACCTGGATCTACAGATTGCCAGTCAACAGCTCTACCATCTGAGCTATATCGACATGTAATACCCAGTGTAGAAACGGTAATGACATATCATTATTTTTTGGAGTACCAGTAATGACACCCACTTACCTTCTGCATTATTTTAAAACATATAATAATGAGTTACTGATAATGACTTATTTTTATCATTATTTCAAATAGAAAATAATTTTTTAATTTTTTTTTAAATTTTTTGAAATCTATTTTTAGACTCAATATTTTAAAAACATAATTGACCTGCTTCACACAAGTAAGTTTACTCGCCAACATACAAAAAATCTAAAAATATGTGGTTACATATATCCTTACCAGTGTTTAAAAAATATTGAGTCTAAAAATAGATTTCAAAAATTTTTCAAAAAAATATAAAAAATTATTTTCTATTTGAAATAATGATAAAAATAAGTCATTATCAGTAACTCATTATTATATATTTTCAAATAATGCAGAAGGTAAATGGGTGTCATTACTGGTACTCCAAAAAATAATGATATGTTTATCAGCAATGATATATATGTTTACAAACTACTATATATATTTTTAAGTATGTTTTCTACTATTTTATTTTGATCGTTATTATATATATGTTTCCAGTCAAATATTGTAATGTTTGTGTGTGTGTTATATTTCCTCACAAATATAAATATATATTGGCAAATTTGTGTTATCATTATTACATTTCTGGGATGCAAAAATAATAATGATAAATATATTATATATGTTTGCCTACAATTATAATAATGATAAATTTACACATTTTTTCATGCAAACAATATTTTTTCAAGCAAGCATATTAGAAACACGGCAAATATATTTTGACAGTTATTCCAGACATACCCAATCAAACGGGAAAGCGCTGGCAAAACCCTTCAACAGGTGGTACAAGCACAGGCAAAAAGTGCTTTCCCATTCCCAAAATGATAACATCATTAGACAAAAGGACCGGCTGTTCAAAAAGCGCCGGAAAAGCACTGGAGAAACAAAATTTTAGAACGTTGGCAAAACGCTGGTAAACCCGATAAAAAGGTGGTCTGGAAATATATTTTACAAAAAAAAATTTAAAAAAATTTCAAATGGATTTTTTTTTATGCTGCCGTAATTTGAACCCAGGCCGTCAGATTGGCAGACGATAGCTGTACCCACTGAGCTGATAACAGCTGGACAAATACTTGCTGTACTAAAATGCTATCACTGGGAAAAAAATTTTTCGAACTAATATGCCAGCGTTGGGAAAACAAAAAAAGTTTGTTTTAAAGGAGCCTTTCCACAAACAAGAAATTTAATTTTATAAAACAAAAAGAATTTTAAATTAAAAAAAAAAATCAAAAACAAAAAAAATTGCCTGCAACGCCTGACTACAAACCTTTTTTAACAAAGCGTTATCATTTTTAAAAATCTTTGCTCTACCTGTGAATTGCTTTTTGTACAGCTACAATTTCTTACTGGGTAGCACTGGTTACCAGTGATTGCAAACGTTGACATAGCACTGTAAGTCCATTCTTTGCCAATTGTTTTTTTTATAAACCACCGAAATTTTTGTAAAATTATTATTGGCAAAACGCTTTTTGCAAACACTGGCAAAGCGTGGCAAATAAGTGTTCTGTCAGTCATTTATTTTTAACACCGCGGTTATCAAGTGGTATGATTTCGATTCGCGATATCTGACTGGATATTTATATTAAAGCAAATATGTTTCCAGCAGGGCAATATTTTTCTCAGTGTGTATATTTGTTGTTGAAATTTTTTATTAAATATAAATTTTAAAACATTACTAACATCATCGTTATTATATTTATTTTTATTAAACAGCCAACAACTTCTATTTCTACAATCAAGCAGACGGAAAGACTCACAGACAGAAAAATTATGTCTCGCACATTATTTTGGTCTATCAGTTTTCTGTGCCATTGCACTTGAAGTGGGCCTCTAGGTTCATAGAGTTTTGCTGGAAATAATATAAATAAATAAACTAGAAAAACAAACAAACATAAAACTTTGAAAATTATATTAACAGCTCAATATTGATTTAGGTAGTAAATTTGAAAATCTATTATGGTAATTTATATTTGATGAAAAAAAAAAATGTTTTTATAAGCAATTTATGTTAAGTTTATAAAATGCATTATCATTAAACTACCCCAGTTCGTAGTATTAAACAAATTTGTAAACCCATAAAGAAAATTCAACTTTTACTTGGTCCTTCGAAGATAACTGTACTTATGAAAAGCCTTCATATTAGAAAGATTCAAAATAGGCACACAAATTTTTGCCATAATTAGTCCTTCGAACTAGGCTCCAAGGACTAAAATTATTCAAAAGTTGATGTATAAAATAAAAAAACAGATTGATAGAAATTTAATAAATTTTTTTCGGTTCGAAGTACCAATAAATTAATTTAATAAGTTATTAACACTGTCAGTTTTAAAAACTTATAAAATTAATCTAATGGTCCTTCTAAAGCCCCGTTTAGATTATCACACAAGTGTGTTATACATGTCAGAAATGTGTTGTATAACGAAAATGTATAATAGTGTGAACACTGTTCGTTACACACATGTCAAAATGGGTGCACACATTTTAAAATACGGTCACACTTTTTTGACAAGATTTATTTTTTGAAATATTTCATAAAGTTACCACTTGTCTCAACACAAGTGTTGTGTTATTCACAAATAAATGTTAAACAAAGATTAAAAACAACTAGTGGTGAAAAAAAGTAATAATAGAAGAAAAAATAACTGTTTTAATTTATTTGTTGTGTGTGTCGATAACAGTCTGAACACTGAAAAGATTTTCTTTTATACTTTTTTGACAACCACACAATTTCAGCATACTTTTTGTCATACTTGTGTGAAGAAAAGTATAAGCACTTGTGTGATAATGTAAACGGGGCTTAACCAATATTTTTTTAAATAAATTACTATCAACGGCGTGTTTTTTCATATTGGACAACTTTTTGAGTAAGTAGTGGTTCCTCGGGTGAATTTCGGCAACCACAATCTTCTTAACAATCTTTCAAGCATATTTACTTTAAATCTATCTAAAAATTTCTTAAATGTTGGTAAAACTTACTCAGGTCTATCCGCAGTTTTACGGTCGGCATACAATATTTTCTTCACTCATATTTTAAACAAATAAACACACCAAACTTTAGCAAGCATAACTAAAATTAGACAAAGCTCAATGTGAAAACAAAGTGTTTGAAAGTGTATTAGTAGGAAAGTCATACTTACACATACACATGTATTAAAAATTCACAAGCTAATTTGTGTATACAAGGTGCTGTGATTTCTTATGCCATCAACCTAATTTACCAGGGGACTTTTGATGACAAAACATAAATATATGAAGAGGCCAAAAAAGGCAAAGACAGCAGTATTAACAGCAGGAAATGAAGGGAAAATAAATAAAAAAAAAGAAAATAAAAATAGTATGTACGGAAGAAACATGATTTTTCTTTATATACCTTTTTGGTAGCTGATGATGATGATGATGTACGGCAACCTTACAGTAATTTAATGCTGTTTACATGGTGCATATATTTTTGTATTTGTATTTGTGGGTATGTTGGTTATTTTTGTTACCTTGTTTTTGAATATTGTATAAATATGTTACACACATACATACATATACAAATGTTGTTATATCGATGGCTGCTGTTGTACATACTATAGGGTTCTTCAATAAGAGCGCTACAAAATTTTTTTTAAATTAAAACAAAAACAGTTTTGGATATCAATGAAATTCTTTATTCCTGTGAAAGTACGTTCGATGCCATTATGTATGGAAATCGATCTCTTTTGCACGGCCACCACGGGCACGTTTGCAGAAGTCCAGACGCTGAACCCAATTTTCGACGGTTTTCAAGCATAAATCGGCCGATATTCGTACGAAGTTCATTAATCGTCGCTGGCTTGTTGGCATAGACCATAGATTTGACGTAGCCCCACAGGAAATAGTCCAACGGCGTCAAATCGCACGACCGAGGCGGCCAATCGACTGGACCATTTCGTGAGATAACACGTTCTCCAAACTTGGTTTGCAATAAATTGATTGTGACATTCGCTGTGTGGCTTGTGGCGCCGTCCTGTTGGTCCATTCACAGTAACGTGCCGGTCTTGATCATCACAGAAGAAGTACGGCCCAATGACGCCGCCGGCCCATAAACCACACCAAACCGTAATTTTTTCGGGATGCAATGATGACTCATGGAGTACGTGTGGATTGCTGTCTGACCAATAACGCATATTTTGTTTATTGACGAAGCCATTCATTATGACGACCATAAATTGGACGTAGCGCTCTTAACGTTGAAGCCACTGACTCCGAATGTCGGTAGTAAATTTTAATAATTTCGACTCGTTGTTGGCTCGTATATCTTTCCATCACGAAATGGCAAACCTTACTGAAGAGAAATGTCAAAAGAGCGGCAAGAAATATGGCGTCGTTTGCTGTCCCTGTCTTTCTACTTTTGTAGCGTCCCTGTTGAAGAACCCTTTATTTGTGTTGATTTCATGACAAATGACTTATAATATTTACTTGTATTTTTTCTTAATTTGACATACATCTTTTATAAAAGCTGGTATGTCAAAAGATGTATGTGTGCAGATGTGGTTAGTAAATGTGAGGGTGTTGTTACTATATGTGTTGATAAGCTAAATCTGAAAGGTCTAGTTAGAAAGCATTCTTTGGTATTTTAACCCATTTTTTACGAATGTGTCTTTAAAGACAAGTCTACATTTAACAGCCTATTATTTTTCAAATTAAGGGGATATAAAAACGCAGAAAAAAGCATGTGATACTTTGAGGCCTTGACTATAAATTCAATTTAAAAACATTATAAAAAATTTTACTCCATGGTTGCCATATAATGATTTGAAAAATCTATTTTTTACTTTTTTCAAACCGACCTTTTCAAAAAATATTTAAAAATATTAGAAAGATCGACGTAATTAAATTGATATTCTGATTTCGGTTAGGACATTTAAATAATATTTGAGAAAAGTATGTCCTTGAAAAAATAAATTGATCGATCGAATAAAGGAGTTTCCATATTGGTAGAATTGTAAGTTTGTAGAAAACTAATCCATTTTTATTCTTAATATCAAAAATGGTATATTTTCTCTCAACCAGCAGAGAAGCAAACAAATCTAAGCAATTAGAGTTGTCAAATAACACTTTTTAACCCTTTGACGACAAAACATTTTCTGCCGAAGGGATTTTGAAGTTTTTACGATTTTCATGATCTCTGACCTAATAATAGTTATGCCAAGAAAAATTTACTCCGTTGAACCTCTCGTTACCTCTCATTTCGCTTGCCAACAATATTTGCCGTTTGACGACCCCGCCGTTGCGAACGAAGCGATTTTTATTATTATTCTATTTTTGTGATCTGCAACTAAATTATACATACTTCACAGAAAATTGGCCTCATAGACCCCTTGCTTGCCCTTCTTTTCGCTTGTCAAAGTTTGTGCTTTTTACCCCTAAAATGAAGAATTCTAATTAACTAACTTCGAGGGCTCGCAAGGGGAAAGTGACACCAGGTAGGGATTTACCGCCTACTACACTTTTGTTGCCTCAACCCTCCTGTACAAATCACCTTTGGACATATTTACTCTATCTTTTGTCTGGGCAATTATATGTGCGAAAAACCCTTTGGCAAGCATACTTGCCTATGGTCGTCAAAGGGTTAAAAAACGTGTAAAAATACCAGATTTTTTAAAAATTTCTTAAAAATGAAATAATTCAAATTCTTCTAAATTTTGCTCACATGTGTTATCAAAATACAAAAATCAATTTTTGAAAAAAAAATGTTAACCCTTTAAGTGCATACAAAACGTGAAACATTCAATTTGAGTCACTTATACCACCACTAGAGGGCACTTCTAAGTTACTGAAATTATAAAAAATGTTTACTGCGAAACCGATCTATCTTTCTACCAAATTTAAAAAAAAAAAAATTCGGACGAATTCCATGCTTTGTAAAAAATGGGTTAAAGGCAAGTAGAACTTTGCCGCTGTTGCTATTCTTGATGCTTCATTAGGGGTAACAATTTGTTGTTTTGCGTGTTAATGATAAACGAAACACATTAATGTTAAGGTTACGGTAATTTATTAATTAAATTAACTTAATTTTTCTTAAGAAATTATAATATTTTTGTTGTCTACTTTTTATGTGATGTGTCTAACTCACCCTCAAAATATAGCATACTTTTTTGTTATAGATGTAAGCCTAGAGGTAGGCTGTTATTTTTTTATCGTATCCGACAAATGAAATAAGTAAAAGATGTCTGTTTAAGTTCTTTTTGGCTACTGAAACATAATTTAAAAGGAATAGACCTTAAAGTAGGCTTTATTTTATATTTTTTTAATAGTTAATATAAGTATATTTATTAAGATGGTCATTAACGCTGAACAAATCGCCATGGTGGTAACATGGTAATATATACATTAGACCGTACCTTAAAAAAAAAAGTTCTTCATACACCGTCCAATATAAATTATTTTTGCAAGGAGGTTTCAAAAAAAATTTATTTTTTTTGCTGATCGTAAAGGTCGCCTTTTTACATTTTGCTTTATATCTTTGACATTTACAGTCGGATTTTAAAGTGTGTTACATTAATGTTTTTCTCTCGAGAGGACCAATTTTTGCTCTAAGGACTATTGACCTCAAGTACCTAGTTCTAGTATTTATCCACCACATCTCAGTTGCTACCTCCCAAATGTACGACCCTAATGTCAGAAAATTAAAGCTCGCAAAAAATCATTAAACTTTTGCTAAGGAAGTTTTTCGCTAAACCCAGCAGAAATTTTTTAAATTTTTTGGTTGCCGTATATAGGGGTCGCCTTTTTAATTTTTTTTTTTTTCATTGGATTTTTCCTTTATAGCAAAACACTGGTTTCCTCGAGTTAAAAAATCAATATATCACACTTTATAATCCGACTTATAACGAAAAATGCCGAAGATATAAAAAAAAATGTCCCTACGTTCGGGGAAAAAATCTTTTTTTTTGGAATTGTCTTGAAAAATTACTTTATATTTGGAGGTGTACCGCGCACTTTTTTTTTGTCTGTAAGGTGGTACGGTCTAATATACATGTCTGGAAAAACTGTGAAAATACCTAGTCAGAAATTGCACTGACATACCACCGGGTAACCAGGGTGATGAAAATAAATGACTGGCAGAAGACTCATTTGGGACGCTTTACCAGCGGTTATCCAGTGCTAGCTAATCTGAAATTGCTAGCGGTACAAAAATCAATTCACTGGTAGAGCAATGATTTTATATAAATGTTGACGCTTCGCTAAAACAGGTTTATAGTCAGAAGGTTCCGAGTTCAAATCCGGTTGTAAGAAAAAAATTTTTTTTTATTGTTTTTAGTTTAAAAATTTTTTAATTTATATAATCAATTTTCTTGTTTGTGGAATAGCGCCTTTAAGGCCAATTTGGTCTTTGGGCTGATATAGGTCGGTATACCAAATTTCATCAAAATATCTTAATATTTGCGACCTGCAGTTTGTAACCAATCCAATTTTGGGGGGACCCTTATATGGGCTCTAGGTCTAAACTTGGACCGGTGTTAACCAAAATCAATAGGCTTCGTCCTTGGGCTGCCATAGGTCGGTGTACCAAATTTCATCAAAATATCTTAATATTTGCGACCTGCAGCGTATAAACAATATAATTTTGGTAGGACCCTTATATGGGCACTAGGTCTAAACATGGACCGATGTTCACCAAAATCAATAGGCTTCGTCCTTGGGCCAACGTAGGTATGTGTACCAAATTTCATAAAAATATCTTAATATTTGCGACCTGCAGCGTATAAACCATATAATTTTAGTAGAACCCTTATATGGGCACTAGGTCCAAACTTGGACCGGTGTTAACCAAAATCAATAGGCTTCGTCCTTGGGCCGACATAGGTAGGTGTACCAAATTTCATTAAAATATCTTAATATTTGCGACCTGCAGCGTATAAACAATATAATTTTGGTAGGACCCTTATATGGGCACTAGGTCTAAACATGGACTGATGTTTACCAAAATCAATAGGCGTCGTCCTTGGGCCGACATAAGTCGGTGTACCAAGTTTCATCAGAATATCTTAATATTTGCGACCTGTAGAGTGCGCACAAGAATGCATGGACAGACAGACAGACAGACAGACAGACAGACGAACGGACGGACAGACAGACGGACAGCGTTAAAACGAAATAAAAAAAAATTCTAAGCCGATCGGTATACTATAAGGTCTTCTGTCTAATTGTGTTATTATTTTGGGAATGGGAAGGCACTTTTTGCCAGTAATTGTACCACCTGTTATAGTGCTTTGCCACCGCTTTCCCATTGGTATTTTTCTGACTGGGAAGGTTTGTGGTCAGAAGATTGCGAGTTCAAATCCGGTTGCAGGAAAATTAATTTATTTTTTTTTTATTTAAAAATTTTTTGTTTCATGAAATCAATTTTTTTTGATGAAAAAGCTTCTTAAAGGCCGACCTTCTTTTTGCTTTCCCAACTCTGGCATATTAGTTCCAAAAAATGTTAGCCAGTGCTATCAATATAGCGGTGTCCAACTGTTATAATTCATTTATGTTTTTAGCTCTCAAGTATTATGACTGGGCTCTATTACACAACGAATTCTTAACCCGGGTAGCTCATTTCTATCTAAAATATTTCTCAATCTCTGTAGCAGTTTTGTATCGAAAATAAACAAAATCGCTTTAAGGATGCAACAGTTGAATTTGGTTAAGAGAGGCCACCTCAAAGAAAAAACATTTTTAACCTCAATAATTTTTTTACGTGAAAAATTGTTTGTGCCTAGAAATCTTTTTATACCTACAATTATAAGTTTTTTTTTTATATCATAAACAATTTTTGTACAACTAAAAAATTTTTTTCACTTAAAATTTTTTCGACTCAAATTTTTTTTTATGTCAGAACTGATTTTCATATCAAAATTTCTTTTTACTTGTAAGAAACGCTTTTTCAAGGGTAAGAGTACACTAATAGAAAATAAAGTCTGTAAAAATTTTCATTAAAACTACTAAAAATTTGTTTAAAATTATTGCAGAAAAATCTGCTGAAATTAGCAGAATATTTTTGTTAAATTTTAGTAAGATATATTTCAGTTAAATTTTAGTTAATAGAAAATAACAAATAAAGCAGCTAAAATCAGCAAAAAACATTGCTAAATATTCAATAGACCAAAAAATTACAAAAAAATAATAAAAATTTTCACAGTTTTTGTTTCTAGTATTTTTTATTGCAAATAAAAATCTGGCTTACTGAAAACAGCAGTTTCCCAGCAAAAAAACAGATGCCGAAGCAGTAGAAAAATCACTACAATTGGTGATCACTTCTTTTTTAACATAAACACTAATGATTTTAACATTGAGTTGTCATAGCAGAGAGTACTCCCACTTCAACATTTTTTCAGTACTTTTTGAACGAGTGCAAAGGAAGCTATTTTTCACCATTTAAAAAAGAAGTTATATTTTTTTTATTTTACAAAAGTTGTTTTATTACCGCCACCGGGTATCGAACTTGCGATCTCACGATTGCTCGTTCTTTGATGTGAAAGTTGACTGGCATAAAAACACCACTTTGTTACTGCGAGATATTTTTCCTTATTCTCTTCAGTAAAAGTACTTATTAAACAAGTGTAAAAGGTGCACTCCAATTCAGTATTGTTTTCAGTACTATTTTTAGAGCTGCATAAAACGCAATTTTTCACTATTTTTTATATATATGTACATATGTTTAAAAATTTAAGAAATAAAAAAATATTGAATTTAAACAAATTAATTATAAATATTATAAAAAAATTAATATAATAAAAAAAAAATTAAAAAATATTGGTCCCGCCGGGAAACGAACACGGGACCCTCTGTTTGGAAATGCCAAATGATACCAAAATCACTTTTAGAGCAATTACTCTTTGGAAGCAATACTTAAGTGATTTTATGGATGTCATTCAGACGTAATTCTAAAAAAGCTTTAATTATATACTAAAGCATACTTTGGAAGCAATGAAAGAAGTGATTTTTTGAAGTTGTCCAGAATAATTTCTAAAAAAGCAGTGAAAATACACTAACGGATACTTGTGAAGCAGTAAAAGAAGTAGTTTGTAAAGCATTACTTCCAATATTTTTTGCGGGGTTACTATATTTTTAGCAGAAAAATTTGTTGATTTTGGCAGGATAAACTGCTAGTTGGATTCAGCTAAATTTAACTTGAAAAAAAAAACAAACATTTTGCAGATATAGCAGGTTGTTTTTGCTATTTTTAGTTTATTAGTATTTAGCAAATTTTTCTGCAGATAATTTGTCATTTTAAATTAAATAGAAGTTAACTGGAATATAACTAAAGTTCTGTAAATCTAATAGCTTTATTTTTACTGCACTTATTTTACTACTATTTATCAAAAAAAAAAAAAATTCCCAATTACAGGAGTATGTTCTGCAAAATTCTGTAGGTACATTTAGTAGTTTTGCTTTTACTGTTCTTATTTTACTAGCATTTAGCAAAAAAAAGGGAAATCTGTTAATTTCAACAGTATTTTCTGCAAGGTAATTTTTTACTAATTTTATTAGCTTTTTCTGCTATTTTTACAGATTTATTTTTATGAAATGTCCAAATTACCCGTAAGTGTAATTTTACTGCTTTTTTAGAAGTAATTCTGAACAACTTCAAAACAATCAATTATTTCATCGCTTGCAAAGTATCCGTTATTATGTTTTTACAGCTATTTTGGAAGTGTTTCTGAACAAAATCCAAAAAGATCATGCAATTGTTGTTTCTAAAGCATTATTGCCCTAAAACTGATCCTAAGAAGTGATATGGATACATTTTATTTTCAACCATATGAAAGCGGGTTCGAATCCTGGCGGGAGCAATATTTTTTTTTTAATATTTTAAAATAAATTTGTTAAAATTTTAGAGTTTTTAATTCAAAAATTTTTCAAAACAAATAAAATAAAAATTATAAAAAATTGCTTTCTATGTACTTGTGACAAAAGTACTGAAAAAAATGTTGAATTGCCGTGCTCATTTGGCACATGTCTAATAAGTGCTTGTAGAGGAGAAAATAAGACACAATATTTTGTTATGTCCGTCAACATTCACATCAAAGAATAGCTCAGCTCTAGAGAGTTAGGCTAGAAATCTTGACGTCTCATATATTTTTTTTTTCTTGTTATTCAATTGTTGAAATATAGTGTTCTTTGCACTCGTTTAAAAATACTGAAAACATATTGAAGTGTTAAAATCATTAGTATTTCCCTATTAAGAAAAAGTGCATCTATCCTAGATTATTAATTAATTGTATAGCCTTTTCTACAGCCTATGCATCTCCTTTCTTACTGGGGTACTGTTATCGAGTTATTTGTAAGTCATTTTTTGGTCCTACAGCCTGCAAAGTGATTGAAGGATATTTTTTGTGGTCTTTTTAATATTTATGATGATAAATATCTTTAAAGATTCACTTTGGGGAGAATCATTAATTCATACTTAAAGGATTTTAAATTTATTTACATTTCGTATTATTTAAAATTTATTTATGCTTTTAATGCAAATATGTTGTTTTTTTTTTTGCATATTTGCTTTTTTTTATTATTACAACAATAGCGAAAATGTATATAATTTTTATCACATTGTTGTATTTTAATTATTTTATTATTAAAAAAATATATGTCTATATAACTACTAACTGCCAGCCTTACTGACTAACTGCTTGGCTTGACTGCCTGTATATTTGTATGTTAATTTGTTAAATTATGGCAATTTGTGTTGACTGCTACTGTGCTATTACACAATTCATCCTAAGAGGATGAGAAAAGCAGGGAGTAGTTTTTATTTTTCAACAGAGAATGAGATATCATAAATTCTGTCATAATATTCATTTAAAATTCATTATTAATAAACAAATACATAATGCATGGCAAACAAACGTAACGTAACAAAATAAACAATAAGGGTTTTCACAAGGGGTGTACTATTTGTTGTATCGTTGTATCGTCCTAACAAAAAACAGAGTTGTTAAAAATTAAATTGAAAAAATACAACATTTGAGAATAGCAAGATACAACATTTTTACGTATGTTTAGTGTCCTATGTTTGAGTGTGCTAACCGATAGAAAACTGAATAGAAAATCGTTGTTAAACACAAATAAAAATTTTAACAACTCTGTTTTTTGTTAGGACGATACAACGATACAACATATAGCACACCCCTTATGAACAACCTAAATATTAACAACGAACAAAAAAAACTGGTAAATTCTGAAAAAAATAAAATATGATTTAAAAACAAAAAAAAAAGTAAATATACAAAAAAAATTTCCATAATTTACATACATTTTTAATTTGTTGTAAAATTATATATATTTAAACGGAAATAATATTAAAAATACATACAACTATAAATTTGTACAGCAGTTGAGTTGAAAGTGTATGTAAATATATTTAATATATTAAAACAAGAATAAAGATTAAATACATTTTTCAATTAAATACATATATTAATGGAATAAAAAATAGGGTAAAAAATATAAAGAAAAAATTTAAATCAATTCACTACACTAATGAAATATGTAGCATACTTTTTAGCGTTGCAATATTAGCGCTGTTCCACGTATATTACCCCGGTTACCCAATTTAACTAAGAAGCGTTTCTATTCACAAAATTTTGTGTAAATTTTTGTTACGTTGGGTAAACGAAGTGGAATAGGTCTATTAAATGCACAAAATGTCTGTTTGTTTCTAGGCTAGTTTTTATTAGTTTTACTAGATTTTTCTTCCTCAAATAATACCTATACCAGTTATCTAAGGAAAACAGCTTCTGATATTTGGCCTACAACAAAATCTACTGAAAGTAAAAATATTTAAGTTAAAAATTAGTGAATTTACAAAATATTACTCTGAATTTTGATCCATATTGTTATTACAAGATTTTAATGAGACTATATTAGAAATTCTTGTAAATTTAAAAACTTTTTTCAGTGTAATATTAAATATGTAATATGCACTTTTTGAAATCAATTATACTCTTATTAAGTTAATTATAAGTATGCTTTTATAAATTTATGTATATAAAAGAAAATTGATTGAAAAAAAAGTGTATTCTTTTGACATTTTTCAAGCTAAAAAATAAAACTTATATGATTTTTGATAATGCATCACTGATTTATCAATGTTGAAGCAATGAAAGTAAACTTTTTAGAAAAATGTATAAATAGAAATAAATTTATAGAAAAATATAAAAAAAACTATATAAAAGTAAAGTAGTTTACTGCTAAAGTTAAAAGCAATTGATGTATACTTTAAATGTTAAAAATATACAAGAGAAAGAACATACTGAAAAATCTTTTATACTTGGTAAAGATGTTCATGAACATGAACATGAAGCACAGTGGGTTTGATGAAAATATAAACGGTAATTAATATACAACTTGTAAACTACTGCTCCGATTGGTAGGAATAAAATTGATAAGGTGAAGAAAAGCTTTTTATAATATTGGATTTAGACACACCCTGTTTTAACACCCAGTGACCACTTGTAGATCAACTTGGTTATAAACAAATATATACGAGTATGCAAACAACTTTTACGGATATTAGCGAATAAAAAAATTTATGCTCTTGTAAATTTAAGTTCTGATTTTTAGACTTGTTCTGATTGTTTGGCGTTTTTGGCCAAAAGTATGAAAATTAACCCCAGATGGATCATGTTACATAACATAATAATCCAGTTGAGATTTTTTTTTTTATCAATTTAATGGCTTTACAATTTCGTAGTCATAATTAATATTAAGTTTCATGGGTCTTTTCTGACCCCAGGCCACTAAGGGTTAAAGATTTTTTAAACAAATGTAAAGATAATTATAGTCTAACTAAATTTAAGTGACGCTTTTCCGAAAACTGCGTAAAATTTGATGAAAACATTCAAATTTTGTTAAATTTTTGACAAAATGAGCAATTTTTGTAAAATGTCCTGCAAAGCAGTCGCTCCAAACACAAAGTCGAATTATAATTTTTCCAATTTATTTTTTTTTCTTTAATACCAACTATTATGTGGTACAAATAGCAATCGACATCTCCAAATTAGGCATTTTAAAAATCATTAAAATTAATAAAAAAAAAAAAAAACGTGGGTCATTTTGGATTCCAGGCTAAAGTAATATCCGATGAAGTCAAAATTCCATGTCTGAATCATTTTGACTATATTAAATGAATAAATGGAATAAAAAATATTTTTTTCGAATTTTGGGAATTTTTAATAATAATACACTTTTTTCCAAAATGGGCCATTTTCGTCCAACTATCGGCACGGGTTAACGTTTTCCCAAAAAAAACATCGATTTATTCCATTTGGGACCATATCCAATAAACCTGGGGGTGTAATAACAAAACTATTTTTAAGGAACACCCTAATATATGTGACGCGCAAAATATATTAGGGCGTTCCCTTTCTCAGGAGGTCATGGGATCGGTCTCATTCAATGCTCAGATATTGTCCACATCAAAAAAAAAAATTGATTTTTTTACCCTTAGGTCCCTTTCTCTATGCGCTGTCACATATATATAAATATTTTTTTATTTTATAAAAAAAAATATAAAATTATGACCTTGTCAAACAACGCCATAATATTCTCTTCAGATGTCCGTGCCGATTTCTGTCAGATGTCCGTTCCGATGAGCCAGCCGATAGCGATTGTATCTCATAGCTTTATATTCTTCTTGGTATTACCACTTAATTCTCTATTACTACCACTGTGTGACAGTGATGATGATCAGGGCAGCGACTTTTGTGTATTAAAAACTTGAAAATATGCGCTTAAAAAATGCAGTAAAAAATCTAAATCAGACAGTTCATATACCAAAATATAAAATAAAATAAAATATAAAATATAATTGAACGTTATATAGTGCTTCGGTTTCCGTGTTCCAATCATCTTTTTTTTATTGCGGACAACTGATAAGTTGTGGTGATGCTCACGAAACAAGTGTATCGTGTTTCATAAAAATGGTCAACTTTTTTGAAAAAAATAAATAAAGTCTAATATGACAATATTATTATTAGAATTTGGACTTGAGGTGGAACATTATTCTAACTAAATATAGGAAAAAAAGTCAGAAAAAAACAATTTTTGTATTATTAATGCAAAAATTAAAATAATTTTGAATAAAATTTATTTATACCAACAAATGATATTTTGTGCAAAAAAAAAATGTAAAAAAAAATTATTAAAAATATATGCATTTATAATAAACACTATAAATTTTCTAATTTGGATAGCATGATATCCATAATTATATTCATAAACTTTAAAACACTCTCAGACAAATTATTTCAAACAGATTCGATTACTTTAAAAACAAAATCGTCCGCCAATTTTAGTTTTTAAAATATGGTATAAAATTTGCGTTCAGCAAACCCTAAATAAACCCGGATAAACAATTTAAATCAAATCCACTATTATTTTTTTTTAAATCATTCGCGATATTGGACCTGCCATTTTAATTTTTGAAAATCTGATATCAAGCTATGGAGTTTCAAATTTTAAACAAATGCCATCTCATCCGCCATGTTGCATCTGTCATTTAAAAAAGCTGATGTCATATTCAGACTTAGTGATCCAAAAAACCCTCCTAGAAAAGTATTTGAAAGGGTCGTTTTAAAAGTACAATTGTATATGGGGCGCACAGATGCGAGCTTTATCTTTACAATATTTTAATGCAGCACTATTTTATATATACACAGATAAAAGTAGTTTGTAAATACAATTAAACTTTTTATTGAATTTGTGCCTGCAATTGATTACGTAAATACAAACACCATGTTTGTTACTTAATAAATTTATTTCAATTAAATAGGCAACAGATACATTTCGAATTTGTTGATTTTTACTTATTTTTTAATTAAAATATATCCCTTAATAAAAAATACATAATTGTTCAAAGTTTCATTCATAAAAAATCTAATTTAAGTAAGATCATATTTTATATTTATATAGATGGAATGTTTTTCTTCGAAATTCAGAATTTTAGAAATTGTATTTATATCAGGAATCAGTTTAATTTTCCCCAATGTGTTTGGTTTAAAAATTAAATCAAAAATAAGTTGCTCAGTCGATGAAAACATGATGTTTATATTTTTAGTTTATTTTGCTTCGAAAAAGTATTTGATTCAAGTCATTTTTTATGCTGGTGACTACAAACATAAATTTGTATTACAAGTCGCTGCCCTGATGATGAGGATGAGGATGAATCATGCATCGTTCATCATTCATGTATTACAAATGCTTGTTTATATAAAATAAAATATATAGAAAATATATAAATGGTTTTCTTTAAATAAAACAGCGTTAAAATTCTTTACAAAACAACATTCAGTAAAATATGCAGCAAATGTCAAATGCATGCATCATACATTTATCTTTTACTGTTCCCCTAACAATTTCATTCTAAAATACCTCTTGCACAGATGATGATGATGATGAAGGCTTTTTATTTTGTCAACATAACGCATAACTATGTAAATATACATGATTGAAAATATATAAAGAATATATGTTTGTTTAAGAATAAATTGTATAGACTATTGAGTATATCTACTATATTTTTTAAATTTCTTCTATTTGTGTTGAAAATTTAACTAAATATATCTTTTCGTATTATCACGTATTATTTTCGGTGAATTGTTTTCTTTATCAATATCATAATAATTAAAAATTCCAACACATTTTAATGGGGGGTTTTCAACTAAATATTCGTTTTTGTATAGATTTTCTGTAGTACAAAAAATCAAGTATCTCTCTGGAGGGTTTCGTAGATGTAAACAAAAAATACTTTTCAAACAAATAAAATGTACTTAAATATGCAAAACACCTACTCTATAATCAATATGTAGTATTTATATTTATACGTGTTAAAAGAAATTAAAAATATTATAGGGTAAAGTATAGTCCATTTGAGATCAAATTTCGAACACTTAAACCTCTTAAATTATACCTTAAATAAACATTTTTTTTTTCAAAAGTTATAAACACATTAAATTTGCAAATCAGACTACATCCAGTTTCTGCCTTTTTCTATGGACAGGCTACATCAGTGATTTTCCATTAAATTATTGTCAGATTGTCTCTATATGATAATTTTTTCAACAACCCGTCGGCTGTAGGAATCGATCCCATGCACTCCTACATTACAATCGTAACAATACTAGAGTTGGACAGCTTAGCCATCTAACCCACGTACGGCTTTGCATATGGTGCCGCTAATTCATAGTTTATTTTCCTACTCAACTTTCTGTTATTGGTTTTTACTTTCAGAAGTGATCAAACAGACACATACAAACATTCTACTTTAGATTTTTTGTTTTATCTTCTTATCTGCTCCGTGTCACCTTTTCGCAAATGTTGCCATCGTCAATGTGATGAAATATTGTAAGAATTTAAAATCAAATACTGAGCACTATATGTATATGTAAATTATTTATAAGAAGTAGCGGACAAAGCCCACTACGCTTTGTTTTGCCTTTTTCTAGAGTATGTTCAAACTTCAAACCCTTCCCCGCAAAAATTCCCAAATATATTTAATCCTGCATCAGTTAAAGTCTATGTCAAATGTAGAGTCACACACAAAATTACAAGTACCAAACTCAAGCGATTTGAGTCATTCAAATTCTATTCCATTTCGTTCCAGTTATCTAGTGTTTCAATTCCACCGTTTCCCATTCCATTTCATTTCCCAATTTAAGTGTTCCAATTCCACTCATTCCCCGTTCCAATCAATTTCGTTCGCCGTTAAATTCCATTTCGTTCCCATTTTCTAATGCTTCAATTCTACTCGTTCCCCGTTCCATTCCATTTCGTTCTACTTGTATATCGTTTCAATTCCACTTGTTCCTCGTTTCGTTTCATTTAGTTGCTCAGTTTTACCGCTGCAGTTCCACTCGTTCCCCGTTTCATTCTATTTTGATTCCATTGTCTTGTGTTTCAATATTTTGTAAATATAGGGTTGTTCAACAGGGACGCTACAAAAGTAGCGTCATTTCTCTTCAGTAAGGTTTGCCATTTCATGATGGAAAGATATACGAGCCAATAACGAGTCGAAATTATTAAAATTTACTACCGAAATTCGGAGTCAGTGGCCTCAACATTAAGAGCGCTACGTCCAATTTATGGTCATCATAATCGTCCTAGCAGATCAACAATTGAGTGTGGGGCTACGTCAAATCAATGGTATATGCCAACAAGCCAGCGACGATTGATGAACTTCGTACGAATATCGAACGTGAAATTGCAGCAGTATCGGCCGATTTATGCTTGAAAACCGTCGAAAATTGGGTTCAGCGTCTGGACTTCTGCAACCGTGCCCGTGGTGGCCATGCAAAAAAGATCGATTTCCATACATAATGGCATCGAACGTACTTTCACAGGAATAAAGAATTTCATTGATATTCAAAACCGTTTTTGTTTTATTTAAACTTTTTTCTTTTGTAGCGCTCTTATTGAAAAACCCTTTATAACAGATGGTTTTTGCTCCTCTAATATCACAGTCCACTCTGGCAATGGATTCTGGTAGAGGAGACAAAAAAAATTATACTTGTGTTGGCGTTTTGAAAGATAACATTGAAATTTAATTTTAGGGGGGGGGGGGGGTTAAAAATTCCCCCTTTTTCAAATGTTTATTGTGAATCGACAGTTGAAACCATATGAATCTTCCATTTAAGGTATAGGATATGTTCAGCGAACTTATGTAAAATGCTGCGAAGAACATTTTTGTGGAAAACTTGAACCCTCTAGTTCTTCATTTAAAGAAACTTTTTTTGACCCCATTTTAAAAAGGTACAAAAAGACCCGTAAGTTGAAGAGTTAGAGGGTTGAAATGTTCCACAGAAATGTTCTTCGTAGTGTTGGACATAAGTTCGCTGAAAACATCCTATACGTAAAATGGAAGATTCATATGGTTTCCCCCTAAAATCCAGGTTTGTTGGATATTTGAGCGCTAATTCTGAATAAGTACGAGATTAACCCTTAAACATATTTTATGTTTTGACTTATTTCTGGCATTGAAGTTAAATTCTCAACATTTTCACCCTCTTACTCTTCAATTAAAAGGACTTTTTCGACCCCTTTTTAGAAAGGGACATAAAAGCCCCGTAAGTTGAAGAGTTAGAGGGTTAAAATGTTCCGCAAAAATATTTGTCATGAATTTCTACTATAAGTCTCTGAAGATATCAAAGTTGAACATTTTACTTCATTAACAGAAATACTGGAAGTCAATTTTTACCTACTGCTTCTTTCATTGCTTCCAAATTATCTGCCATTGTATTTTTACTGCTTTTTTAGAAGTGATTGCGAACAACATCAAACAACAATGCATTCCTTCATTGCTTTCAAAGTATCCGTTAGAAGAAATTCTGAAAAATATTCAAAAAATCATTTAGTTATTGCTTCCAAAGCATTATTGCTCTAAAAGTTACATTAAGAAGTGATGTCGGTGCAGTTTATTTCCAAATAAATGTATGCAAGTTCGAATCCTGATGGGACCAATATTTATTATTTTTCTTTTTTTTTACTTTTTTTATATTTATGATTAATTTGTTTAAAATCAGTATTTTTAATTTTTAAAAATAAGTAAAATAAAAATCGCTTTTTATGCATTTGGGAAAAAAGTACTGAAAAATATTGGATTGCAGTGCACCTTTTGCACTTATTAAATAAGTACTTTTATTGGAGAGAATGAGATACAATAAGTATTTTGCAATGGCAAAATGGTGTTTTAAGCAAGTCAACATTCATATTCAAGAATATCTCAGCGATAAAGGGCTAGATTAGTAATATTGAGGTTTCAAGTTCTATACCCAGAGTCGGCAATACATTTTTTTAATTAAGAAATATTTTTTTTTGTCTTTTTGTTTAATTTTAATTGATAAAATAGAGTGTCCTTTGCACTCGTTCAAAAAGTACATCTAGATCATTAATTGTACTGCTTTTTCTACTGCTTTTGCATCTCTTTTTTGCTGGGCTGTTATAGAACGCACAGAGTAAAAACCCTGTTAAAAAAAATTTTATGGAATATTTAAAATTTCGCTGTTTTATTTAAAATGTTTCGTCGAAATGCAACAAAATGTGTGAATATTTTTATTGAGTGGTCAAGTTCGATCACATACCCTACACTTAAAAAAACTGATTTTGTGACAACTGCTGATAAAAATAAAAAAAAGTAAAACTAATACCTGAAATGCTTTGTGACTAGAGTTCTTTTGATTATTTATAGAGTCATTGCCATAAAATATGGAAAGATGAAGATATTTCTGTTGTTTTGTTTAAAAAATATACGTTTTGTTTGTCGCTGTCATTATAAATAAAACTTCGGTGAAAATAAAAAGTGAAAAAATCCACGACAAAAATATGGTAGTTAGCAAAAAAAAAAAAAATTATGTAAGAAAATAGCACCAGAAGAGTATGGTCCAAAAGTAGGTACAGAAATGTATAGGATTTTAGAAAATTTTCAAAATAGATAAGGAATTTAAAAGCCAATATAAATATGTATCAAAAATATGCTGTGGACAGAGCTTTGAAGAATTAATTCCTTTTTGAATGAATTCACTACCAATCGAATTCAATTTTCTCTAGAATTGAATGAATTCCTTTTCTTAAGTAATTCACTGAATTCATTCAACTGAATGCGTTCATGAAACAACAAATTCAAAGAATTAATTCAATTGCAATAGTTCTTTTTATTAAATCAAATGAATTAATTCACCGGTGAACGCGTTCAATTTTATAAATCGAACGGAAAAAAAGTGAATTAATTCCTTACTGAATTAATTCACCACTGAATTCATTCAATTTCATTTTCATTCAGTGAATTAAAAAAAAAATAAAATTACATTCAGTGAATTAAAAAAAAAATAATAAGTTCACTGAATTGAAAAAAAATAAAATAAGTTCACTGAATTAAAAAAAAATAAAATAAGTTCACTGAATTCAAAGCCTGTTTTCTGCCGTTCAGTAGAAGAAAACAATAATGTACAAATAAAATTTTTAAATAAGCAATTTTACAGCGTGTGCTAGTAACAAATTAGAAACCGGATGCTGTTTATCAACCTACATGATTCAAAAATAAAGCCTTTTACTATTAAAAATAAAAACTTTACAGATATAGATAAATTTGGAAAAAAAAATATAACTATGTAACTAGTTTGAAAAATTAATAGTTATATTTTATTCCAAATTTATCTATCTATATCTGTAAAGTTTTTATTTTTAATAGTAAAAGGCTTTATTTTTGAATCATGTAGGTTGATAAACAGCATCCGGTTTCTAATTTGTTACTAGCACACGCTGTAAAATTGCTTATTTAAAACTTTTATTTGTACATTATTGTTTTCTTCTACTGAACGGCAGAAAAGAGGCTTTGAATTCAGTGAACTTATTTTATTTTTTTTTAATTCAGAGAACTTATTATTTTTTTTTTTTTAATTCACTGAATGTAATTTTATTTTTTTTTAATTCACTGAATGAAAATGAAATTGAATGAATTCAGTGGTGAATTAATTCAGTAAGGAATTCAGTAAGGAATTAATTCACTTTTTTCCCCCGTTCGATTTATAAAATTGAACGCGTTCACCGGTGAATTAATTCATTTGATTTAATAAAAAGAACTATTGCAATTGAATTAATTCTTAACAAAATAAATCGAACGAAAGCAAATATGAATTAATTCCATTCAATATATGGTGCTTAGTGAATTAATTCGTCGAATTTTTAATTCAGAATTGAAAAATTGAATTAAGGAATTAATTCTTCAAAGCTCTGACTATGGACACCTTCAAAAGACCTTCGGTACAAGTGACCTCAAAGCATATATACTACCAACTTCAATTTTTTTCTAGTTTGGTTTAGAATTTTGTTTACTTTTCAATCACAGTGTTTTAATATTTATGTCTGCGTTTTTTATACACAAACGGTAGGGTGGCAATGAAATATATGGACAAGAAGTTATATCTGAATTTTTATGAAACCCGAGCGTATAGCTGTGGCACTTAGTCTAATACTTGCAATTTTTTGGAACAAATCCAAAAAAAAAAATAATATTTTATTTAACATATATCTTGTGACACATCGTTTCTAACTGAACTTAGTATGCTGAACACGAATATCAAGTGCTACAATATTCCTGCCAGTGATATCAGCGAAAATTCAAAATTGAATTCTCATTGCCACCCTAACTAACGAGTATCTCTCGTTCTGTCTCTACGTACATAGTTTATTTTGTTTGATAGAGTTTATGAGCCTCAGGGGTAGTTGAAATCATGTTTAGAATTATTAAGTGGGTGGTGCATACCCACACGCATAATATTCACCATATAGATGGATTCCGATTCCGATGGCTTGGGTTTGGGTTGTTCATACCTGTATAAATGGTATATGTGTATGGATTTTATTTTTATGCCATAGATGGCAGTTTTTTGTGTTTTTCGTTATTTGTTGCCACATTCAAGAGGAAACCATACATAAAAGGAAAAACGTACGAAAAGTTTAATGAACCAAACGTGCCAAAATTACACAATTATAATACTTTTGTAGATCTGTGTGGTAAAAAAAGAAAAAAGAATATTAATATTAATATTTTTTAAATAATTCTTTATAATACATTTTATCATAATATTTTTTAAAAAAACAAAATTAAATTAATGACACTGAAATCCATATTTATTTAGACGTTAAGAAATCTCGGTACTAAAATCTACAAAGCTACCATGATTTTTAAAATTTATAAAGGCATGCCAAACTATTCAGCTAAACTTGGTAATAGGTGCGATATTTTCATGCGTAGAGTTGCATTTACAACTGCACCCAAATCCCAAGACCCACCTTTTTGTATACCTATCAGCTCAGAATCACTTTTCGTTTCGATTTAAAGATATCCGTCTGTCCCTTCGTCTGTCCATGTATTAAGATTTCATTGAAAATCTCATGTGGAATTCCGAGATTCCCTGTTGGAAACTTCCTGAGGAAGTAGTCTTTTTATAAATAGAAAAAGGGATTTTTGTGTCATAAAATACGAATTATATTTTCTTAATTTCATACCAAATTAAATCGAAACTTGTCGTATCGTTTAATAGATTTGGATTAGCACCAATACTGTTTGGAAATAAATTGTATCCAAATAACTTTTTAGGATCACTTTTAGAGCAGTAGTTAAGTGATGTTTAGTATGTTGTTTAGAATTACTTATAAAAAAAGCCCTAAAAAATACTAACGGATACTGTGGAAGCAGTGAAAGAATTGATTTTTTTAAGTTGTTCAGAATTACTTGTAAGAAAGCGGTAAAAATTCATTAACATATGCTTTGGAAGCAATAAAATAAGTGGTTTTGTAAAACATGCTTTCCATTTTGCTGGGGTATTGAATCCCTAATATAAGCAACCAAGTAACAAATAATTTTTGCGCTTACTTTCAAGCGAGTATAGAATTACTTGCAGTCCCTGTCGCTGACGGAGAAGTATAAAAATAAGTATTTAAAAAAAAATATTATATTTTTCAGGAAATTCCTCAATTACAATACAATCCAAAACATTTGTAAAAAATTTAGTTACTAATTCATTTGCTCACAAACCATCATTATTCTTTATGAGATACATGGATTTTAAAACTTTGACTTAGAGTACAATTTGTAATGACTTTTGTCAATTTATTTTAAAACTTTTCAAATATAAAACATCTTAAGTTACAGCCAGACAGTAATTTTCTCAGCTTGTAAATTAACGTTTGTTTATAAATTTATGTTAAATTATAACTTTTACTTATTTATATTTATTTTCTTTTTGTTTAATGTATATTAATATATTTGTCTTTTTTCTATCTTTCATTGCAGGTAATTTTCTTAAGATGTTAAAAAGTGGAAAACAAAGTTTTCATATTTGAACAAAAATCATAAAAAAACTTAAAATATCACACCATAACACTAATATTATATGTAAGTAAAAGTTAAACTGTTAAAAGTTATAAAAATAAAAAAAATAAAAATCACAACAACAAGAAGAACCTTAAATTGCCATGGAAGCAAAATACATAAGAAAATTTTTATACATATTAACAGGCTCCTTTTGAAAGACCTACTATTTCTATATAGAACTATATAAGGGTGGTACTTATGGAAACCCCTCGAAAAAAAAAAAATATTTTGAAAATATAAATTATATATTTTAAAAAAATTAAATAGGTATGCTAAAATGCCAAACGTATTTAACAAATTGTGAAAAATACTCCGGTGTAGGCATGTCCCTATCCGGATTTCATTCTTGCCTAAGGAAATCGTCAGGGGACGACACACAGTGCTTTGTCCCATAGACAAAAATAAAAAAAATAAAATAATTTTCAAAAATACATTTTTATAAAAACTTGTTCGTAGATTTGTTTTTTAATTACTTCAGTATATTTGTAGTTAAATTAAAATATGGACTTTAGTATATGTTTACAAAACAATTATTTTTAATTGCTCCGAAAAGCACATTTTTTTTTTGTTTAAAATCCAAAAATTACATACGTTTAATGGAGTATAAAAAAAATTATATAAAATTAGATTTTTTTTTCTTTTTTTGTAAGTCTATACCGTTATATAATAGATCATTAAAAAATTAGTTACAATTTTTACCACAAATTAAAAAAAATGGATTTTTTGAAATTCCTAAATTCATGATTTTACGCAATTAAGAGTGTTTAGTATTCAAACCATGTGACCCTTCCATTTTAGATATAGGTAGTGTTGAGCGGACTTTTGTAAAACACTACGAGGAACATTTTTGTGGAACATTCTAACCCTCTAACTCTTCAATTAAATGGATTTTTGTGGCCCCTTTTGAAAAAAGGACAAAAAAGACCCGTAAGTTGAAGAGTTAGAGGGTTAAAATGTTCCACAAAAATGTTCCTAGTAGAGTTTTACATAAGTTCGCTAAACACATCCCATACCTAAAATGGAAGTTTTCCATGGTTTATCCCTAAACTCCAGGTTTGTGGGACATTTGAGCACCAATTCTGAATAAGTACGAAATTAACCCTTAAACACATTTAAAGTTTTTACTTATTACTGGCACTTAAGTTAAATTTTCAATGCTGATGTCTTCAAAGATTTATAGTAGAATTTCATGACAAATATTTTTGCGGAACATTTTAACCCTCTAACTCTTCAACTTACGGGTCGTTTTTGTCCGTTTTAAAAACGGGCCAAAAAAGTCCCTTTAATTGAAGAGTTAGAAGGTTAAAATGGTCCACAAAAATATTCCTCGCAGTGTTTTATATAAGTTCGCTGAACAGACGATATGCCTAAAATGGAGGATTCACATGGTTTCCTATTTTAATCCTATTTAATTTTTTTTGTTTTAGAATAATTATTTTAAGCGTTTAA
Source organism: Leucophora obtusa (assembly GCA_949987735.1). NCBI lineage: Eukaryota > Metazoa > Arthropoda > Insecta > Diptera > Anthomyiidae > Leucophora > Leucophora obtusa. The sequence goes on from OX465299.1 coordinate 17,381,444, forward strand.
ACCCCATTTTTTGTGAAAAGCATTTTTTTTTTATTAATAGATTTTACCCAAATTTGGCACAAATATGCCTTGACCTTATTTCAATTCACGAGCTAAATTTCATCGCAATCGGACAATTTTTGCAGGTTTTATAATGATTTCAAAATAAAGGATATATGGCAGGACTAAGAGTCCTTGCTTCGATTTTGATAAAAATCTACACAAACGTTTCCAGTTTTATGTGCATCTCAATGGAAACTTCTTGTAATTTTACGTCCATTTATGTAGCTAATATAATATTTTTAAATTTCAGGACCTATGGGAGCTGGGCGTGTCCTTGGCTCGATATTTCCAAAAATTAAAATTTTTCTTAACTAAGGTGTGCTATGTCAGTATACCAAATTTCAAAACTCTGTCTCCACTCCTTCTATTTTTGCCCAATCGTTATATGGGATCAAAGCACTGTGCGACGTTTTTAGAACTTCTAGGAATAATTGTTAAGTTAAATTACAAACTCAATGAGAATTTCCTGTTCTCGTCTAGCAGCGTTATTAAACATTTAAAATATCAAAGAAAAACCAAAAACAACAACAAAAAGTTTTCCACAATTTGCTTTGTCATCTTCTTTAATTTATTTTTATCGGCATATAAAAGGAATTAAATGTGCTAAAATCCCAAAACTTATTTGACAAATTGTAAAAAATTATCCGTTGAAGGCATGTCCCTATCCGGATGTCAATCTTGCCTAAGGAAATCGTCAGGGGACGACCTTTTTAGAATTTCCCTCTTTCCGCCTCTTTAATTTTTTTCCGTAGCGCATAAAATTGTTCGCCCCACTTAGCAAGCCGCCGAGCAGTTTACACTGCCTGGCTTAAATATTTCTTGATTCTAAATAGAATATTGCAAAATCTCGGTATTCTCTTAATTTATATTCCAATAAAAAAGTTAAAAAATACCGCAAATTTATAAACAATAAATTTACTTGAATTTTTGAGTAAATATAATTCAAATGTATTTTTTTTTTCTTGTAAAAAATTTCAAAATTACTTAACAACTTTTTTGTTAAATGAACTAAAAATTTTAGTTAGTTAACTATTTCTATCGATAATATCTTTAAGAAAATACTGAACTAAAGAAGAAAAGTTTTAAAAGGTTTTTATTGAAATAAGTACTAATTCCGAAAAAAATTCAGAAAATTTTGAAAATGCGAGAATTTGTTGTGCCGAGCGCGACGTTTGGCAACGCCAATTATGGGTAAAAATCATTTAAGCAGCAGATCCGCAGACACCCCAGTCAGAAAAATACAAACGGGAAAGCGGGGGCCAAGCACTTTAACAGGTGGTACAAGTACTGGCAAAAAGTGCTTTCCCATTCCCAAAATGATAACATCATTAGACAAAAGGACCGGCTGTTCAAAAAGCGCCGCAAAAGTACTGGAGGAACAAAATTTTTAAACGTTGGCAAAACGCTGGCAAAACCAATAAATAGGTGGTCTGGAAATATATTTAAAAATAAAATTAAAAAAAAGTTCATATGTATTTTTTTGGTCCTGCCGTGATTTGAACCCAGGCCGTCAGATTGGCAGACGATTGCTCTACCCACTGAGCTAACGAGACATATAATATTTAATGGCTAAACACATATATATATTCGTTAGGGCCGCACTAAACACATAAATGAGTGATAATAGCTGGACAACTACTGGCTGTGCCAAAATGCTTGTACTGGCACACAATTTTTTGTAACTAGTATGCCAGTGTTGGGAGGGCAAAAAAAAAGTTGGTCTTGAAGGAGTTTTCCCACAAACAAGAAAATTGATTTTATAAAACAAAAAAAAATTTAAATTAAAAAAAATCCAAAAAAAATTTTTTGCTTGCAACCGGATTTGAACTCGGAACCTTCCGACTACAAACAGTTTTTAACAAAGCGTCAGCATTTTTATAAAATCATTGGTTTTCCAGTGAATTGATTTTTGTACCCCTGGTAGCATTGGCTAGGTAGCACTGGATAACCACTGGTTACAAACCTTGGCATATCACTCTAAGCCAATTCTTTGCCAGTGTTTTTTTTTATAAACCACCGAAATATTTGTAAAATAAATACTGCTAAACGCTTTCCGCAAACGCTGGCAAAGCGTCCCAAATGAGTGTTCTGCCAGTCATTTATTTTTAATACCGTGGTTACCCAGTGGAATGCCAGTGCTTCATTTTTTGTACCACTGCCGATTTCTGACTGGGTCGCTTTAATCGTCTTATAGAGTTCTGAACTAGTTCAGTACAGTAGTTCTAGTACATGAACTAGCTCAATTGAACGATTCACTGAATTGAAAGATATGACATCATTCATTGTTTTCGTTCTTTTCAATTAAATTATTTAAAGAATTGTTTTTTTTTCTTTTCTTGATGATTTTAGTCTATATGCCCTAAAATTAATGAAAAAAACAACATTTACAACATGAATTGTGCAGCAAAAAATTGTCAAATGAGCGACACAGTTCACTAACTGCAGTTCACAGCTGAAAACAAAAGAGAGCGAACGACCGATTTGAACGTACTAGTTCAATCAATTGTATTGAACGATAATAACAGAGTCACCAAAATGAACGACTAAACCCAATTTTATCGTCGTAGGTGAAGGTTGTGAACTTTTCTTGGAATCATAATATTTTTAAAAATCATCTCAAACCTCATTAAATTTTTAACGAAAATAAGAGTCAACCTAATAATACCTTCATTCTATAGCATACATTCAAAACATTATCAACTAATATTACTTGCAATAGCACACCCAGAAAAAGGTAATGCCCTAAAAGCATAATAAACTCGCATCATTAAAGTGTCACAATAACATAATAAAAGCCAGAAAAATGGCAAATAGCAGCCGTCGAGGCAACAAAACTACAAAAAAAAAAAAATGTGTATATATTGTAACAAAATTTTGCAATTTGTTGTTAAAATCTGCTTTTGTCAGTCTTTTAATAAAATTTTTACCAAATTGTCAGTACTAATAGAAAATGTGCCATAAACAAAAAACTACAATATATATAGAGGTGTTTATGTGTGCTTATACATACATACATATTTACTATGTGTAAGCAAATTTTGGTATGTGTGTGTAAGTTAAAAATTACACATGTGTTGTTGTTAACACCAAAGTCGTTGTTGTCTTGTTTCACAGTGTTAGTGTCAAAGTGTGAAAATCCCTTTTTTCATATTATTTAACACTTTTTTTTATGAAGCTGCGGTTTTTATGCAACGTTAGCTTTTATGATTATGACACCTTTGCACCTTTAAACAATAACAACATTTATAAGCTAAGTAATCTTTTTTGTTTTCCTGTTTTTTTTTTATAGTACATATTTTATGCCACATTTCACATAAAAATAAAATATTATTTCCATACTCCATTATAAATACAAACAACAAATTGACAAATTAGGTTGCGTTTTTTTTAACCCTTATAAAAAAATATTGTTTTATTACCAAATTTTTTCTTAAAAAAATACCAAATAAAATAAAATTCTGTGTAAATTTTATATGAAATTAAATTTACCCAACAATATTTGGGGTGTAATTTGCTAAAACACTTCGGTGAAGTGTTGCGTTATTTCTATAGAAATTGTTTTTGTTACAAAAACAATTTACATTGAAAGTTCCCTTCACCTCACCCAAGTGTTTTACAAAATGAGGCACTTATTGTCAGTTATGAATAAAAAAAATACCCAGGAAAATTTTCTGCTCCAAAGAATCAGTTTTATAATAGATACTTTTCTTCATTTGAAATTGTCTCAAAAGCAATTTCTTTCATAGCTACAATTAACTTGAATAAATTTTTCAGGGTTTTTTTTTAGCTTTGATATATTGCTAGAATTCGTAATACAAATTTGTCAGACATCTAAATTTATTTTCAAATTTTTAACAACAAAAATTCGCATAATATAAATAATTTTATATTAACCTCTTAATTCTCATCTATTTTATGAAAATTTTGTTTAAAATACAACGTATACTTAATATTATATATTTTTAATATCAACCTAAAAATAGGCTACAATATTTATTTATACATACAATTCCACAGAAAACTAATGAAAAGACACATAAATTATTTCTCTTATTACTCTATTTTCAAAATATTCTATTTTTAAAACTACCCCTAAAGCTGTGCTATACATTTCTACATATTTTATATTTTAGAATAGAAAATTATCTTATATATATCACTTCATTTTAAATTAAATTATTTGTGTACAATACAAGAATTTATTTGTTAAAATTTTCAACTACATTTTCTACCACTTGAAAAAAAAATTGTTGCTTGAAAAATTAAAAGAAAAAATATTTTGAATGATACTCAATACATAACAAGCAAGCAACAATTTTCAAGCCTATTGTTATTTCAAATAAAAATAATAAAAAACAACTCGACAAAGAAAAGAAAAAAAAAAAGAAAACAAAATATTGTTCTAGAATATTTTCATTTCCAAGTAGAGAAACAAAATTGAAAATTGAAGTATTACATACAATTGTATGACAATGCTTAAAACACTGACAACAGACTCTGAAACACATACAGACATACAAACATACATTTTGAAATATTTTTATAAAGGACATCATCCATATATTATATATGTATTGTAGTTTCTTCATTCTACATACATAGTCTTATTTATAATGCTGAGTAGTAGTAATCGTACACCCAAAATAATAAGTCTGTGGGCTGAACTGAAAAATTCGTTACTTTAACAAAATTTATTCCTGTTTTTTTTTTTGGCTTCAAATAAAATTTGTTGATTTTAACAATTTTTTTGTGAAATTTAACAAATCTAAATTCAAGTACAAAATCTGTAAGACTACAGTTTTATTTGTAATTATACTGAGTCATAGAATTTGTTCAAATTTAGGTTCTCGGGACTCTCCCCAGGCCTAGTCCATATCATCTAAGGGCATTTAAGGTAGACCACCCAAATTTGCAAAAGTATTTTTTTGTTCGCTCCACCGGGAGTTTCCGATAGATTGGGCATAAAATATTATATGTGTATGAAAATGGCATCTCTCGGGCGCATCCCAGCAAAAAAATTTTAGTATTTTGGAAGCAGTAAAAATACGAAGCGCTTAAAAACGCGCTACAAATTCTGCTTTACAGAGTTGCGCCACTTTATGCGTATACAATACACAAAAAATTTTGCAAAACTGCCTTAAACGAAGCAAATCGTAAGCAAGTTATTTAAAAAATTATAGTGCTACGCTATTCCCTTACGACGAAGCAGGTTGTAAGGGAGTAAAATAAAATGTAAGTTATCCAAAGATTAATGCGCACGAAATCTGAGTCATCTCAATCGTGTTTTACCCTTTAGTAGAGTTTAATGTATAGACGCCACATAAACATGAGTCAGTCTGCATTTTGAAGTCGGCAAATGAATGCATTTATTTTCATAAGAAGTCGCGTTTAAATGCGCTCAGTGAAAATCATGAATTCACTGCATCTTTTCAGCAGCAAAAAAAGCACTTTTTCCAAAAAAAGTGCATGAATTTATTTGCGGTTAAATGCACTTACGAAAAACATGAATTTACTGCAATTTTTCAGCAGCGAATAATGCGCTTTTTCTCACAAAACAACGTGCTTCCAAGCGGGCCCTTTGTATGGAATAATCATGCCTTCCGTAAGCAGCTTTGTAAGGGATTAATTTTATTTATTCCCTTACAAAGCTGCATCCAGCGAAGCAGGTTTTTTGCTGGGATATTACCTAAAAACACTTCAAAGCTTTTTTTGCGCTATAACTCCTAAATTTAGTGTTTTCCCAAAAAATACCATATAAGTATTTTTATGCAGAAGGAGAGGACAAACACTCTCTTCGTACTAATCTCTGGCCTAAGTAATACTTCTCGTGGCGTTTTAAGCGGATAGAATCAAAATTTGTGTTAAGAATTAATTTTAAAGGGCCCTCGTTAAAATTTGGACAGAGACAGTTAGGTTAGGTTATCATTTTTTTTTATAGAGTAAGATATATTGTTTTTAAAAACCCATTACATTTGCAACATAGATCTCTTATTCCACGAAAGAAAGACCAAAATCGGACTTAAGTTCCTATTTATTATACGTTGTGCACATGCAAATGTAGTGCTATAGAGCAGCATATTTGATAAATTCCCTATATTTCGTGGTTTATCAATGGAGTAAATACCTAGCTAGAAATATACAAGCAGAAAAGCGCCGGCGTGGCACTTTAACAAGTCCTGGCAAAAAGGGGTTTTCCAATCCCTTCTCGATTTCATAAACAAATTTATAAAACTTAAAAAATTTGTATGGGGATCAGCTTAAGGGTTGAATATAAGGGGTAGATATGTTCCGAAAAAATGTTAAGGTTGTCCTCTAGGGGCACCCTTGGGACAGTTAGAGCGATGGGAGCAAATTTTATAAAAATATCATTTTTGTATGGGAGCCCTCTTACGGATAAGAGATAGGAGATTGGTATGTTTGAAAAAAATGTTGGAGGGGATGAATTAATGGGGGTCGATCATACATTCCACCCCTCTAAAAGGCGCCATGGGACCGGTGAGAGCTGATTTCATAAAAAAAAATTATAAAAAATAACAAATTTGTATGGGGACCGCCTTAAGGGTTGAAGATAGAGGGTACATATGTTCCGAGAAAATGTGGGGATTAAGAAAATATTGGGGGTCAGTTATACATTTGACTTCTCTAGGGGCACCCTAGGACAGTTAAAGCGGGGAGAGTAAATTTTATTAAAATGTCATTTGTATGGGAGCCCTCTTACGGAGTGGAGATAGGGGATAGGTATGTTCGGAAAAATTGCTGAAGAGAACAAATCAATGTGGGTCGGTCTTACATTTTACCGCTCTAGGGGCATCTCCGGGGAAGTTGTGGGGATTTTTGTGGATTTTTAACCCTTCACCACCACCTTTCACCCCGATAAGGAACCATTTGTCCCCACCCCACCTCTATATAATTATATCACGCTCTTCCAAGTGATCTTCAGTAGAACTTCAATATCACTGTTTATTTAGTTTGTTTGTATAGGTAATTTGTATACCTATATCTGTTTAATTACTCACATATTACTTTGAGTGTAGTAGTAGTTTGTATGCCAATGCTGAAACTATACTTGTTATTGTGTTGATGAGTTGAGAGTATATAATGACGATGAGCATGATGTTGATGATGACGTTGAGATGTTATTGCATGTTGGCAACATTTTTTTGTTGTTGTTTATAAAAGAATGCTTGTCTGCCAACAAAACAATATCACAAAAAATATATTCCATACCTTTTCATATAAAGTTATGTATATCGATGATGTATTGTTGTAAATTATTTATTTTTTTTTCTTCCTAGAGAACAGCCGTCATAATTTTTTTATAAAAACTGTTGCTTTTTTATTGTTTGATCATCATTGTCAGAGTTAATATCAACAACAGACATTTTAATAATAAAAAAATTATAAAAAAAATATGGAAAACTTTAAATGAATTTTTACTTTGTTTAAAAATTTCATTCATATTTTATGCACACTACTACAAAAACATACATACCTACATAAATAAATATAATAGTTCCATAGTGTTATATCAACATTTATACAACATCCCAATAACCAACCAATGAACCATTACAAAACAATACGCATACAATATGTTTTACAACAAAATTTTATTGCCCACTTTTAAGCCACAATATCTCTCGCTTTGGCATGTGTATTGGTTAATACGTGTAATGGTTTTGTGCCTTGCATTGCATTGTATTGGTTGTTTTGTTTTTTATACACATATGTGTTGGTATTTTGACAGCTAAAGGGTGTTTTAATAGTTGTCAATACTCGTATTTACATATAGAATTTTAACGTAAACTTTATGCAATTTATTATTTTTTTTTTTTGCTAATGGCTTTAACTTTCTGAAGCAATTTCTAGAAAGAATTAAATAAAAATTTACAATTTAATTAAATTAGTTGAATTTTTTTTTATAATTTTACATGAAATATTTTGTCACTGTAGTTAAAAGTTTTTTTTTTATATATTTTTTGTGTCAAATTAGTAGGTTAATTTAGTTAAAGTGCACTTTTTATAGTATAATTATGTAATAAATTTACAAAGTATTGCATACTTTTAATAAGTTTAAAAGTTAAAATATTATAGCATACATTAGGGGTCACAATATCATTTTAACATGATACACAATAACTTAATGTTCTCAGTCATTTGCACCTTTTATTAAAGTAAAAATTTATGTACAAAAATTTACCTATCACATAAAATTATAAAGTGCACTTTTAATATAATAATCTTTCAACACTTTTTGTTCAGTAAATCTGTTTAATCAGTACTCTAAAGTAGTTTTCTGTAATTAAAAATGTATTTGCTAAAATATGCGCTTAGGTCTGAAAGCTGTAAGTGTGTAAGTGTTAGTGCATACTCAAGAGTAAAAGATAGAGCAAATATGTTCAAAGTTGATCTGTACAAAACGGTTGGCACAACAAACGTATAGTAAACAATAACTTTCTAACTGGTTCCATTTACCCCTTAGGACACCTTAAAAATTAGTTGAAAAGTATTCTTTATTTGGAGACCACCCATTACAAGGAAATTATCTGTGGATAAAATTTTTTGTAGAATAGCCATTGTAAAGTTGCAGATCACGAAAATCGAATCAAAAAGTGCTATACAAGAAATTATAGGTCGTTAAAGGGTTCAATGTAGGCCAACATAGGGGTCTGAATAATATAATATATAAAATATTATTTAGATTTTATATGAACGATTTAATAGTTCAGTGTGGTTGAAGTATGATACCAATTTCTTTTAATAAAATTTGCTCGTGCCGAAAATCGAACCTTGGACTTCAGTTTGCCAGTCTATAGCTCTAAAATCTGAGATATCTGGACAGGTTTTATTTAACAGATCGCCACATACAAAAACTAAAAAAAAATTGTCGTTATATAAATATTAGAGTTCTTCACAATAATTTGATTTTCGGATATCATCACTTTTTTTAATGTTTTTGCATAGAAAACAAGAATTGCGTTTTTTTCTTTTTTATTTTAACTCCTTCCACTGGCGCAAGTCGGCCAAAAACGCTAATTTTAAGACCCTTTTCCTCCAGAGCAAAAACAGCTGCATTTATAGGAAATCTGATTTTACCATTCGATTCTACAACAAAATTTAATACACAAAACTTTTTTTTTGCATTTTCAAAATACACCAGATAGACATTAGAGTGGTTCGAAAATCCGCTTTTTTAAAAAATTTCTAAAAAGTAATTTTTTTATTACACACAATGAAAATGTATTTCCGGTGGAGTACATGGGTATTGGATATACCGCGAACCGTTAAAAAGTTATTAGCTAATCAAATTTGGATTTTTTTTTTTTTAATTCAATGAAAAAGTATTTGAGCTAATTAAAATGCAGCTTTCAATACTCGCTGCCGCATTATAAATTTATTTTTTAGTAATGACAAAATAATTTGTAAGTTTTGTAATATTTATTACAAAGATTTTTTTTACTAAACATATTTGATTACTAAATAACTTTTTAACGGGTCGCGGTATATCAAAAATTTTTGTACCAATATTCTCAGCAGGGAATACATTTTCATTGTGTGTAATAAAAAAGTAACTTTTTTGAAACTTTTGAAAAAAGTGGATTTTTAGACCACTCTAATGACAATCTGCTGTATTTATAAAACGCAAAAAAAAATTTTTTATATTAGTTTTTGCTGTCGAATCGAATGGTAAAATCAGATTTCCCAGAAATGCAGCCGTTTTTGCCCTGCAGAAAATGGGTCTCCACATCCGGGTTTTTGGCCGACTTGCGCCAGTGGAAGGAGTTGAAATAAAAAAGAAAAAAAAACGCCATTCTTTTTTTCTATGCAAAAACTTTAAAAAAAATAATAATATCCGAAAATCAAAGAATTTTTTTTTTTTTTGACGAACCCTAATATTTATATTAGGCCTTTTTTTTTAATCACCGAATTTATTTTTGGATTTATTTTATTTTGTTAAAAAATCCATATTTTGGTTTTTAATTTTCAAAATTTATAATTTTTATTAAAATCTAATACTTATTCGCCAATAAATTGTGCAAGAAAATCATTAAATTTTTTAAAAATGTGAACACAGGAATTGAAGTAAGCTAAATCCAAAATGGATTTAAAAAATAAATAAATCCGTTTTGGATTTAACTTAATTTTCTTCCAGAAATTTAATTTTCGCAAAATAAAATTTTTTTTAGTAGGTTTGAGGTTAAGAAGAAGAATAAACCTTCCTCAAAAGTTATAAACACATTAAATTTGCAAATCAGACTAGATCTAGTTTCTGCCTTTTTATGGACAGGCTTCATCAGTGATCTTCCATTAAATTGTATTATTGTTTATATTTTTATTGAGAGATTGTCTCTATATGAATAATTTCAGAAGTGATCAAACAGACATATACAAACATTCTACTTCAGATTATCTCTGTTTATCTTCTTATTTCCTCCTTGTCACCTTTTCACAAATATTGCCATATTGACGTATGGTTTGTACGTACAAGTGCAGGCATTTTGTGTATATTGGAGACGGAAAATTTTTCTTTTACATTATATTAGGGAACAAGTGTTAGATTTGGATAAAAATATAAAATTTTAAAAATTAAAAAACAAAATATGGATTTTTTAAAAAAATAAAATAAATCCAAAAATAAATCCAGTGATTAAAAAAAAGGCCAATTATTTCCGTTTCTACACTGGGACAAATTACAAATTTCGTCACAAATTTTTAAAACGATTTAAAATTTTGCCAATTTTTAACGCAATTCGTAATTTTATAGTTTGATTTAAAAATGTACTAATTTTAGCAACCATGTTAGCACATTAATTACATATTTTTCTTAAACAAATAAGTAATGAAATTCTCAATATGTTTTCAAACAAAACGATTTGTTTTTTTTTTATATACATAGATATCTATTCACACACATCAATACATATTCAGTAAATGATAATAAATTACAAGAATAAAATCTCATTATATATACAACCATATTCATTTACATATGTTGGTAATAGTTAAATAAGAACATCCCAGCAAATTTATCAGTTCTAAAGAAACAGTTGTAGAACAAGTTCTTGTTCAATGAAACTACAATAATTCTACTTTCAGTGTTACCAAGTGTTTGAGTTTATTACAAAAGCAACCGATTTTGCAGAACTAGTGCTAGAACTGATTGGTAATAAAAGATTTTTTACTACAGTTAGCGGTTTAAATTTTATATTATTCACAATTCCCCAATGTTTAATAGTCGATCTTTTTAACAGCTCAGATGCTACTACCGACAGGAGAACTGGAAGTGATTACCACAGAATCTGTTCTTGAACTTATTAAATGAGCAACCTGTTCCAAAATATTGTATATTTTCATTACATTTACTATCCAGCGAAATTATCGGATGCAAAGAACCGGTTGTAGGACAACTTGCAACCTGTTCTAATTAATGTTCTATCATCGGTGATTTTTTGAGTTTGTCCCAAAAGCAACAGGTTCTTTTCCTCCAAACTAGAACAGGTTGCTTTGGAAACGATTCTAGAACCAGTTATATAACTGGTTCTGCGACAGTGAAATCTTCCAATTTGACTTCCAGAAATCAGTTCTAGAACCTGATCCACCTTTTCTACAACAAATTCAGAGGTAAGCAGTTCAAAAAAATTTTGCTGGGTAGTTTTTGTATCCTACACCACTTTGTGGCACAGGGTAAATTAGGATTATGCTGCTCTTTGTAAGTGAATGTTATGATCGTAATATGTTATGATCATAATATGATCCTAATGATCATAGTATTATTCTATTTATCATAATGTATTCCTAATGATTGATCATAAATGATGACTGAAATATTTTATGATCATAATATGATCTTAATGCTCATCATATGATCCTAAGGATAATGGTAAGGATACTGAATGATTATAAACTCGTCATCCGTGATCATAATATGGCCAGTTAGAATCATTTTTATGATCACTAGAATCATATTATGATCATTTTGTTTCAACAGTCTTGTTCAACTATATTTTTTCTCTACGTGTACAGAAATTAATGGGCGTAGAACCGCCTTATAGTACATCGATCAAATCACAATAAATATCTGGGTCAATTTAAAGATTTCCGTTCATCCTTCTTTCCGTTAATAGCAATACACACCACACTATATCGTGTAGGGTATGAGTATAATATGTTAATGTTTGTTAGCATCAAAACTAATTGATCTACACCCAGTTTTTAATACACTTCACTATATTTGTTAATTGAAATTCCCTTTTCGGAATATTGTCCGCTTTCCGGAAAATCCCCAAATCGTACTGTGGTCTAGGGTATCATGTAGTTGCCATGCCCGACTTTAACTTTTTTCAGACTTGTTAAATTTTATTTTCTCATTTCAATACAAACCACCAAGTATAAATTGTTTAACAAAATATATATACATATGTACGTATATGAAAATATAAGAAAAAAGTAGAGCAACATTATACATGCGAATGGTATTATTGTCTACAAATAAATGCAGTATAAATTTCATATTACCTCTACACACATATTCACACTTCTTTTTTTTATATCCTTTTAATGTGAATTCTATATTCACACACACACACACACACACATTTACACTCACATATCCTTAACCATATATTTGTATACCCTACATCAATACGTTGTAAGGTTAAAATGAGTTTGTACTGTTATTTGTAACAATCAAAAATAGTGGTCATAGACACCAACTTTTAGAATACAGAACGAGTCAGCATCACTTTCTGAGAATATAAAGTGATTTCCGTCTATGAGTCCTGCACTTCAAATAATACGTCAGTAGAAAAATCTGTCAAACGGGTTTGAAATCGATTTGACTAATTTTTAACAACCTTTTAGTTGAAACACTGATTTAATCCTCAGTACTTTAACAAATTATTAGTGTTAATTTTCAAAACTATTTATAATTCATTTCTAAGAACCCATTCGTCAGATTTTACACAATTTATTGTGTAAAATTTAATTTGCCCGGTAGATGGAGCCACCAGTGTATTCGAAGTTTGAAAGATGGTTCTGTTTCTTTTCCTCCCGATTTTTTAAAATGGCCAAAATTTACGAAAATTTCGACCACTTCTAACCGCGCAGCACCCCCGTGGAAAGGTTATCTCTATCCAAAAATAGACAATGGTGGGGCCATGGACCTTTGGAAATTTTTACTAAAAAATTCCCACTTCATACAATGGCCTATATCTCGAAAACTAAGCGAGATATAGCAAAACGGAAAAAATGTTTGCTCCTCTGGAGTGCCCTTACATGCCCTTAGATGATATGGACTAGGAGAGAGTCCTGAGACCCTAAATTTTAACAAATTTTATGACTCAGTATAATTAAAGATAAAATTGTAGTTTTACTAATTTTCTACTTAAATTTAGTTTAGTTAAATTTAGCAAAAAATGTTTTAAAATCAAAAAATTTTATTTTATGCCAAAAAACAGGAATAAATTTTGTTAAATTAATAAAAATTTTATGTTCAGCCAACAGACTTATTATTTTGAGTGCACAGGTCGCATGTACAAAGATAATTTTATGAATTTTAAATGACTCGCATTTGCTCAAGGATAAACGTATTGACTTTTGTTGGAATTGATCCATCCCAGTGTAGAAACGGTAACGACATATCATTATTTTTTGGACTACCAGTAATGACACCCACTTACCTTCTGTATTATTTTAAAACATATTATAATGAGTTACTGATAATGACTTATTTTTATCATTATTTCAAATAGAAACTAATTTTTTAGATTTTTTTGAAAAATTTTTGAAATCTATTTTTAGACTCAATATTTTTAAACACTGGTAAGGATATATGTAACCACATATTTTTTGATTTTTTGTATGTTGGCGAGTAACCTTACTTGTGTGCAGCAGGTCAATTATGTTTTTATCTATTAAATATTACATGTCGATATAGCTCAGATGGTAGAGCTGTTGACTGGCAATCTGTAGACCCAGGTTTGATTCCCGCGCCAGGAATTTTATTAAAAAAAAAAATACAATAAAAAATGTTTTTTTTTAAATAATTTATTTTTTTTTAAATCTATTTTTAGACTCATTATTTTTGTCAGTACTGGTAAGCACATAGGTAACGATATATTTTTTGATTTTTCGTATGCTGGTGTGTAACGACAACTCATTATTTTTCGCGACATCGCCATATAAAGGTAATAAGAAATGTAATAACAAAAGTAACTAGTTACCATTACCAAGTATGTAGTTACATAACCTCATATCTGGTAATGATTTTCTACACTGGGTATGTGAGTCATATTTGCCCAGCTAATACTTGCAATTTTAATTTTGTGTTTAGTATATTTGTGGAACGCAAGCATAATAATAATAAATATATATACATATATATGTTTGCCGGTAGATGTATTTCATTTTATTCAAATATATATATATTAGGGCGGGTCGATTTATTTTTCATCAATTTCCCTACGATTTCCGTATTCTATGGGTTATTCCATGAAAATTTGCCAAAGGAACCATACCTCTATCGTTAAAATCGAGTCCCCTACTTTTTGTTGGTAGATTTTTTCCCAAATTGACGTTCGTATGAAATATTACCTACACGTTCACATCCATAACTCAAAAACTATCGATCGGGTTTAATCGCCAGTAGGCGCGTTGGAAAGGTGAGCTCATTTTGATCAAAAAAATCTCCAACATTGGTCCAACGGTTCAAAAGTTACGGGCATTTTTGTCCAAATTTTGGAGCATTTTTCCATAAGGGACATAAGAAATAACTTTTTCCTATAACACTGTTTCTATAATGATGTAACCAGCACCATCTAGACACTTCTGGCAACACTACTTAATTGTGTTTACTTTAATAAATTTTGTGTTTAAATAAAGTTAAAGTAAATCAATTTCAAGGACTTATTAAATCAAGGACTTATTATTTTAACAATATTTTAACAGCGATTATAAAAGGATAATCGTAACAATATTTAATTCTTTTAGTGACGGTTTAAAAAATGGATTCAGAGCCTGGTTCATCGCAAAATCCAACAGATACCCAACGCAGTAGTTTGCAACATTTGGTCTCTCATGATGTTTTTTCTTTTGGCGTGGCCTGTGAATTACCTGATATTAATCTGTCAACTAAACGAGATATATTGAAGTTCTATTTTTTCTTGGCCGAACGTTCAAAAGCCCAAAGCAAAATGTTTTCGTATAAAAGATTTACTCCCCAAGTAGCAGACAGATTGTTAGAAATTTGGAATCAACTTAATATTGAACTTATACTCAAAGGTAGCATCATTAGAAAATTGAATAATATGCTTGACGCATATAGTAATGCAGATAAACAACGAGTAAAACGCGCAACAGAATTCAAAAAATTCGTAGAATCAACAAACCAATTATTCAACATTGGAAAATGTAAATGCAACTTGAAAGAAAACGACTGCTCATGTGGATCTATCCCAGAAAACTTAAAAGATTTCATGCGCGATCAATATAATGACAGAATACAAACGATACCGGAACACGATAATGGAAGTGAAGAGACGATACCAACGGCTATACCAACAATCTCAGTGAGCAACGATCCTACATACGAACCACATTATGACGAAATGGAAGTTGATGTGAGAGGAGGTTCAGAATTAGTTCTACCACCACAAACATACACTCCCAGATACAATACTAAAAACTATGCAATGATGTGTGACAGATTTGGTGTGCATGATAGGATGGGATCAGCATTGGCAACAGCTCTGATGGAAGACCTGGGCGTAAAAGATGGTCATGACAATCTTGTCATCATGGATAAAAGTAAACTTCGTAGAGAAAGAGAAAAATGGAGACAAGACGCACTTCGTAAGCGGTATGATGGCTCGAATTTGATATCATTTTCATTCGACGGCAGGAAAAATGATGCTCTAACTGTATAAAAAATTGATGAGAAATTGCATCCAAGGATGGTTAAAGAACCTCATCTAGTTGTTTTGAGGGAACCAAAACCTCAATTGATAGGCTACACAAAACTAGAAAGTGAAACTGCGGCAAGCAAAGTCAACAAATTGATCGAATTCTTCCAAGAAAAACAATTGTCTCTAGATTCATTAATTGCCATATGCGCTGATGGTGAACCAACAAATACTGGCGTACACGGTGGAATTTTGCGACTATTCGAAAAACAGTTAAAGAGACCACTGCACTGGTTTGTGTGTCTTCTGCACTTTAACGAGCTGCCGTTTAGACATTTGTTTGACACTTTAGACAAATCAACCACCACTGGACCACGATCAACTACCGGAAAGTTGAGCTCAAAAATTGCTGATTGTGAAAATCTTCCGGTATGTAATTTTTATAGCTGATTCTTTACCATTTTTTATTCTATTTTTTAGCTTTTATGTTTTCTTTTCAGGTGGTAACCGATTTTGAGGAAATCGCTTTGGAAAATATGCCTCCTGGTGATTTAAATCCAGAAGAATTATCTACTGATTCGAGGTACTTGATGTTAATGACCAATGCAATTTCTAATGGTGTGGTTCCTGCGGATTTGTCTCACATAAAACCAGGGCCAATTGCACATTCTCGTTGGCTCACCAAAGCCAATAGATTATTACGGTTGTATGTGACAACTAATAATCCAACTGAAAATTTAAAAATTCTGGCTAACTATATAATAAAAGTATACACGCCAATGTATTTCAATGTTAAGTATTATAGCTCTGCCGCATACGGTAGTACATTACTTTTTAAATTTATTACTTGGACACGATTTTTGCCACCGAATTTACTTGGAGTTGTAAATACAGTAATTCAAGATAATCCATATTTTGCACACTCAGAAAATATCTTGCTATCTATGTTATTTGATGATAGAATGGAAAAACGAAACATTGCTATAAAGAAGATTTTACATTACCGAAGAGATATTGTCGACCCAACGGAACTTAGAGTTTATAAAAAATCTCTTATAAACTTTAATTGTACTGAATATACAAATATGATTGATTTAAATGACGATACCATTTTATTCGAACCACCGTTTACGCAAAGTTATTCGTATGAACATTTGGAGGGATATTTAAATTACGAAGTGCCACCGTTCGATGATCCACAAATTCCTTTACACATTCAAGGAACGGAAAGACATGTCCAATTGCTGGCTGCCACTGCTAAACGAGTTGCAGGAAAGAATGTAGAAGGCGCTATGGCGACGACATTAGAGAGCCGTACGAAAACACCCAGACTTGAAAGCAAACAAGACTTTCAGAAAAAATAATGGTTTTTTTCACATTTTGTCTTTTACTACACTCAAACTGAATATTTTTTTTGATAATAGGTTGATAGATACTTTATTATCTCTTAATTTGAATTTTTGTACAAAAAAAAATAAAAAGGGAAAAAAAAACAAAAATTTGGTTTTATGTGTTATTTTGTTTTAGCAATATCGCATGAATTAATCAACCGAATTCGATAAATTTGGGCTTAAACTCTTCGTTTTGAATTGTAAATTGAATAAAATAATGGATTGAGCCAAAAAAATGGCCATGAAAGTAATATTCTTGGACAAAATCATGAAAAAAATGGAAAAATGCTCCAAAATTTGGACAAAAATGCCCGTAACTTTTGAACCGTTGGACCAATGTTGGAGATTTTTTTTTTGTAAATTGATCAAAATGAGCTCACCTTTACAACGAACCTATGGCGATTAAACCCGATCGATAGTTTTTGAGTTATGGATGTGAACGTGTAGGTAATATTTCATACGAACGTCAATTTGGGAAAAAATCTACCAACAAAAAGTAGGGGACTCGATTTTAACGATAGAGGTATGGTTCCTTCGGCAAATTTTCATGGAATAACCCATAGAATACGGAAATCATAGGGAAATTGGTGAATTTTTTCACTCCCTACAAATCGATCCGCTCTAATATATATATATATATATATATATATATATATATATTTACAAGCGATAATATTATATATGCAAGCAAACATATTATATTAGAAATACGGAGAATATAATTTTAAAGTTTTTTCCAAACATATATATTACCAGGAAATATATTTCCAGCAGGGCGTTTTTTTCAGCGCGTATGAATTTGAGCTAACATCTGGCCATGTTTGGCCCTAGTCCCTATATCACCGATTTTTTCTTAAATACTACTGATCAGAAAAAAAATCAAAATTTCGCCTAGAAATTTTAAACATTTTTGAACACAAATCCGTGTCGAGCAATTGCGGATCGCAATTTTTGTTAAGTTTTAGTCAGAATAGTGTAGGGTCTCATATGATCGGTCTTGTCTTACTTAATTTCCTTTATTTGTTATATGTATTTGTATGAGGGTAGACAAGTTACACATGTTTCTAATATATGAAAAAAAAAGAAATATAAAAATGTTTAAATGCATTGTTGATGATGATGAAGTGGAGCAGTATGAGTAGTATTTTTATGTTAGAGTGGAGGGAATACAAAAACTAATATAGCTGTAGAATTTATATTTACAACTTTATTGTATAACTACAACATACTTTAAAGAGTATTTATATATTACACTATGCAACAAATTTAGGGTCATGTTATAATGCGTTAAGGGCGTAAATACTGTAACAACAGCATTTTAAAAGTCATATTTGAACGGTGGTCAAAAATTCAATTAACAATATTTTTAATATATTATTATTTAAAAATCATGTATTATTCAAAAATATCAGTTTTATATTTCCCCAGCCAAAATCGCCAGAGTTGCCACTTCGTTACTGGCCTTTTTTAAAAAAGGCAAAATCGGCTGCAACTGTGCAGACTTCATTAATTATCGGAAAATAAAAATGTAAAGTGATTCTTAATCCCAAATAAATTCTCTAGTCCCTATTGTGGCCCGATTTTTATGTTTAAAAATTTTTTTTAACAAAGTTGCCACACAAACTTAAACATTTCGAAACAGGCAAGAAAAAACACATTTGCTCGGGGATATAAAATTTATTTTACCAAAATTCAAAAAAAAAGGGCCACGATAAGAACTAAAGTTTTTTAATGCCTACGAAAGAAAAAAACCCGGATCAAAATCGGTTAACCCGCCTTGGCTGTACATTGGCAGCCGATTTTGAACTCAGGGTTGTGGAAAAACGCGTTTAAAGTTGAAAATTAATTTTACGCTAAAAAACCAGCAAAATTTTAAAAAACTGTGTATGAACAAAATTTATACCTCGCAGTTTTCTACATGTGCACCAAATTTGGGAAGAATCGGATAAAGAGTATTTTATATATTAACCCTAATATTCTTAAAAACGATGGTAGAGAATTTATTAGACATTTCATTTCTGTCAAAATCTTTTATTTCATACATTTTTTAATTTGTTTTGTATTTGTTGTTTATTTTTTATATACATTGATTACTTTTATGGCTTATTAAAAGCCATCAAGTACCTGCCTCATATAACGTGCCTTCGCCCACCATCGAGGAATCGTCATTGGATTTTCTTTAAAGTCTGGGTGCAATTCTTGCATCTTTGGATGTAGTTTTTTTTATTATGCGAAATAAAATTTAAAATAAAGACAATGATAAAAAACGCTCCCAAAAAATTTTGTGTACAAATTTAATGCATAGAATATTACTTTGTGACTAAAATATATTTTACAAAAAAACATGTGGAAATTTTTTCGAATTTTTTATTGATATTTTCTGAACATATACTGAAGAGTATGCTCTATCCAAATAAAATATAAAATTTTTCCTAGAGTCGATACCCCCCCTTAACGATTACTACGCTTAAAGATTACTACGTTTAAAGAAGCTCTCTGCTGGAATAATATTTGATAGAAATGTACGTGTTTGAAAAAACTGTAAAAATATATATGCCATGTTTTTAAAATAATAGTTTTGCTTGCAAATATAATATCTTCACCTGTAAACATAATATATTTGAATCATATGAAATGCAACTACCTGCAAACATATACACTGGTGAGCAAAAGTGAGTGCATGGCAGTACTTGAGGAAACTGATAAATTCAGGCATAAAAATATCAGACATTGGGGACAAAAGTATACTTTTCTGAAAGCAAAAGGTTAGCTTAATCTAAGTCTGGCCTTAGAAATAACCTTCCATAGCAGATGTTCGAGCTAATAAACGGAAAAAATGTAACTTTTCTTCAAAATATTTCGAATTGTATATTTACTGGAAAAATATTTTTAACCAGATTGGTAACGACATCTGAATACATAGCTCTTTCTTTTTAAAATGGTTTTTGAATTTTTCTGATAACATGTTTTTTTTTTACAGATTTATCGTTTTTTGAAATTTGGAACTTCACCGAAATTTCAAAGAAAAATTGTAAAGGAAATAAAAGGCCCAGATTTCAAAAAACTATAAATCTGTAAAATAAAAATTAAGTGTGAACATCCGAAATAGAATTTAGCTCAAAAAAAACTTTTATATCGTACGGTTTTCTGTGTCTTATTTCAAATTCATAGTTTCGGCAAAAATTAAAACTTTACTTTAATTGTGCCCACATAGCGCGAAATTGTTTGAGGGTTTCACTTTACTGACTTAATACATTCATCAGGTGTGTGGCACAGTGTTATATATATGTATATAAAGCATATATACAGGTTGATTACATTTGTGTTAATATGTGTTATTTTATATTGACACATTGACATGTGATATTTATATATTTTTTTTGTTTTTAGAAATTTTATTTCATTGTTATTTAGATTTAATTATAATTTTCTAAGTTTATTTAAATTGAAATAAAGAAACAATCTTTCAATTGAAATTTTAACAAAAAAGAAATCTTAAGATACAAAAATATATTTTAATTTATAATAAATTTTATATTTTTCTTTATTTATTGATATACAATAACTTATTTACCAAATGAAACCCTAAAAAAATATATAGAAAACTTGAAATAAATAACTTAAAAATATAAAGCACATTTTTAGGATTTTTTAAATAAAATAAATATTAATAGAAATATTTTTTTTTTACATAAAATATTTAGAAAATGTTTTTATGGTTTTTAAAATTGAGAGAAAATAAATGAAAAATAATTTCAAAAGTTAGCAATTTGATTGTTTTCTTCTGGCATAAAACCTTATACACACAGTATTGGAAAAAGTAGTTTTAAACATTAAAGCATACTTTTGGTATAATATTACATAAATTATTAAAGCCTACTTTTAGGTTGATTTTGTTTTTTTTTTATAAAACATTAAAGCACTTAGTTAGCAATGATATATTTTAACATTAAGGCCTGCTTTTATATATATTTTTATATAAAACTTTAATCACCTCTTTAAGGTAATTTATACATTTTTTTCTATTTAAAATGATATATCATTCTGTCTTATTTAAATGTGAATTTCTAAATACTTTTTTTCCATCCTATGTTTGCATTAATTATACATATCTTTCATTTACCATGTTTTGTTAGAAAAAAAAATGTATAAAGGCTTGTGTTTTTTTTTTTTTTTTAATTTTCTCTACATGTATGTATGAAGCGTACTTATTTAAGTCTCTGTTATGTTTTTAAGGCTAAAACAGACATTTTGTTAGTTATCACTAAAAAGGCTAACAGAAAAAAAAAGAAAAAAACGGGTAGTAAGCCTTTTCATATACATTTGCAGAAAATGTAAGATATGCATTTTTATGCAAACATTATATAGTAAAAGATATAAATGTAAAGGAAAAAATATGGCCTGGCAAAATGGCAAATCTGCCTATTATGTATGCATATGCAAATGTTTATATACGGTTAGACTTTAGTTAGTGTTTTTTATATATTCTTTTTTGTTCTATTTAAACATTAATATGCTCATTTTGTGAAAAAGAACACCTGTTGAAAATATTTTTTTTTTATGGAAAAAAGCTTTGTTTAGTAAATACTAAAGATTAATTGTGAGAAATTACATTTTTTTAAAGATAGAAAGTAAAAATTAAGGATAAGAAGTTTAAAAATAAGCAGCAAGGATAAAAATTTTCGAGATAACCATAGTCAAAATATTTAGATATAGATTATGTATGGTCATATATAATTATATCCGAATTTGGGGGTACCGAATTCCAGTGGAACCCAAACCATTTAGCATCATACTTAAATTGTAGTGGTACCAGATTTACGGGTTTAATAAATCCCATTTCTCGGGATATTTTTCTATTAAAATTTCAGAATTTTCTATACTAGACTAATCCAATTTCGTAACAATATTATATGCGAATTACCATCAAATTTTTTATGAACATTTTTATATTAAACATGAATCTTATTAAAGCAAATATGATTCTACTTAAAATAAAATTGCGCCTACTTAAATAAATATGTCGACATTTTACAATAGTTTATGGTTTTGCATTGTTGAAATAAGTGGAAACATATTAAAATTAAAAAGAAAACAAACTTAGTTTGATTTCAAAGCTGTTTCTATTTAATTTAATGTTGTTTCTGCTTGTATTATTACGGGGGCAAATACCGTAACAAAAGTATTTTAAAAAGCATATCTGAACGGTTGTCAAAAATTCAATTATTAATATTTTTAATATTTTATTTTTTTATTTAAAAACCATGTTATAGTAGTATTTTTAATCAGGTTTTAATATCAGGTTTATATTTCCCCAGCCAAAATCGCCAGAGTTTCCACTTCATTACTGGTCTTTTTTAAAAAAGGCAAAATCGGCTGCCACTGTGCAGCCTTTATTAATTATCGGAAAATAAAACTGTAAAGTGATTCTTAATCCCTGATAAATTCTCTAGTCCCTATCGTGGCCCGATTTTTAATTTAAAATTTTTTTTTAACAAAGTTGCCACACAAACTTAAAAATTCCAAAAAAGACAAGAAAAACCATATTTGTTCGGGGATCTAAAATTTATTTGACAAAAATGCAAAAAAAGGGCCACGATAAGGACTAGAGTTTTTTGTTGCCTACGAAAGAAAAAAACCCCGGATCGAAATCGGTTAACCCGCCTTGGCTGTATAGTGGCAGCCGATTTTGTACTCAGGGTTGTGGGAAAACGCGTTTAAAGTTTAAAATCGCTAAGAAAGTAGCAAAATTTCAAAAAACCGTGTATGAACAAAATTTATATCTCCACAGTTTTCTACATGTACACCAAATTTGGAAAGAATCGGATAAAGAGTATTTTATATATTAACCCAAATATTCTTAAAAACGATGGTAGAGAACTTATTAGACATTTAATTTCGGTCAAAATCTTTTATTGCGTACATTTTCTAATTTGTTTTTGTTTTTTTTATTTTTTATATACATTGATTCCTTTTATGGCTTATAAAAAGCCATCAGTACCTACCTCATATAACGTGCCTTCGCCCATCATCGAGGAATCGTCATTGGGTTTTCTTTAAAGACTGCTTGCAATTCTTGCATCTTTAGATGTAGGTTTTTTCTTTCTGTTCTGATGTATTATGCGAAATAAGATTTATAATAAAGACAATGATAAAAAATGCTCCCAAAAAATTTTGTGTACAAATTTAATGCATAGAATATTACTTTGTGACTGAAATATATTTTACAGAAAAACATGTGTAAATTTTGTTTCTTCGAATTTTATACAAATATTTTCTGAGCATATAAAATATAAAAAAAAATCGAAAACAAAATTTTTCCTAGAGTCGATACCCCCCTTAAACAGATACGCTGTGGTGTAATGGTTAGCGCGTTGGACTGTTACACGTGAGGTTGCGGGTTCGAGCCCCAACCAAGGCAACATCAATTTATGAAAAATAATAATATGTATGAGTTTTTTCTATCCCTCATACATATCGCAGCGTCCTCTGTTTCCATAGCACTTTAACCCCACCGAAGTAAAATAATATAACAGGGCTATGAACTAAAAAAATCTTCTACAAAGTTGGTCAACTCACCATCAGATGGCGCGCAACAACTGTTCTAAAAATTCAACATCTCGCTCAATTACAGTGTTGCCATATTTGAAGCCCTTCACTTTTCATTTCTTCTCTATCCCCTTTCCAAAGGAAGCAACACATTAATTAATGGGAAGAATTTCCTGGGTGTTGCATCTCTTAAAAAAAAAATACAAATATGACTATATACGTAGAAATAAGCCTGTAAAATGGGGAAAAAAGCTACTAAAAATTATTTAAAGATTAAGGGTCATATGCATAATAAACTTTTAAATTTATAAATGGATTATAAAAGAAATTTTTCATACAAAATTCATTTTACAAAAGTGCTATAAGTCTTCCAAATTAATATGGATAAGCACTTAAGTTTTTAATTTATTGAGAACAATTATTAAGAGACAAATTATACTGTAAAATCTGAAGAAAATTTTGATTAATATTACAAAAAAAAATGCAAATAGCGGCCTGTCCTGCTAAAATCAGCAAAAATATTTGCTAAAAAAATCTAGTAAACTGCTGATTTCAGACAGCTAGATTTTTATTTGCATTAAATTCTTATTTTCTATTAACTAAAACTTAATTCAAATAGAACTAAAATTCTAAAATTAACAGTTTTATTTTTTCTGTTCCTATCTTACAGCAAATTGGCAAAAATAATCTGCTAATTTCAGCAGGTTTTTCTGCAGGATCATCTTTGACTACTTTTTAGTAGTTTTAGCTAAATGTTTACAGAGTTTTTTTCCTCGGTTAGTTATTTCCTTTAGAATTTTAACTCAAATTATTAAAGGATTAAGTTTTAATGTACTTCACAAGAAGTTAGGTTCATGTCTTAAATAAAAAATCATATTAAATTTTCGTGACCCAAAACATAAAAAACTTTACGTATATATATTTTTTTCTGGTTTAAAAATTTTCATAAATTTTTTTTCTTCAACAGAAAGGGAAACCTTGTCTTTGTTGCCCTTACTTTTTTCGGTTGTTGTTTTTTTTTTTTTTTATGTAGTAGTTTGTTTGTTAATTTCAAAACTGCTGTTGTTATTGTAATATTTGTATAGTAAAAGTTCCCACAGCTTGACCTAAAAAATAACTGAAAAAAAATGTACAAAAAATTATTGTACAAAATACAAATAAAACTCATGCTCTAAACTTGTATATAAAACCACAAAAGTACACGAGCAACAAGCGCAAAAACATTTTAGTAACGCTAAATTAAATAAAAACAACAAAATTGAGGAAAAAAAAAACACAACTAATACAAAATAATTTTTTGGGTTCCGTTCTGGGTTTAAACAGTGGGGGCCTATCTGGCTCGGTGTCGCTCAGCACTCACTCAACCCACGCTCTACTTATATTTGGTGGCGTTTATTATCAAAAGGTTGTGTTTTCTCTTACTGCAAGTTTGGTGTGTGTTCACTAACTATCGAGAGAACCGTTAGTGTCATAGTTTCTCTATTAAATATATACTCTTTGGTTTAATATTTGTTGAGCAGTAGTTTGTTGAGGTTTTTCACATTTTCAATTACTATTTTTACCTTTAGTCACTTTGTTGCCGCAAAAACAGAGAAAAAAAATCTCTTTGTTTTCATTGTAAATTATTACAAAAAATAAAATTCAACCAAAATGTATAATCTCTTTCTTTTTGAAAAAAAAAAAAAATATTGAATAATATACAAAAACCTTAAAAAATTAGTTTTGTCTGTTAAGGCCTTTTAGCTCCCACCATATTTGATAAATCACAATGTACACAATTTTCCCACGTTAATTTTCCTACATTTTTGTATATTTTTCATTAATTTGTATAATCATCACAAACAAACAATTTTCTCACAGAAATTTATACAATATTTCAGATTAAAAAAAAACTAAATGAAATAATTAACTAATTTGCGTACACGCATCAAATATGTGTTAACATTTTTATTCATAAACTTTGTAGCAGATATCCGCTTCACCTACTTCTAAATATGACCAAGAAAAATTTGATTTACAATAATTATATATTTTTGGTCATATGTATAATCACATTTTAAATTTCTAAATGGCTTATAACACAAATTTTTCATACAAAATTTATTTTATAAACGTGTTATGAGGTTTTCAAATTATTTTGCATAAGGGCCTTTATATTTACAAATAATAATTTGTGAAAACAAAACTTCCGTAAAATAGGAGTATTACATAAATAACACAGTGAATAAATTATATAAAGCAATTTCGTTATAACTTTTGTACGAAATGAAAATTTCAAGAGGTTTGGGCTACCTGTATTTTATCATATAAAATTATAATGTACAATAATAAACCAAGAAAAAAACACTTTGGAAGTCATGCTTTACAAACCACTTCTTTCATTGCTTCAAAAGTATACGTAAGTATATTTTTAGTGCTTTTTTAGAAGTAATTCTGAACAACTTAAAAAAAAAACATTTCTTTTATTGCTTCCAAAGTATGCGCTAGTATATTTTCACAGCTTTTTTAGAAGTACTTCCGCACAACATCTAAAAAATAATTTAAATAATGCTTCTAAATTATTATTGCTCTAAAATTGATTTTGATACAGTGTAATTCCAAACAGATGATCGTGGGTGCGATACCTGCGGGACAATATTTTTTTTATTTTTAAAAATTTTGTTTTTTTTAATATACAACAAATTTGCTTAAATTCAATATTTTTTAATTTTTAAAATATAGTTTTTAAAAATATATAAAATAAAAATTATGAAAAATGAGAAAATAGTACTGGGAAAAATACTGAATTGCAGTACACTTTTTCAGCTGTTTAATAAATACTGTTATTGAAGAGAATAAGACACACAAAATCTCGCAACGAAAAAGCGGCGGTGTTTTATATCAAAGAATAGCTCAGCGGTAGAGAGCTACGCTAGCAATCTTGAGGTCGCATGTTCGATACCCGGTGGTGGCGGTAAAAAATTTTTTTTTTAATAAAAATATATAATTTGTAATTTACGAAAAAATTTGTTGAACTTTCAATTGGTGAAAAAGAGTTTTCTTTCCACTAGTTCAAAAAATACTGAAACAATTTTGAAGTGGGACTACCGCTTTCCTATGACAACTCAATGTCAAAATCAGTAGTGTTTCTATTAAAAAAGAAGTAATTAATTAATAGTAAAACTCTGTTGAAATTAAAAATAATTTTTTGAAAACATTTGAATGGCGAATTTTAAGAAATTTTCGAGAAATTCGAAATTTTGGACCACTTGTCAAAATTTTTATATGGAAACTCTGGTGTACATTTTATTATTACAGTGAACGATTTTTAGCAGAGATTTATGTTATAGAGATGTGACGTCGATAATTTTTGTAGCAATTTGTAGATGTCGCTAACATGTAGGAAATTTTGGGAAATGTTGTCAACGAAGGAAATTATTTTCTCAAATGAGGTTTTCAGGTAAGGAGATTTAGGCCCAAATTAGCGATTTCGACATCGGTTTGGTGACAGATTTTTGTGAAGAAGGATTTGGGTATTTAATAAAATATGGGTGATTTTAATACTATTTTAAAGTATTTTTCGAGATTTTTTTACTTTTGATAATTACTAATTTGCAACTAAAAAATTGTAAACTTTAAAAAATTTATTAAAGGAATTAAATATGCTAATATCCCAAACGTAAAAATTGTGAGAAATATTTCCTTAGGTAAGAATGAAATCCAGATAGGGACATGCCTACCCTATCCGGATTTCATTCTTGCCTAAGGAAATCGTCAGGAGAGGAAGTTTTCAGAATTTCTGGAAATATTTGTTAAGTTAAATTAACTCAATGAGAATTTCTTGTTCTCGTCTAGGAGTTTAGAAATTTTATTTTAGATCGAAAATCATAAAACTTTTCGAATAAATTATATGCGTATTATTTTAAATTAAAATCTATCAAATTGGGTCTATTAAAGTATTTAAAAATGTCTCCCAAATATTTGAATTATTGGAGAAATATTGTCTAAATATTTATAAATCTTGAAATAACGAAAACAAACCAAGCTCAATAAATAATCAAAAATCTTCTATTTACAAAAGACTGAAATTGCTACACGCAAAGGACTCAGAAAAATTAATTTTGCGTAGGTTCAAAAGGTACTAGTGGTTTTCATTTAACCTCGGATGTACCTTCTAATCGTGTAAACTCGACTATGCAAAGTTAGTGTTCAAAATAGTTTTTTGTTTAAATTAAAATGAATTGAATTGCCAGAAAAAACAAAACAGTAGTCATGGCCATCTGTTGCATTTAAAATCGGTATTTCCGTAATTAAGGCATATGTCAGATCCCTGATTTTTAGAGCAAAAATGTTAAATTTTGTCTAAAAAAATTAAAAAACGGACACACATCTGTAAAATTGCCATCACAGATGGAAAATGTGTCTTAAAGCCGTTTAAGTGACAAATCAGCAGGCGCAGATATTTACCAAAGATTTCTTAAAGACATGTCTGCACTTTTTTACTGTTTTTTAAGTGACGCTGTCAAACTGCCTATTTGTCATCATCACTAGAATTTATTCTTAACTCGTGCTGGCTCACTAGCTGTTTGTCATCATCACAATATTTTTTTCTTAATTCGCGCTGACTACCCAGCCAAAAAAGGCAGGAAAAGAAGTAGTTAAAGCACTGCAACTCTTGAATAGAAAGCTGTTGTTTTTCGGGTTTTTCACCGATGAATTTAACACTGGCTTGTCATAGGCGCGAAGTTGTTCTTTTTAAAAACAAATTATGTATATTTGAACCAGTGATAAGGAAGTTGTTTTTCACTTCTTTTTATTTTAATTTAAACAAATCATCTTGCCCCTGTGCTATCGCTTGCTATACATAATATCTGACGTTTATCAGTCTTGTTTTGTAAAGTGTTATTATCTTCATTTCTTTCTTTCAAAAATAACAAAAATATATAATATATTGGAAAAATATATAACTTTGTTTTTTTAACCCTTTGACGACCGAACATAAACTGCTGGAAAATTTGTATTTTTTTGCGGATTCGTGATAATCGAGCCAACATTTCTAAACAAAAGTGTCGTCAAAAATACTTTTTTTTCAACTCCTTCATCGAAAAAATCCATGGGACATATACATTCCATTGGTCGTCAACGGTAAAAATTTGTGAACAACTAACTTACTCTGCTCGTATTGAGTATAGTGTGTTTTGTTATAGTTTTCGAAGAAATAGTTGCATTTTCGGTTTTGTTGTTGTTGTAAATTTTTACATAGAGTGTCGGTTACTGGTTTTTTTATTTTGTGCTTAAAGTCGAGTGTTCTAACGTTTTTTTTTTTACATAATTTTGCTCATTTGGAAAAATCGATTAACAAATGAAAGAAGAAACCACGTTTAGAAAAAATATTTGAAAAATTAAATTTTTATTTGAAACTTTTTATATTTTCATAAAATCTGATATACAATAAATAAATAGGAAATTAAAAAAAATGAATTTCTAAATCGTTTGAAAAATTAATTGAGTGGACAAAATTAAAAAAAAATACATTAAAAACAACAAAAAGTTGATAATTATGTAAAAAAGTTACAAAAAAAATTTTTACACCTGCCAGGATTCGAACCCGCAACCTTCTGATTTCTGTGCCAGCACCCTCCCATACAAAATATTTTCTTATCACCCATTAACAAGAATTTCTGACTAGCATATATTTATTGCAGCTTTAGATGTAGTTTAAAAGCCCTTCCTAAGGGAGTAATTCTTTGTGATGTAATGAAGGAAGTTATTCATTTAGAAGTCATTTCATTTATGTTTGCTGGGTAACTGCCTATTTGTAAGGCGATGAACTACCAAATACAAAATTCTCTGGTTCGAGGCTTAGTGAGTCTGATACAAAATAAAAAACTTTAAAATTTTTAATAGAAGAAAATTAACTACAAGTAAAATAAAGATAAGAAATAATCTAAGCATTGTGGATGTATGAAGGATAAAAAAATGCAATTTTTTTAGCCGCTTTTAAAAGTTGAGGTGGTGATGACAACTTACTAACCCACGCTGAAAATGCCAGAGACGACTTTCTAAAGATATTGGGTGCATAACTTAAAAAATACGGGATTCACAACAGATGCCGTATCTTTTACACATGGTTTGTGTCTTTAATAATTTATATAGCATTTTGGAGGTTAAACATCTGTCATTTATACTCACTTAGTTATTGACCGAAATAGTTTAAACAACAAAGATTTTTTTTTTAGTAGGTTTGAGGTTAAGAAGAAGAATAAACCTTCCTCAAAAGTTCTAAACACATTAAATTTGCAAATCAGACGAGATCTAGTTTCTGCCTTTTTATGGACAGGCTTCATCAGTGAACTTCCATTCGAATTTTGTGCCAATTTTGTGCCAACACAGCAACATTTGCGGGAAATTTTGCTTTACTTCTGAATCATATCAATTGCTCACCGAAGCTTATCCGAAATATGTTCCATCGATTTTAACTTGCAAAAGATCGTTTGTGCGGTTCAGAAGTGGTTATTTATTGCTATTGTACCAATGTTTCTTAATAAAAGCCCAAAATTTGACAAAAAAAAAATCTCGCGTTTTTAAGTTTTTTGGGTTTTAAACGTCTTTTGTTTTCTATTATTTTCATTTTGGTGTTTTTTTTTTTGTTGTTTCTGAGTTGTTTACAACTTTAGGGCATTTTTATTTGAAGTTATATTTGATGGTCGAAATGTTACCAATTTTGTAATATTTGCCACATTTTCCAATGATCTCGGAGCCCAATAGAAATTGTCCACATCTACCAAGATTTTTTGGGATAGCAAATTTTTGATAATTTTATTTCTAATTTAAAAGTTTCTGAACTCAGAAACTTAATTTAAATGTTAATAATTTTCTATGCATTTCAATTTCCTTTCCATTTTTGCATTTTAAACATTTTTTGTTTAACAACCTTTGAACAACTTTAATTAAAATTTGAAAATTTTCTAATTAAACTTCTTTTAATTTTAAATTCATCATACATTTAATTTAGTCTATTGGTATAAATTTTTCTTAGAATTTGCTCTCTTTTCCTGTTTGTTTGTTTGTTGATTTTGGCAACTCATTGTAATGCAGGTAATGTTGCTACTTAAGCCAATATCTTATAAAGTAAAACGTTTTTATCATTTGAGAAAAGAAAATAAACGAAGAAAAAAAAAAGTTTAAAACCCCATGACAACAAAAACAAACAAAGACATTTTCAAACTGCTGAAGAAAATAAAACATGGATTTGAAAGCCAAGCAAATTTATTAAGATTCTATGACAAATTGTAGTTGTTAAAAAGCGCGGGTATTTTGTGATTATAATCAGGTTTCAGAACTGCATATAGATAGTAATTAGTTTAACTAATAATCGACTTTTTTAAGTTTTAATTGTTTCTGATCATAAGCTAGAATTGAAGTAAGACGTCACTAGTAATAGTTTATTTTATAGCAGAAGTGAACTGAAATATTATTAGATGAACAAAGAATTTACTATTTTATTATTTCCTACCATAAGCTAGAATGAAAAAAATAAAACAAAATATCTATGAATAATTTGTTAAGTGTCACCTAATAATACCTGTCTTACTTTATAGCTTCTACTAAGCGAGAAGGACAATTAATTTTCTTGCTGGGACATTCTTAGTTTATAGAAAGTAAAGAAACCAAAAACTATTTATAAATAAAAAATATTTAAGAAAAAGAAAAACTTTAATACTTAACTAAATTGTGGCCGGCATAAATAAAAAGAAAAACTCCCAAAGTTTTCTTAAATAATACAGCAACAAAAAAGAAGAATCGAAGAAAAAAAAATATAAAAGAAAAACAAACTATAAAATGCACGTGATGACCTAAACAAATACATACAAAAAAAAAACAAATAAAAATAAATAACCAACTACTAACACATGTATACAATGACAGTTATCCCATAGACATTGTAAGAACACATACAAGATCTAACAGGAGGAAAGGAATATGAAAATAAAAGGAAACCTAAATGAGCTATTGTCTATATGGTAAGGCATCTACTATACAATTTTTGAGATGACAACATATTGTGTCTATAGTTTTTTCGTTGGTTTTTTTTTTTTTTTTGCAACACTTGTTGTAGAAAGTCTTAGTAGAGCTCATACTCACACTCTCAATGGTGCGGTTATAAATTGTTTTATTTGGTCAAAATATTGTAGTATTAGAAAATCTCTTACAACTAACAATGAAAGTCGGAAAATATGAAAAATGTTGCCGTAAAAAATTTATAAGAAAACTTATTTTTATAA
The DNA here is from genome assembly GCA_949987735.1 of Leucophora obtusa. NCBI lineage: Eukaryota > Metazoa > Arthropoda > Insecta > Diptera > Anthomyiidae > Leucophora > Leucophora obtusa. Next base: position 17,413,589 of record OX465299.1, read on the forward strand.
ACAAAGAAATTTTCACTTATAGTTTTTATATTGTTTTAATTTTTTGTTATTATATGATGTTGTTTGAACAAAAAAGTCTTAAAGAATATAAAGAAGCCATTGATTAAAATCAATTATACTGTTTCTGAGATAAGCGAGAAAATAAACTTTAACAAGATTTAATGATTAAGTGATTGTTGCTTTGTTACTTGAGCTGAGGGTGTTGGGAAAAACTTATAAAAAGATTACATATTTTTAAGGGCTTTATATTTACATAAGTAACCATTGCTGCAGATTCAGAAGCTTCAAAAATATATTAAGCCCTCGAAAGTATGCAATACATTTGAAGACTTTATTATGAAATAAGTCAAAATTTACTAATGGAAATTAATTCTCTGCATTAAAAATCCGGATTAGTTTATTTATTTCAATAAAAACACTAATGTAAATACACTTAAAAAAATGTAGCATAATTTTAGGGTCTATTAAAATATCTCGAATCCCATTTTCACAAATGTTGCTTACTTTTCGGGGCTTCAAAAGGTCTATTCACAGTGCTGGAATAATCCACGCTGCCAGAGTTGATTTTGTTCCTTTCTCCTTTTTTTCTTGAATCCAGTTATAAACTGCATCATTTCGAACCCATCTTTATTTGTAAATGTGTAAAATTTTTTTAAGGGGGGTATCGACTCTAGGAAAAATTTTGTTTTCGAATTTTTTTTATATTTTATTCGAAATTCGAAATTCCACATGTTTTTTTGTAAAATGTAATTTAGTCACAAAGTAATATTCTATGCATTAAATTTGAACACAAAAATTTTTGTGAGCATTTTTTATTATTGTTTTTATTATAAATCTTATTATGCGAAATAAGATACGGCAGAACAAAAAGAAAAAAACTACATCCAAAGATGCAAGAATTGCAAGCAGTCTTTAAAGAAAACCCAATGACGATTCCTCGATGGTGGGCGAAGGCACTTTATATGAGGCAGGTACTTGATGGCTTTTTATAAGCCATAAAAGTAATCAATGTATATAAAAAATAAAAAAAAAAATACAAAACTAATAAAAAAAAATGTACAAAATAAAAGATTTTGACCGAAATGGAATGTCTAACAAATTCTCTACCCTCGTTTTTAAGAAGATTTGCGTCAATATATAAAATACTCTTTTTCTGATTCTTCCCAAATTTGGTGTACACGTATAGAAAACTATGAGGTGTAAATTTTATTCATACATTGTTGTTTGAAATTTTGCTGTTTTCTTAGCGTAAAATTGATATTAAACCTTAAACGCGTTTTCCCACAACCCTGAGTTCAAAATCGGCGGCCACTGTACAGCCGAGACCGGTTAACCGATTTCGATGCGGGTTTTTTTCTTTGGTAGACAACAAAAAACTCTAGTCCTTGTCGTGGCCCTTTTATGAATTTTGGTCAAATAAATTTTATATCCCTGGGCAAATATTTTTTTTTCTTGTCTTTTTTGGAATTTTTAAGTTAGTGTGGCAACTTTGTTAAAAAAATTTTTTTTTAATAAAAACCGGGCCACGATAACGACTAGAGAATTTATCTGGGATTAAGAATCACTTTACATTTTTATTTTCCGATAATTGATGAAGGCTGCACAGTGGCAGCCGATTTTGCCTTTTTTAAAAATGGCCAGTAATGAAGTGGCAACTCTGGCGATTTTGGTTGGAGAAATATAAAACTTAAATTTTTTTGAAATAATAAAATAACATGATTTTTAAATAAAAGAATAAAATATTAAAAATATTAATAATTGAATTTTTGACAACTGTTCAAATATGACCTTTAAAATGCTGTTGTTACAGTATTTACCCCTTAATATTTTCAAGTCCCTTGAAAAGCACAGCTGACGTGATAAAAAAAATGGGTAAGCAGTTTTACTGTACATGGTCTCTGCTTCCATGTGCATATTGATTTTTCTATGGTTGAGAGCAAGAACTGAAAATTGTAGCACGGTGTTAGAACTAAAATATATAATCACAACCATAGTCTACTTTTAGGGGCCTAAATAATTGCAAATTTTAAAGATTTATTGTTTTTATTATTTAAATTCAAATTATTATAACTTATAATAGAAATTTCTTATGTCTAGTGTATTATTTATTTTCCCCTAAATTTCCTAAATTTATTTGCAAAAAAATATATATTAACAAAAATTGAATTTGCATTAACTTTTTTCTCGTTAAGGCTTTCTTTAGGGCATCAAATTTTATTTTATTAAAACAAAAAAATAATAATATTGATTTGAATAAAATATATGTATTTACAAAAAAAAAATCCAATAAAAATATTTAGCCTAACTACTTCTTAACATTCATAAGCATAATCTTGCCTTTAAGGAGTTTTGGTGTTGTTTCTTGTTAGACTCTATATCCGGTCTTAATACTTAAATATTTCTTTTCTCTTTTTTGTCGACAAACTTTAACAAAAACTTTTCTTATATTGGTGCAAAAAAAATAAAAAAAAAAAATAACAGAAAAAACAAGTGATAAAACTACTGGCAGAAAAAACACCAAGCACAAAAAACTTTCTTAAGCCCTCGTATAGTGATAGTGGTGGTAGTGGTGATGGTAGTTAGGATAAGAAAAAAAAGAAATTCATCATTAAAAGCACTTCAACCGGATGTTCTGGCACAAGTAATCAGGCTTGAGTTAATAAATGATAACAAAATAGAGTAGAAATAAGGAAAATCGAAATCAAAATAAACAACAGAAAGAGAAAAAGATAACATAAGCGAATATTTCGAAAACATGCAAGAAGAACAAGGCAGCTAAATTTATACTGAATAACACCAAAAAACTTACAGTGAGTAGAAAATAATAGGGCTGAAAAAAAGAAATTGACTAAATAAAATATTATTTTCTGTTAAAAATATGAAAATGGAAAGTTATAATGGAATTGTGGCATATTTTTAGGATTAATATTCCGTTTTTTATAAAAAAATTTTAACTCAAACTCGATTTATTTATATTTGTATTACAAAAATTATTGCCGACTTTCAGAATGTAAGGAAAACCAAATATATCAACTTACCAGTAAAACATGTTTATTTTAGTGAAAAAAAAATTTTGACAATTTTTTTTACATTTTAAGAGTGTTATTTTTGTTCAGTTTTTAAGATCAAATATGACAAAATCCAAATAGAATTCACAATTTATTTTACAACAAATTGAGAAAAAAACTTATGAAAAAATATTTCCTGTAACCAATGGTTGACAATTAATGCATTTTCAAGTGCTACCAAGCACTATCATCAGATTGTCTTTATGGGGTTCTCTCGAGGTTATAATGTAGATTTTAGATTTATGTTAACTCCAAAGTGAAAAGCATTTAGAGAAGTAAACGCAAACATTTTTACTTATTTGTTTTTAACAAAGCTATAATTTTTATCTATATTATAATTGTTGCTATAACTAAAGCTCCTTTTGTAGTAAAGCAAACGTTTGTATGTTGTGTTTTAACATTTAAGCTTTAGATTATATTTATAGTGATTAGAACGAAAGCAAAGAACTTTTTTTACAACGATTCATTGTGAAATGAAATGTTGACAGTTTTGTTAGATTTTTAAAATATTTTTTATTTGCATGACTTCAGAATCATTTTTTGAAATTTTAAAAAAATTTGAAGTATTTAAAATCTTTATTATATTAATATTTAGAAAATAATGTTACATAATTTTCGAATTTTTAAAATTTTTATTCCGTGTAATAATTCTTGTAAATTTTATCATCTTTCTTTAATTTGGAAATAGAACTAAAGAATAAAATTCTTTTGTAGTTCTAGTGGCATAACATGATAATTTTTTTAAAAATCCAATAAAATTATCAACAGGAACATATTGAGTGGAAGGATTTGAAAAATTAAAAAAAAAAAATTTTTTTCTATGCAACCTAATGTACAGTAGAGATGAGCGATCCGGTGATTTTTGAATAACGCTGCTACCAATGAACGTGAATTTCAAATCACCGTTCTTTTAAACAGTGACCGTGATCACGGGTTTGTAATAGAGATGGGCGATCGGGCGATTTTTCAGTAACATTGTTCTCAATGAATGTGATTTGCAAATCGTTGTTCTTTTAAACTGCGATCGTGATCACGGTTTTTCTATGGAAAAGACTGCGATTTTCTGATAAACAAACGAAATAATATTTATGGCGAGTTTTTAAGATGTCAGTTAAACTTGGTTAAGTTAAACCGAAAACGAATTTTGTCAGCGATTTCAAAGTTTATTAACAAAAATTTGCCGGAAAAACTTTTTCTCGAGTATAATTTATTTCTTTATTGAAATAAAATAATAAACCACATTTTAAAAGCAGTATTCCAGTTACAAACTGCTTTAAACTAAATTTAAAGATAATCCACTTCCTAAAAGCTGGGCTTTAAAAGAAGAATAGTTGCGACCGGTAATAAAGACATGATAGAAGGAAACATTTTATTCAGAAGAGTCACTGTTATTGTAAAAAAACATGTTTTACTGTGCACAATGAAGTTTGCAAGAAAGAATAGTACAAAAATATTAAAATAACGACATTCCTAGTAACTGCGACTTGAAATATTTGATCACTGCCGTTACCAGTGATTTATCAATAACTGTGATTAAATCACCGGTATGAAAATATCGCTCATCTCTAATGTACAGTAAATTTCCCAGATAATAACATCGAACATTTAAAATTAATTGCTGCCTATTTTAAGGGTTTGTGGTAATTTCACAGATATTTTCGTTGCCATTTCTTACTTGAGAAACTGTGGCCTACTTTTAGGAGTTATAATCTAGAATCAATATTTTTTCAGAATTTGTATAAGATCAATTGAGACATGTTTATTTTGACTGTTACAATGGAATTTCGGTATACTAAATAACAATTTGGGAGTTACAAAAAATTCCGTTACTGTAACTGAACCATACGATTTTGGCAACAAATCCGGCTCTCAGCACACTCACAATATATTTTCCATATCCGATTGAGATTTATTTGAAAAGCAATAGGTAAAGTTTGTTTTCAATTGAAGAATCAATTACAATACGTGGAAATATATTGTTTAACTTTTTGTATAAGTCAATAAAAAACAAACTGTAAAAAAATACGTATCGTCTTGAAGGGGTTGATATTTTCAGTCAAATGTTCTATTTTTAGTTTTCTATTTTTAGAAAAAATAATTTAAATAATTTCTTTGATTTCTGTTTTAAAACAAAAAACTCAAATATTTTCGTTTTTTCTTTTTTGTTAAATAGCCAATCAAAATATGAACGTGTGTGTTATGTGTTTATTTAATATATATTCGAGGTTGTTTTTAACGATAAAATATTTTGAGTGTACGAATCTGTTTTTATTGGGTTTAGAATTAGTAAATATAGGCTACTTTAAGGTTGTTTCTGTTCTTAAAAATATAACATAAATTTAGGCTGGTTTTCTTAAATTTATTTCCAAACGCTTTCTGTTCTTTCGTAGCCCACTGTCTTTTTTGTCTAATACAATTCGTAAGGAAAATTTAAAAATATTGCACTTTATTCATTCATTCACACTCTGGGTATTATTTTTTTTTTATTTATTTATTCTTTCTTTTACGCTAATAACATTTTATTGAAAATGAAATGGGTTTGGGAAGCTACTGATAAAGTATTCAACGCACAAATAATCCAATTCATTTACAAAATCTCTAGTCATTTTTTTTTTCATAGTATATTTCTAGTTCTTTGTTCCTCTAAAGTTTGCATGTTTGCATTTAACCAACCATCTGCTGCTGCCACTGATGCTGTCTGTGTAAATTTGGCGTAAATTTAATTCTTATTTTTTTTTTTTTCTTAACATACTTTCTGGCTGGTTTTTTTATTTTCAATACTTCTTCTTAGTAGACGATTATAACAAACTTATGTTTTACATACTGAAATATTTTGTGCTTGAATTTGATAAAATACGACAAAAACTTGTTCCTTTGAACATTATATTTCATGTTTTTTATTATCTAACAGCTGATGCAATTGTTTGTTGGTTTCGACAGAAATTTCTTAAAAAAAAAAAAAAAAAAAAAATTCAATGAATTACATTTACATCTTGTTATCGCCTGATTATTATTATAATTTGCTTGTAAATATGTATTTCAGGGTTTTTTTTTTAAGTTTTGTCTTTTAGATTTTGTTAAAGAAAAATAGTTAAAATGATAAAAAAAAATGGATGCTAATGACAGTTGTTATGCTGGTTTGGGAGTTTTGAAATTATCTGTATTTAAGAAAACATATTAAATATTTTATATGTAACCAGAAAACAGATTCAGTTCTGATAACCCCATTTGTAGTCAATCGCAAGGTTCGGTTGCGGTAGCCGAATTTTTCAGTTGTGGCAACAGAAAACCAATTTTGTCAGCACCGAATCTGTTTTTTGGGTGTATGTAAAAATATTCACACAACTGTTAAGTTCTATTAAGATTTCAATATTTTGCGCCTTTGACTATGCTTCATATTTTTAGTAATTACAGACTTTAAAATATTTTTTATTTGATTCCCTCATATTTTACTGATAAAATCTTAGCTTCTTTATAAAAACAACTTGTTTTTTAATATTTATATATGCTTGATTATTTCTAGTAAACTTTTTGTTTTCTTTCTAGCCTATAAATATGCAATTAGTTTTAACAATAGTTATACTCTACACCATTAAACAATTCAGAACTAGTTTCTAATTTTTAGTGTAATAATTATTTGGATTCTGAAAATGACATCGTGTTACCCGGCTTCTTTTTTCAGAAATATTTGTTGAATATTGCGAATTTTAAATATTCATTAAAAATTCAAATATTTGTTCTATAACACTATGGGACATTTTTGGGATTATTGTCTGGGGGGTGAGAAATTCCAAGTCAGGGTGATGGTACTAGGTCAGTATAGTAAAACCCTCAAAGGGTTTGGCGTTCGTATGTGTCATTTTTTTATGACCTTTTAAATTTTTTCCTTATCTTGACGTTTTTTCGCTTAGTTGTAAAAAATATTTTTTTGCCTAAAAATTAAAATTTTTTTTTTTAAATTCATAAAAAATTTTATTTTTTAGGCAAAAAAATATTTTTTTTTCTCCACAAATTTATTTTTACCGGCAAAACTGTTAATTATAAAGAAAAATGTTATATGAACGGATTAAAGAAATTGTAATTCTAAATTTTTCTAAATTTGTTTCATCAAAATCGGACAAGTGGCTAAATTGTAATTCTAAATTTTTCTAAATTTGTTTCATCAAAATCGGACAAGTGGTTCTCGAGTTACAACTAAGCGAAAAAACATCAAGATAAGGAAAAAATTTAAAAGGTCATAAAAAAAAATGACACATACGAACGCCAAACCCTTTGAGGGTTTTACTATACTGACGTAGTACCATCACCCTGACTTGGAATTTTTCACCCCCCAGATTGGCTGTTGTACTGTGTAATCAATTAGAAACACAGTGCGTATGATCAACGTCATATTTATCATACGCACCGTGGTTCTATTTAATTATGAATACGTATTTTCTAATCACTTGGATTTAATAAATCCAAAAAGTAGTTCTAAAAGTGCTCAACAGATGGGGTTAGATTCTCCCTATTTTAAAAAGAATTTTCTGTTCGACACTTTTTTCACGCTAATTTTTAATACCGAATTCGATGATGAAGGATTTTACTTTAATTTTTAATTATATTTTATATAAAACAGCGATAAACAGTCTGCCTTTTCAAATGTATCACTTCAATTTATATTTTTACACAATTGAAATATTCCACTGCAATATTTAATATTTACTAATTGGATTTAATTAAATTACTTACTGTAGAGTGAAAAATTGCCATTTCTATTGCAGCTATTTCTCCATGTTCAAGATGAAAAATATGTATTTGGTGAGGTGTAGTTTTTTTTTCTAAACATATTTCATAAAAAAAAAAATTAATAAAAACCTTTTATTTGTTAGTTTTTAAATTTTTTTGTTTCTCTTTTAATTTTCATTCGTATTTTTTTTCTGACATTAAATTAATAGGCTGTTTCATATATTTGTGCTTTTATTGTGGATTTATTAAATCCAGCATTTTTTGTATTTAATAAATCCCCTTTTTGTATGAAAAATTCTAAATCCAGGTGATGAAAAAGAACGCTAAATATTACGAAGAAAAATTTTGAAATTTCACTGAATTTTTGAAAACTACAATACTCAAGCAATATATTCTCAAATGCGAAGCCTCTAAAACGCTCTGAATTGATAGAAAGGCATCTGAGCTTTTTTTTTTTTAATAAAAATTTATGTAGGTACATTGAGTTACTCAATACATTAAAAATCCAGAACTAGTTCTGTTATTATTTTCAAATTGCGATATAGTGGTACTAATAGAATTTTTCTAATTCCATTAAGTTATTATAAAGTATATATTAAAAATTAACTATAAATTTGTCAGTAATAATAACGCTTACTTTACCCACTTTTTGGAGAAATTAAAAAAATTGTTCTGTTTTATAAAGTTCATTTACAGGATAAAGAAGAAAACATTTTTATTTAAATATTTAACGAACACAAGGGAATCACCAGACTACCGCAGTTTCGTCTCTTCCAAAGACTCGCCAGTGGTTAGGTTATGTGTCAATTTCTCAAAGTATTTTTTTTTATTGTTAATTTATCTCTATATGAAAAACTTTTTTGTGTAGGCCATGACCGGGAATCAATCCGTCAACCGTCTTAACGAGATACATCATGGTCGGCACAGCGATGAGTGTGGCTAAAAGAAATTTTGTCAATTACAGCTTACACAATGTATGTTTTGTAATCAGAAGAGCCAGAATTAACAAATACATCAGCAATTTATTTTTTAATTAGAATGTTTTCTCTTTTTTAATACTATTGCTAACTCCTTTTTACATATTTTATAGCGAGCAATAATATTTAAGGTTAAAATTGTTCTTAGTTCTGACTATAAAACTGCCGTTAGAGTTTCAAAAACCAAACTCCAGCGATTTGAATCAATCCGATTCCAGTTCATTTCATGCCAATTGTCTAGTGTTTCAATGCCACACGTTCCCTGTTCCCAATTTTGGTGTTTCAGTTTCACTCGTTCCCTTTTTAATTTCATTTCGTTTCCCTTGTCAGTTTCAATTCGCTTCTCAATTTAAATTTCCAAAAGCATCTTCAAAATGTATCTTGAGTTAGCCCATACTCCAAGAAACACATATTTTCAGTTTCAGGTTTCTAGCCAGAGGGTTTTTGGCAGGTCGTCAAGGGGTAGTATTTTCGTCTTTTTTACATTTGCGGTAAGCGTTTCCAAAAATACTCTTTCAGCGAACGTCCATGCCGGAGGAGGAAACTACATATAAAATTTCAACTTCCTAGCTCCGCTATGTTGAGTCAGTCAATCAGTCATCATTTTCATGATCAATTTAAATAAAATTGTTTTTTGAAAAGTGATAGGATTTATTAACCCGTAAATTTTTAGAAGTCGCTGAATACAAACCTGACATCAAATGTGCAATATGGCTGATGATGAAGGATCGTTTAATATGAATATCCAAAAAATTTTATGAAGGTATGTATAGTTGATCTTTTAATTGGTAAATGAATGTTTTTTTAAAGAGAATAAAAATTTAAAAAATTCGATAAGACCAACAGGATAGAATACGTATTTGAGGGTCCCGCTACAGACCCATCTTCAGTATCCAGGCCCTAATGGATTAATAATTGATAGTGCTCTACTTATATTGACTGCGAAACCAATAAACAAATGTAAACACAACTCAATTAGACTAACATCAACGAAATTTTAACAATGCTATTTTTATCCTCTGTTATTACTGTTTTTGCTTTTTTGCTACTGGGGTATTTCTTATGAAAACGAATAAAAAAAGTGGCAACTAGAGGTAAAAGTATATAAGTAAAATTACCTCTAGTTGCCACATTTTTATCCGATTTTCATAAGTAAAAGCTTTCTAGAAAGGCTGTAATGTTATATTGTTTACAACTCCATTAGTTGTTTCAAAAAGCCACCGCAAGATGGCGCTCATCTAGCATTTATTAGATAATTGTAAAAAATTTAAATTTGGGCGCCTCGAAAATGATTTTTTTGATATGTCGTCTGAGAACTTTTTTTCCTCATGCCAAAAGCTATCGAAAAATCGATGGCACAATATCAAAAAATTTTTGTCCATACAAATCGGTCCACTCTAGTATACATACAAATAATTTATATTTGACAAATGTTTTTTAAAATTTTTTCCAATTTTCAAATTGTATATAATTGTTATTTCCTGAAGATGCTTCACAATGGAGTAGCGAAATATTGAAAATAAAAGACTTTTTATATAAAAAACAAACCATAAGCTCGAGGAAATTGTGGAGTTAAATATAGAAAAAGAAAGTTAAATAAACTACAAGAATTTGAAATTTTTTAATAAAATTCTTTGAAAATGTTCGACATTTAAATTTATAAATATATTTTTAAACTGTTTACCAAATATTCATTATGCTTATCGTAGTTGTTAACATATACTTTTTAATATTTTACTTTTGATTTTTTCTTTTAACCGAGTTGTAGTTTTGTGATAAATATTTTGGCGTAGTCACTTTTTTAAGATACATATTTTAGAGAAGTCGCATTTTTATATCGTTTTTCCATCTTAAGTGCAACTCTGAAAATATCGAGTAAAAATATCGATACCCACTACTCATATTTTTACCAGCACTAATTTGTAACATTAATTTTATTCAGTAATTTTGTTTGTGTTTTTAATAAGCAAAAAAAATGTGTAAGTAATTTTTGTTAATTGTTTTGACTGATTTGTGGTTAATTTTATTTACAGTCAAAAGTAAAATGTAAGGTGAATTTAATGAAATGTGAGTGGTTTCCAAGTGAAATTTCATTTATTTTTTGCAGCTGTCTTTACATATAAACTATTTTAAGTGTAGTAGCGAAATATTTTGCGTTTAAAAAAAATTCATTATTAAAATCGTATTTGTTTTATAGTTGGAACACTAAAATTGAAACTGAAATGAAACGCGGAAAGAGTGGAATCGAGACACTAAACAAGGGAAATGAAATGGAGGAATGCAAGAGTGGAATTGGAATACCAAATTCGGGGAACGAAATGGAACAGTGCGAGCTTGAATTTTAGTGATATTTATCTGATTGAACATTAGGCTCCATCCGACAAAAAATCACTGCAGTAGTACTTAATCAGTGCCTGCGAACGCACTGACATGGCGAAAATAATTTTTAAAAAATCGAACGAGTTTTTTAGATCCCTAAATTCATAGAAATAAACCTGTAAAAATATGAGAAAAAGCTACTAAATATTATTCAAAAATTAGCTTGCAGAAAAACTGCTGTGAAAATAAAACTGTATAATTTATAAAATTTTGGTGAATTCAAAATTACAGATTTTATTAACAAACAAAAAATAGCAAAAAAAAATCTGTTACTTTCACAAAATTTTAGTTATATTTAAGTTAAATTTATTTCGATATAAATAACAGTCTATACTGCTAAAATCAACAGAAGTATTTGCTGAACAAAAAATAGTAGAATGCTGATTTTGCAATGCTTTGGTCTACTAATTACACTGTGAGACAAATGGTAGGGGTCAGTGATCGGGAAGGGTTCAAACTACCGGGGAAAGTTATATCGGTAAAAAAGAAGTTATACGTGTCCCGGCGTTTCGCTGGGTCACCCCTAGGATTTGACCTTTGGTGGTCTTTTTTTGACATAACTCGAGAACCACTAGTCCGATTTTGCTCAAACAATTTTAAAAAAATTAAAAATTACAATTCCTTTAATCTGTTCATATAACGTTTTTCTATATACTCAACCGTTTTGCCGGTAAAAATAAATTTATAAATAAAAAAATATTTTTTGCCTAAAATATTAAAAAAAAGTAATAAACAAAAGGTTATTGATTTTTATGGTAGCGGTAACAAACATTTATTTTTACCGGCAAAACGGTTGAGTATATAGAAATATGAACAGATTAAAGGAGTTGTAATTTTTAATTTTTTTAAAATTGTTTGAGCAAAATCGGACTAGTGGTTCTCGAGTTATGTCAAAAAAAAGATATATCTCGATTCCTAGGGGTGACCCAGCGAAACGCCGGGACACTAATAACTTGTTTTTGACCGATATAACATTTCCCGTTGGTTTCATCCCATCCCGATTTTGACTGTCGCATAGTGTTATTGATCTGCTAATTTTAACAGTGTAAATTGTTATTTTCTATTAATTAAAATTTAACTCAAATATAACAAAATTTACGTACATTTAACAATTTTATTTTAGATGTTCCTATCTTACTAATATCTAGCAAAACTAATCTGCTAATTTCAGCAGTTTTCTCTAATGATTTTTAGTAATTTGAACTAAAATTTCTGCAGACTGTGTTCCATTAGTGCAGAGTTCGGAAAACCCTTTGTTTAAATTTAAAATATTAAAGACTACTTTAAGGCTTTAAAAACCATTTAACGAAAAGAAAATGCTATAAAAATCTAATTTGCTCGCAACAAATTTGTTGTTATCATTACTCGGTTAAAACATTAACTTGGTTTATATGTATATGTTATCATATGTAACCTTTCTCATGTATAAGAGTTTATACAACAAATAACAATACTTTTTTGTTATTGTGATAGTAAATGTAATTGTGCATGTGTATATGTTTTGTATGTGTGCGTTTTTGTATGTTTACAATAAAAGTCCTTAACATCCTTTTGTAATAAAAAGCAAATTTGTAACACATTTTCAGCAGTTAAACGTGCCAAAATATTTTCTGGGAAATTAGTTGTTGCCATTGTTATTGTTGTTGGTGTTGTTGTTGTCGTTTTGTTCCTAAATAAGAAAATTATTTAGCAAAAAAAATATACTACCAACAAGTCAAGGAGGGTGTTCTTCTAAAGCTGACCTGTTTAAAGAACAATGATATGGCATTGTTGTTAAGCAAAGCAACAAAGCAAACAAATACAAAATATAATAATAATAATAAAAGTGATAAAATTGTTATTTATATTAAGAATGAGTGTACCATATATAGGTAGTGAATGTGTTAGTTTATGTTTATAATGTTTAGAAAATAAGAACATTAAAAACATACACATATACAAAGTCCCCCTGTAACTCAGCCTTTTACTCCTTGAAATGGCAGTAAATTAGCATTAGTATTTGAAAAATAACAATAAATGGGGTTGAAGGGTAAAGATGGGGAAATTACAATTTAAAAAGAGTAAAAACAAAAAAGTTTTAACGTTAAAGGGTGGAAAATAAAAATGTTTAAATAAAATGTAAATAATATGAATTTCAGTTATAACGTATGTAAAAAGTTCTAATAAAACACACATCGATGGTAATAAGTTGAGAGCTCTTATTTGGCAGATTTTTACAATTTATGATAAGAAAGCCAAATGACTGCTGAATTACAAAGTATAAAAAAGTACTTCTGAGGTATAAACTTATGCCATTTATACCTACAAGGGACTAATTAATTAAGTGGAATAATTAATTGATGATATCAGTGGTAATGAAACTATTTTTATTAAAATATTCTTCACTAAGTATACCCAAGTAAAAAAGTTTTCATATAGTCATATATTATCATAAAAATTTTTGTTTAATTATATATTGGAACATATATACCAAGATATAATTATATAAAATTTTATGAAATTATATCCTAAATATATGTATAACTATATCTTGTTATATATTGCACAATATATAGTTCAGCATATTATAATATCCAATTATATATAGACCCATATATAGTTACATATACCTGATATAATTATGCATAATTGTATCGAATTATATACCATTACATCTAGTTAGATATGATTATATTATATTTAATACATTTGGATGAGGACAAAATCCGGATAAAATTGTATCAACCCATATCTTATGCCATCAAATTAGATATAAGTGTGTCGAATTAGATCATAATACGATCTAATTTGATATAATTAGATGTTCTCATTATACCCTACACCACTATGTGGCCAGGGTATTATAAGTTTGTGCTGATGTTTGTAACACCAAACAAATGTTGGTCCTAGACCCACCCTATAGTACACCGATTGGCTCAGAATCACTTTCTATTTCGATTTAACGATGTCCGTCGGTCCGTCTGTCTGTCTGTCCATGCATTCTTGTGAACACTCTACAGGTCGCAAATATTAAGATATTTTGATGAAATTTTGTACACCGACTTAGGCCTGTTGCTTTTGGTTGAAATCGGTCTATGTTTAGACCTAGAGCCCATATAAGGGTACCCCTCAAAATTTTCTTTTTTACACGCTGCAGGTCGCAAATACAAAGATATTTCAATGAAATTTGGTACACACACCTATGTCAGCCCAAGAAAGGAGCCCATTAATTTTGGTTGCAATCGGTCCATGTTTAGACCTAGTGCCCATGTAAGGGTACCCCCCAAAATTGGATTATTTACACGCTGCAGGTCGCAAATACGAAGATATTTCAATGAAATTTGGCCCAAGGACGATGCCTATTGATTTTGGTTGAAATCGGCCCATGTTAAGACCTAGTGCCCATATAAGGGTACCCCCCCCAAAAAAATTTTTTTACACGCTGCAGGTCGCAAATACGAAGATATGTCAATGAAATCTGGTACACACACCTCTGTCTGCCCAAGGACGAAGCCTATTGATTTTGGTTAAAATCGGTACAAGTTTTGACCTAGTGCCCATATAAAGGCCCCCCCCCAAATTGGCTTGGTACACGCTGCATGTCGCAAATACGAAGATATTTCAATGATATTTGGTTCGTTGACTCACATGGTCCCAAGGAAAAAGCCTATTGATTCTAGATAGGATCGGTCCATATTTGGACCTATTGCCCATATGGGCTATATTTTCAATTTTCTCTTCTTTTATGATTTTATAGAAAATTTTGACACAAGTCTATTTTAACCCATTTAAATTTCGGATCCAAACATTAGTTGGCTTTAAATTAGACTGGTGTAGGATATTATATAGTCGGCATGCCCGACTTTAACCTTTTTACTCGTTTTTGTTAGTTGTTTTGATTAATTTGTGGTTCATTTCATATATGGTCAAAAATAAAAGAAAATGTAAGTCGAATTTAATGAAGAGTTTGTAGTTCGGTTTTTTAATTGAAATTTCATTTGTTTTTAATATATAAAAAATATTTTAAATGTAGTAGTGAAATATTTTGCATTCAGAAAAAAAAACATTATTCATGGTACTAAAACGGCTGTAACGCTTGATAAAATCGTATTTATTTACAAAAAAAAAAAAAAAAAAAAAAAAAAAAAAAAACATAAATGGAAACGAACAGTTTTTTTCAGGCAGGTAATAATCCTTATTTTTTTAATGTCATTGAAAGGATGTAATGGAAAATTTTTTCGAATCGGAACGATATATAATATAGATATACGATATTAAAACCCACAAGTGTAAGATAAGCTTTTCGAAAAATTTTAATACGGACAAAAATCGGTAAAGTGAAATAAAATATGTTCAAATCGATAAAATATCAAGGTTTTGATCCATTCCATTTCGTTCCCTGTGTTTGGTATTCCAATTCCACATACATATACGCAATTCCATTTCATTTAGTGTCCCTTGTTAGTTCTTGCAGTTCTACTCGTTCCCCATTTAATGTTACTCCCCATGTTGAGTGTTCTCATTCCAGTAGTTCCCCATTTAACTGCATGTTGTTAAAAACGGTAGCGAAATTGTTACACACTACACCACTATGTGGTACAGGATATTTTGAATTTGTGCTGATATTTGTCATATTTTTACAGGCTTATTTCTATGAGTGTGTTGTATGGTATCTCATAATCGCTCTTGACCGTCTATAGTTTCTCTAATTTACTTGTTTCCATTTGCACTAATGAAATTTCAATGCTAATGATATTTAGAGTGAAAATGAAAAACTCCCAAATATGATGCCAGCCAATATTTTATTTCCTTACAGATTCTTGGAAATTTTGCAAAATCTCTTTTAAGTTCATTGTGACAATTTCCGAAGGAAATTTTAATTTTCTTAGGTGGCCGACAGTTTAAAAAAAAACTTATATTACACAAAAAAAAAAAAAAAAAAAACTTTGACACTTCAAGGCATTTAAACCTATAGATGCTATAAAACAAACTTTCTTTAATTTCCCGTCGTCCACCTTTACAAATCTTTGCCACTTTACAATGTAGTGGTTTGGCAATTTTAATTTCATTTAACAAAAATTCAATTTGATTTGTTGCGAAATTTTTTTTTTTCTCCTTTTCTATTTTAACAAGCACTTTACAGAAAATTTACGTGAGAACTCATAGACAATAGATTTTTGAAACAATGGAAGTTTAATTAAAAATTCTAACATCTTGGAAATTGAAATTTAAGTGAAATTGAAATAGTTCAAGCGAATTACAACAAAAAAAAAAAAAAATCAAAGCTTTCAAATAAAATAGCAAAGCATAAATTCAATAAGAATGTAAAGCATATTTTTAAGAAAGTTTTAATTGTAAGAGAAAAATACATAGCATAATTTTGGGTTATACTTAAATAGTTAAAATTCTAGCATGTTTTTCTTAAAAAAGAAGAAAGAACTAGGGATAGGAAAAAAGAGAATTTATTCTAAAATTTTATTTGAGTAAAGAAATTTTTAAAGAAAATTTCTTACTTAAGTAATATTTGAAAAAAAGTCGTTAGTTCTGACTTTTTAACTGGCCCTTAAAACATACATTACAAGGGCTTTGTAATTAGTCTTTCTTATAAGACCACAAACCAATAATTTATTTTTAAAACAATCTACCTAAAAGTACTTTTACTGTAATGAAATAAAATAGATCATGCATAGAAAATTAGTTATATTTTTTGTAACAACTTTAAAGCATAATTTTAGGAGGGTTTCCACTACACCTAAAATTAAAATAAAAAAAAACTGAAAATCACAGCATAATTTTTGAGGGCTTTGCTATTAAATAAATTTAAGCACATTTTAATTTAAAAGTTTCTTTGTTTTTCTTAAAAGCCTAAAAATTAGTTTCTTTGAAAAATATACTTCATTTACCTTTCTTAGCCGTTTTCCATTGGTTCGAGTTTTCTTTCCTTGTTGCTTATCTCAAGTATATTATGTGGTATGGCATTGTATGTGTGAGTAAGTGCATCATTGGCACTTAACTTCATAACAGAAAAAGAGCTAAGGTTTTTGTTGTTTTTTTTCACTAGTTTACCCCTTAAACATGTACTAAACGTTGCAATAAGTGCTGGGGTTGTTGTCACAAAATTTTGCACAACACTTAAACTTATCTACATCTCTATAACAACAGCAATATCCAAGAGAAAAAAGCAGTTAGAAGAAAGAATAAAAAAAACAACCAGAACAAAAACAGTTACCAGAAAAACTTATAAACACTAGACTGAAGATGTAGAAAAAAACTACTCCAAGAAAAAAAGAAGCTATATTCTATATATATGAGGATTTATATACCTACCGACCCGTTACAGGAAAATAATTATTTAAAAAGTAAAAATATCTGAATTTTTTTTAAGTAAAAATGCTTTAAAAATAAAATTGGCATGCTTTAAAAATAAAATTGGACCGGTCCCTTTCCCCTACGGGGAAAGGGACCGGTCCCAGATGACACGCAGGATACGTCCCAAGGGGGCAGAGACAGGTCGTTGATCGGTGTTTTTCCTTGAAAGAGACATATCACCGTTTAGACACCTTTCGACATGTCGCAGGTCTAGCCCCCAAAGGACATGTCGCCTAACTGACTTAAAGAGACATGTCACCGAAGTAACCCAAAAGGATCTGTCAAAGAACGAGTCACACTTTGTATATTTTGTGACATGTCACCCAACAAACCTAAAAGGAACTGATACAGAACCAGTCCCTTTACAAAACTGACAAAAACAGTGACAAAACTGAGGTGAATGGAAATTGTTATGGTTTGGTATTATAAGTAAAATTTTCACAGCAAAACCTTGACAAAATTGTTATGTAATAAAAGGCACAAATATTTTCATTTGTCAATAAATTAAAATATAAAAATTAGTTTTTTTTTTGAAGAATTTTGGTATGTTTTTTCACAGAAATAAAATATGAAATACATATTCCTTTTTTAAGATGTTCTTTTAAGATGTAAGATATACATATGCGTCAAACCTTTTACCGATTCTAAAATTCCTGTAAAATCCTCCAAAAGATTGGAGCTGAAGTTGTTAGCAATAAGATCAGGGTTCTTGATGCTAAAATATAAAGAAAACTTCAAGTGCTTAGATCTAGAACTAAAATTATCAAAAAATCGTAATTTTTCACAAATTACGATTTTTTGATAATTTTATTTAACGAAAGTCTTCATTGAACTTACGAAAAAAAATCTTTGAAATTGTTCATCATGAAGGATAATTCTATCAGTGTACTAAGAAACCGACCAATTGTGGGCGCTGTGGTGTAATGGTTAGCGCGTTGGAGTGTTACACGTGAGCTTGCGGGTCCGATCCCCAACCAAGGCAACATAAATTTATGAAAAATATAAATATGTATGCGTTTTTCTATCCCTCATACATATCGCAGCGTCCTCCTTCGGTGTTCCCAGGGCTATGAACTAAAAAGCTTCAACAAAGTTCGCCAAATCACCATCAGATGGAGCGCAACAACTGTTCTAAAATTCAACATCTCGCGCAATTACAGTGTTGCCATATTTGAAGCCCTTTCTTTCACCACATTTCACTTCTTCTCTATCCCCATTCCAAAGGAAGCAACACGTTAATTAATAGAAAGAATTTCCTGAGTGTTGCTTCTCTTTAAAAAAAAAATAAAGTCTTACTTGTGGTTTTTTTTTTATAAAACATTTCTCCAGTTAAGTGATATGTCCTCTTTGCACCAGTCTTGGGGCCAGTCCTTTAAGTATAATTGACAGCGCTTAACCCAGAGAAATAATAAATTATACCAGTCCTGCGACAAGACCATCTTTAACTACTCACGGGATATGTACTTTGAGGACAAGTCAGTGGTATGTCATCATTTCACCAGTCGCGAGACCAGTCCTTTAAGTATAATTGACACTTTAAGTATATTTAAAAACATTCTTAGAAATGGATGTCCTTTACAGTTATGGTTTCTACAGGAAAAATTATCTTTGGAGGAATGTGTTCAGAATATGTGGGTTTTTCTTTAGGGAAAAGTCAAGGTTCCATTTTTTTTTTTTTTTTTGGAAGAAGTACTTAGAATCTTATAATTTTTTTTATAAGAAAATGTCTTCGCAATTGTGGGATTTTTCTTCAGAAAAAGTTCTTAAAATCTAAAGTTTTTTCTATAGGAAAAACTCTTTCCAACTCGTGGTATATACTAATAATTTTTTCGAAAGTAAATGGAGAATTCGCAGTTTCTGACCACTTTTTCGTATAGATAAAGATCTGAGGCTTTTAGCACATATTTCTATAGAAAAAATTTCAAATTATATACCTTTTTGTAAAAGAATGTGCTCCAGAGACCTTTTCTGATTGGGAAAATGTTATAGGAAAAGCGATAGATATTTAGCACTTTATATTACTGAAAATCCTTAGCATTTAAAAAAAAAACATCAGACTATGGACACATTTTCTTCTTTTTCCTTTAGACCCTATTTAGGGTTTCGGTTAGACACCAATCTAACGTTAACGAAATCCTTAAGCGACTAACACTGCGCATAACATTAGCATACGTTTTAGTATAAATTTTTAGTAACCCCCCGTGTAAAAAAGTTTAGATCTGACCAGATCTTTTTGGTTCTCAATAGATATGATTCAATCTAATTAGATCCTGTACCAGATCACATCAAATATGGTCAGATATGGCATATGTGATAATACCTTATGGAAAGATCTGATAAGATCTAGTACCAAATTTGTTCAAATCTAAATTGATCTGGACAAATGCGGAAGATATGCCTAGATCTAATCAGATCTAATTAGATCTCAAATTTGTCCCCAATTTTGAGATCTGATTAGATCTGGTAAGATCTACGAAGATCTGGCCAGATATGCCTAGATCTGATCAGATCTAATTAGATCTCAAATTTGTCCCCAATTTTGAGATCTAATTAGATCTGGTAAGATGTGCTGAGATCTGGCCAGATCTGATCTTTTTTACACGGGCCTACTAAAAAAAATTATATGACTTTTGATATTATATATAATTATATCCGAAAAATGAGAACATCTAATTGTATCAAATTAGATCGTATTATGATCATATTAGATCTAATTTGACACATGTAGATCTAATTTGATCGAATAAGATATGGTTTGATACAATTTTATCCTGATTTTGTCCTCATCCAAATGTATCTAATATGATATAATCATATCCAACTAGATGTAATGGTATATAATTCGATACAATTATACATAATTATATGAGGCATATGTAACTATATATAGTTCTATATATAATTGGATATTGTAATATGTTGCACTATATATTGTGCAATATATAGCAAGATATAGTTATATATTTAGGATATAATTTCATAAAATTTTATATAATTATATCTAGGTATATATGTTCCAATTTTGTATGATAATAAATGACTATAACAAAACATTTTACTTGGGAAAACAGTTTATTTTTAGAACATTTTATTTCATATTTAAAAAATTCCTAAATTTTTTCACAATGTCAATCTCTATATGTATTTTCATTACTATTATAAGTTAGTAAATTTACATATTTTGTGCGTAGAATTTAAATTTATGAACAAAATAAAAAAAATGTACGAACAATAATTACATTATACGTACTATGTATACTATTATATATGAAAGTGTTTTCAAAATAATTTTACACATTTTGTGTTTATATTTAAACAAAAATTTACTCATTTTGTAGAAGTAAATTTACAAGCATTTTCTTTAGAATCAAAGTTTAAAATAAATACTTTATATATTTTTTTGAACATGAGCTTTTGGTATGCCAAGCCTCATATATATCTACAACTGCCACCAGAAAATAACCATTAACAACAAAACGATCTTAACGCCATCTTAAACAACACTTAGCGTTAGAGTTACAAACTTCAAAACTAAAAACCATGGTCATGATATTAACAATATAAAAAGTAGTATATAAAAAAATATATAAAAAGAATACTCGTATAAATTGCAAATAGAATACACAACAATAATTTTATTTTATTTTTTTTTCGAAATATAATCAAATAAAGATACATTTTAAATCTTTAATTAAGTTAAAACAAAATAAATAAAATATATTCTGTTATTTATATATGTTATTCCAACTGTTTGTTGCTTATAGCCCAATGTATTATGTTGTCTTATAAATTCAATAAATTTTTGACCATTTTAAATTGAATTTTCTTTTCTTCATTGCTTTTTATTTTAGAAATTTACTCGTATAAAAGAAAATATTTTGTTTCAATATTTTAAACTGTTGGGTTGTTGATAGTTTCTATTTATTTTTTTATATTTTTTCGTTATTTGTTGTTTATACCCCCACATTGAAATTGAAAATTGTTGTAAATTTAATCAAAAGCCAAGATTGCAAACGATATTCAATACAAAAAACCTGTAAAAATAAAAAAGAAACCAATACAAGTTGTTTAACATGATTGTACGTAGTTAGTAGTTGGTACTAGATTTGTTGTGCATCTAGCTTCACTCTTGTTCTCTACCATATCCGCATCCGCTTCCGTTTTTAAATTGAATACTAAAGATACTTTGACTTTTGATGTTATTGTTTTTTTGGTTGAAAAATTTTTGTAATAATAAATTTTAAACTAAATTTATTGTTCTATAAATTTAAAAAAAAAAGTAGAAAGATCAAAAAATTTCAACAGTAGAGTGTTACAAAATTTGGACAATAAATGATGACCATAAAAAAGATAAATTATTTCGATAGTTACAATAAAAACCACGTAGTTGACACCATCGAAGTAAAACAATATAAACTATGAAATCAAAAGCTTCAATGAGTTCGCCAGCTTTCTATCAAAAGGCTCACAACAATGGTTATAAAATTGAAGTAACGAGCGCAATTACAGTGTTGGAATATTTGAAACCATTAAATTTTTACCACCAGCTCTATTCCCGGAATTTGGTCCAATTTTCGGAATATGATCCAAATCGTACAGTGATTATAGAAATGATGAAAAATAAAACTCTTCAATAAATTTGCCTATTCTTAATGGCGCCCAACAACTTCTTTAAAATATGTTACACTTATAGAGAGAAACCTGTAAAAATAGCAAAAAAGAAAGCTATTAAAAATTTGTTAAAAATTTGCCTGCAGAAACAACTGCTGAAATTAACAGATTTTTTTGCTAAATACTAGGAAGATAAGAACAACAAAAATAAATATTTTAAATCTACAGAATTTTAGTTATATATGAATTAAATTTTAGTTAACTGAAAATTGAAAAATTATACTCTAGAATCGGCAGAATATTTTGCGGAATAAAATTAGCAACGAAAAACTCTTATATTTATCTACATAATTTTTGTAATGTTTAGGCTAAATTTAATAAAAAATGCAAATATCAGTCCATCGTGCTAAAATCGGCAGATAGATTTGCTTAAAAATAGTAAAATGCTGATTTTAGAAGCCTAGATTTAACTAAAAATTTTTCTACTACATTTTTCTACTAGTATATAATGGTTTGCAAAGGAAAAGTAGTTAGTCTACCATCAACTCTTTGAAAGACAAAAATTAGCTGGATTGTAATAGTAAACCCCAAAAGTAAGATTTTACTCTTCAAAAAGTGTTTAATATTTTTAAATGCTTTACATTAACATATTTTTAATCGCATTCCGGTGGGATTTTTTGACGAAATTTGGCAGAAATATAGCTCCCTTTCCCAGTAGTTTATCTCTAGAGGTCAATATTGTAGTAGAAAAAGTGTTAGTGCACTCTAATTAAATTCTGTTGAAATTTACCCAACTTATAGTAGGAAACTGAACTCCTACTATAAATTGGGTAAATTTACTCTATTTGCGTAATTGAAAAAAGATACGCACATTCTGTTTAAGTTGGTGCACAAATAATTTGTAATTTTACATTGAAAGTGCGTAAAAATTAAATGAAATTTTGAAATTAGTGTGTTAATTTACTAAATTTGTGTGTAAAACAGCACGTTTCACGTGTAAATGTACGCATAAAATGCGTAAAAATCCACTACAATGCGCAAAAATCCACAGAAAGTGCGTAAAAATCCAATAAAATGCGTACATTTACAACAGTTGTGCTAACTTTAAGCACCATCCAAAATTTTTTTTTAAATAAAATAAATTAATTTTTAGTACGTATTTTATTAATAATAATATCCAAATCATTCTCTCATAATCGTTTATGTCCAAATTAATCGTTTTGGGATCTTAAGGCATTTGAATAAAATTCATATAAAAATTTATTATAACTATTGAATGGGTGCAATGACTCCTGCTAAACAAAATGCCTTCTTTGAAAGGGAGGCAGTAACCGTCAAAAATAATGGGAGAAAACGCAGAGATATGGCCTACGCAGGAACAACTGAGTGCAATGACTCCTGATCAACAAAATGCTTTCTTTGCAAGTTAGACAGTACTCAATGAATACTGACTTTTTTGAGCAGTAGTCATTGCACCCAGTTGTTTTGCCTAGGCCGCATCTCTCTTACGGCGTATTCTCCCGTTATTGTTGACGGTTGTTGGTTGACTGCCTCCCTTGCAAAGAAGGCATTTTGTTGAGCAGGAGTCATTGCACCCAATTGTTCCTGCGTAGGCCGTATCTCTCTTACGGCGTTTTCAATTTTGAAATGAGGTTTAAACTACCACCAAAATCAATTTCATGCTTATGTTTCTATTTCCAGACTCTAATGTGTTTGTGGAAATGTTGTAATTCACAAAAAATAATCCGTTTTCGCTTTTTCTTTTTCTTTTTATAATTTATAATTTTTTTTTTAATTTTTTCAATTTGAAATGTCAGAGTATTTATTACTATTATAGGTAGTATATTTACCAACTTTGTGCGTAAAAATTTTATTTAACAAAACACTAGTAATTTTAGGTACAATGTGTTTATTTATAAACACATAATGTCTAAAAATACTTTGTGTGTGTATTATTGTGTATGGAAGTGTGTATGAAAAAAGTTTACGCATTTTTTGTTTATATTTACCGAATTTTCGTAAAATTAAACAAAATTTTACCCATTTTATAGTAGTAAATTTACAAACATTTTTTAGAGTGTGTGTAAAATTTGACTGGTTGTGTGTCAGCTCATTTTAGGTTAGTTAGATTATATGTCACAAAAAGTATAAAATGGAACTCATTCTCTATCAGCTGCTTTTGAATTCATTGAGCGACAAATTAGAATCCTTTGAGATTTCAAATCCATATATTTTTAAAGTGGTAGAAAGATTTTTGTTGAATATTTTAGGAGTCAGAATTTCATAGCAATTCAGCTAAGAATTATTCAATTTAAATAGTTTTTTTCTTATTAATTTAATTTTTGTGAGTGTTATTTTTGTTCGATTTTAATATCAAATATGACAAATTCCAAATAGAATTCACAATTTCTTTTACAAGAAATAGAGAAAAAAACTTATGAAAAAACTTTCCTAGACCCAATGGTTGACAATTAATGCATTTTCAAGTACTACCAAGCACTATCATCTGATTGTGCTCATATGGTTCCCTCTAGGTTATAATGTCGATTTAATGTTTTGTATTTATATAAACTCCCAAACAAATAAGGAAATGAGAAATAAATTCAAACATTTTTACTAGTTATTTATGTATTACAACGAAAATCACATGTTTCTTAAAAATCTATTATTTTTCTCTATGTTATAGTTGTTGCTTTAATCAAAGTTCTTTTAGTAGTAAAGCAATTTTTTTTATGTTGAATTTTAACTGAAGCTATTTAATTCTATTTATAGTAATTACAACTAAAGCAAAGAACTTTTATTATGATTACCTATTATTTTTGTATTACTCCCTAACCCATTATGCTTTATTAATGACTAAGATGTTGAAATAATCAAGGAATATTACTTAACAATTTGGAAGGTACCTCGTCTGTGAGGTATTTTACCATTGATTTTTAGTTGTTCTGAAGATTGTGCATTGAGTGTTATTTGCCTTTAATTTATTTTGATCGGGAATTACATTAATGTAACTAAATGTGCTAAAATCCCAAAGCTTAAAAATAATCTGTTGAATTTTTGTTTGATTTTAAGATCAAATATAACCATTTTTTTTTTTTTTTTTTTAGAAATTTAAAATATTTATTTACTTTTAAGATAAGGTCCTTGTATTCTTAGCTAATCTTAAATTAATTTTAAAATAATTTATTTTCTCATTTAAAAACAACCCCTTTTTTGTTGCCTATTTTTAGGCTGCGTTAAAGTAGAACCCCTTTTTTCTACTCTACTTTCATTTAAAGCTAAGTTATTAAATTTTTTTTATATTTGATGGTCTCATAAACATTTCAAGGTAGTATGTATATAGAAAACAAAGTTTTTATTTTATTGTACAATGGTTTTAAAACATAAAATATTTTTTTTTTTTAGGTTCGGGTATACAGCTTAGCTTAGCATTTCAAAAAAATAATGTTTCAAGTCTTCTATTGGGTAGGTTTTTGTTAAAATTTACTAGATTTTTGTTTAAGATTCTTATTCCTTAAGTTTATTAAGCGTTAAAATATATGTATAAATTTAGTTGTTCGCAAAAAAAACAGTAAAATTTTAAGTTGGGCATGCCGGCTATGTGACACCATACGCAAGTCTGGCTAAAAGTCAACTAATGTTGGGATCCGAAATTTGAATCGATTGAGATGGAATTGTGTGTCTAATTTGTCTATACAATGTTATGGGCTTTGTTCTTGGACCAATATAAGTGAACGTAAAAAAAATTAATAAAAACATCGTTATATTTACGAGCTGTATCGTGCAAACAGGCATAGGAGCCAATTTTTTTTTTTTTTTTTTTGAGCGACAGTGTGGACAATAGACCGTACCTCAAAAAAAAAGTTCGTCGTACACCCTCCACTGTGAAGTATTTTTGCAAGGCTTTTTTAAAAAAACTAATTTTTTTTTGCCGAACGTAGGGGTTGCCTTTTTCCATTTTTCGTTTTAGCTTCGGCATTTAAAGTTGGATTTTAAAGTGTGGTATATACTGGCCTCCTCGAGAGAAAAATATCGATGTATCAAACTTTAAGATCCGACTGTAAATGTCAACGAAAAAATTAAAACGGCGACCCCTACGTTCGGTAGCAAAAAAAAATTTTTTTTTTCAAACCTCCTTGCAAAAGTACTTCATATTGGAGGGTGTACGGCGCACTTTTTTTTTTTTTTTTGCCTGTAAGGTGGTACGCTCTAGTGGACAAGATTGTATGGATAGGCCGACAGATTGAGATATAGACATATAGACAAACAGAAATCACTAAATCGAACCAAATAGTGATTCGGAAAGAGCACAAGACCCAATTTTTTGGAGAACAATGCGCTCGGGAATGCGTGGTGGTAATACAGGCAGACAGGGAGACAGAGAGATAGGCAGACATACATACAGACAGATAGAGGGAAATCACTCAATCAAAACAAAAATCATTCGGAGTCGATCGGTATACCAATACTTTGTGGTATTATCAAGAAGGGTATAACTCATTCGCTATCGGATCGGACATCAGAGAAAATAAGTAAATGACGATATGATGTCACGCTGGCATTAGCGATTATAAGCGAATTTTCGCAGGAAGTAGGTATGTGAATTTTAAAATTTTTGAGAATAAAATTTGAAATAACAAGATCTGTACATTGGAAGATTGGAAGAAACAACAGAGTAGTACATTGGAAGATGACAAAGCAAATTGTGGAAAATTTTTTGTTGTTGTTTTTCTTTTTTTTCTTTGATATTTTAAATGTTTAATAACGCTTCTAGACGAGAACAAGAAATTTTTATTGAGTTTGTAATTTAACTTAACAAATATTTCCAGGAATTCTAAAAACGACATCCCCTGACGATTTCCTTAGGCAAGAATGAAATTCGGATAGGGACATGCCTACAACGGATTAGTTTTCACAATTTGTTAAATACGTTTGCGATTTTAGAATTCCTTAATTCCTTTAAAAAATCGCTGTATTCTTTGCTTTCGTTCTAATCACTATAAATATAATTAAAAGCTTGAATGTTAAAAAGACAACATACAAACACTTGCTTTACTACTAAAGGAACTTTAGTTTATAGCAACTGAAACGCAGAGAAAAATAATAGCTTTGTAAAAAACATGAGATTTTCCTTTATAATACAAAATAACTAAGTTAAAATGTTTGAGTTTAGTTCTCATAAAATTTTTCACTTTGAGTTAACGTATATACAACAAAACCAAAATCTACATTATAACCTAGAGAGGACCCCATAAGACAATCTGATGAGAGTGCTTGGTAGTACTTTAAAATGCATTAATTGTCAACCATTGGTTCTACACTGATAGAATTTTCATTCATACTATTAATGAATCGATTTCATTAATCTGAATTCACTGATTTAATGAAAAAATTTCATTGAGTTAATAAAAAATTCATTAATTTAATGAATTTTTTCATTATGTATTTTCAACTAACCCGTAAGATATGCTATAATTTTTATAAGGGTTTTGAATTTGCTAATTACTAAAATAGATATATGTTCCAGTAATGAACGCTAGGGTTGCAAACTGAATTTATTTAAATATAAAAGTCCAAATAATGACATCATTTTGTTTTGGCTATTTAGATCAATCGGTAACGCGATAATGTTTACATTCTGGTGATTGCGGGTTCAAGTCGACTTCAGGGAGATGTCAAAAACGTTATAAAAACGAAAAAGAAATATATGTACAAATAAAAATTAATAAAATAAAAATAAATAAAAAAAGTAACGCAAAAAAATATATTTTTTTCAATTAGAATTTCATTTAATGAATACGTTTCATTGATCTAATGAACGCGTTCTTTGGGGACTTTTCAATGTAAAAAATCATTGGATTATTGAACAAATTCATTAATACTATGCACAAAATTCTATCAGTGTAGGAAAGTTTTTTTCATGTCTTTTTCTCTGTTTGTTGTAAAATAAATTGTGAATGCTATTTAGAATTTGTCATATTTGATCTTAAACTGAAAAAAAAAATAACATTCATTGTAGCATCGTAAAAATCTGGGTCATTTGCCAGCAGCCTTGAACGTAACCACAAAGTAATTTCTACTAATTCCTCTTTCTAGCTCTTGAGGACTTCTCCTGACAAGGACGTGTGCTGTGCGTGGGTCACCTCCTTTGAGGTCCTGCAGGATACTTGCGAATATCTTTTGAGGTCTTTTGAATATCCTTTGAGGTCCTTTGAATGTCCTGCAAGTATCCTGCGAATATCCTTGGATGTCGTTTGAATATCCTCCGAAGGTCCTTGAACTTATTTTTCATCCAGGACGCCTGCCGTTCGTTAGTCACTTCCTCCTGTATCCTTGGCATATCCTGCGAAGGTCCTTGAACATCATTTGCATCCAGGAAGCGTGCCGTTCGTAGGTCACTTCCTGACACATCCTTTGAATATCCTCTCATAGCAAAATAATTCATATCTCGGAAGGACCTGATATCCCAGTTCAGCCGGCAATATTAGATTCAACCAGGGGCGGACTTCGCCGCTCTCTTTTCCTTTCATAAACTTTAGCTTAAGTGTTCTTATAAAAAGATATAAGTGAATGAATAAATAAGTTTTATAACATTTTATAACATGCATTTACTTTCTTAGCCCATCTAACGGAGCAAAACTCGTTGTTACAAAATATTCACAAACTATACCATGTCCAGGTAGTGGTGTAGGGTATAAATACATAATAGTAACTTCCTTGTTTGTTGTAAATAAGTAGTTTTAACCATTTTACCCGTGTTTTAAGAAAATAACAATAAAATTATTTTTATTTTGTTTTCTTTCCCTTTTGTAACAGATAAAAATAATGTTGGTAGCTATGGAATATATATTTTATACATACACAAACCTTTTTTTTTTTAGCTAAAATAGGAAATTCCCCTTGTATAATTTTAACAACTTTTATAAATTATGGTCGAATATATATCTTTGCAATGCAAATTTTTTATATATATGTAAAATAAAAATACACACACATATACAACTTACTCTATTGTTTGTTAACAACATCATTTACATTAAAGTATATTAAAACAAACACAATTTAAACCAAACAAAAAATATATATTATATGTATTGCATATGTTCAGGAGGGTTAGTGAAAATTATTGCTCGGCATACAGAAAAAGGTCTACTAATACTAATTTTATACCATAATTTTATAAATGAGTGTGTTTGTTGAAACATATTTATATCATATTTCAGTTATAAAATGCCCCAGCCATTCCTATTGTCTTCTTTTATATGAGGAAATTATGCGTAATGTAGCATATTTTTTATTTTTTTTGCAATATTTTGCAAAAACAGACAAAAAACCTTATATTAAGCACTTCAGTATGCATGGTTGATTATGTTTACATTTGTGTATAATTTTCTTAAAATTTTATTGTTTTTTTGCATTTATGTGTAAATAATGGTTTTTAACAAGTTAAGCGTGAAAATAGTTAAATTAAATACAAAACCAACAAATACTTTGTTGTGGTTGAATAACAGTATAGCATATTTTATGGGGCAGGGGAGAATTAATATAAACATTTTAGTGTTTAAGCATAGCAGGTTGTTTTTTAAGGGAAACATTTTCACTCGAAATTTAAAGGTAGCAATTTTCAATTATCGTTAACAAAACATTTTTTTTTTGTTTGCACGAAGTATAACAGTTTCTTCACGTGTAACTCAAACAACTTACATACAGTGAGTGCTTTCTGCAAAATTATTTCAAAACCTTATAACAATAGCTGTATTTTCGACTTAACTATATCCGTTAACTTTCAAAAAAGCACAAAGTGCATAAAAACGTTTTTTAGACGAAAACTAACATATTACTTTTGGTATGCACGTTAACTTACAACGTGGATAATTATCAACGTTGAAAACTCAACGTTTATACATTTTCACACCTAGCGTAACATCTTCGCGTTACTACCTAAAAAGTTTTGCTGACGCACGTTCGATTACACCGGAACTATGATAAATACTCACTATTTAAAAAAATTTGATTCTCCAATCAGTTTAATGTAGATTTGCTATAAATACTTAGCGTTGATAGGTATGAACGAAAATACAGCTAATATTATTTTGGTATGAAAAATTTATTTAAAAATAAAACCAATTTTCCCATTATATTTACACATATAATTTTACGATATATGTTTTAGTTTTCTATATATTCATAACAAAACGTTCCTACACCCAAACAAATTTTTAGTTGATTGCAACGAATATTTCAACTATCTCATAGGTGAAATACCCCTAACTAATATATAGTTCAATTGATTTAATTGATTTTAGCTATGTTCAATAAATACCAACAATTCAACTACACTCATAGGAAAAAGTTTGTAGAAAAGTTAGTAAAACTGTTAGTACTTCAACTTAACAAACTTTTAACAAATTTTTAGTAAAAATTAAATTTTTAGTTAATTTTTTTGCTACCTCCACATTACTAACTTACAAACTTTTTTGCATTTTTTTTGCTGAATTTAGTAACTCATTTTTAACAATAAATTTGCTAACTTTACAGTATTTTGCTGAATTTTAGTTACTAATTTTTAATAGAAGATTTGCTAATTTTACAAATTTTTTGTAAACTAAACCACGAATTTTGGAGCGCTTATAAACGGAATGTTAAATGACTCATAAAAATTACTGCATATTTTTAACTCGACAAAAATAATGCAAAAAGTTTTTAAATAAAGCTAAATTGAAATGGTTTAAAATTTGTCCTACTCATAAAATATCTAAATTATTAAATTTCCATTTATCGCAATACATTAATTTTCAAAGATCAAGGTTTATTTTGGACGAACCATTTTAATATGAAAATTGTGATTAAAAGTATATCTGGGGAGCAAGTAGAGTTCACGGGGATGACCCTAATTTTTTTCCCCCAATATTGTACTTTTTAAGCTTATTTAAAGAATACAATATTTTTAATCGGCCACACCTTCTTTCCTGTCGGTGGAGCTTTAGAGGTGAAAATGGAAACTCAAATAAATTCGGAAGTACATATCCGATCAGCAAACAATGAAAATCAAAAGAAGGGTCCCTGAAATACATTTTGTTATGGTTAACATCATGATCAGTGTTGTCAGATAAGGGGATTTCGCCCCTAATTGGGGATTTCAACTTCGGTTTGGGGTCAGATTTTTGTGGGGAGGGATTTGGGGATTTCACAAAAGTTTGAGGATTTTACCCATGTGCTTAAGTACTTTTGGGGATTTCTGTTTTTTCTTTTATCTGTATATTTTATATTTTATCTTATTTTAAAATATATATTTTTTCTGATGTACATTATTTTGTTAAACTGCTTTTTAAAATCGGCTATAATAGAAATTTTAAAGAAATGACAACCTTATAATATGCCCATTTAAAATGACTGAGATAGGTTATTAAATAGACTTGTCTACATATTCCCTAATCGTGTTTTAACATTGATTTTATGACTCGTGGAGACGTCAAGTAAACCAAAATGTAATTTCGCACCTCTTGTAATTTTTTTTGTAGAATTTCTAGAAAATAAAAACGGCAGTCTTTAGTTGGTTATATAAAGTCCCAGGGTGCAAAAATATAATTAAATTTGATGTTTTTTCTAAATAAATTAAAATAATTTGAGCTTGATCTTACTGAATGTGTTAATTTTAATGTTTTTAGATTAATAGTTTATTTGATTTCTTTTGATTTTTTCTTTGTGTAAGTAAATGATTTTTGTAATTTTTTTTTTAAATCAGTATTTATAATATTAAAGCACCGTAAGTTGTTTCAATTTCATGTGAAAAAACTGTTATACTCCATATAAAAAAAATATTTTTCACGACAATGAGTTTCACGTGAAAATTGTGTAGACTTTGTATTCACGCAAATTTAATGTAAAAGACTATTATTTTTCTGGTAAAAATAATTTGAGGCATATAAAGTTTGAGTGACATTTTGTGTTTATTGTCATTGTGGCTTTGTTAGAAAATTGTTAATTTTTTTAACTTAAATTGTAATTTGTGGCACATTGGGAAAATATTTGGGGATTTAGAATTTTTTTGGGGATTTCAACTTGTTAAATGGGGATATGAGCACAAACTTTTCTGGCAACGCTGATCATGATCATACTAGGTAGATGCATTAGGGAGAGTTTGACAGTTCAGGGTTTTATTATGACAGTTCAGGAATTTTTTCGTATGCTTTCGCTATGTATCAAAAGTAGCCGATTACATTTTTTGTTGTTGTTTGTTGTTCTAATGCATCTGCCTAGTATGGTTGTATCATGGGTTAACATATTATTGTCTATAAATATTAGCACTTTTACAAAAAATCATTCTTGGGAAATTTTCATTGGCATTGAAATATAATTGGCATTACTTTATCTCAATGCCAAAACATTTCATCACCATTGAATGCCAATAAATTTTTTTTCAATTTGCATTGATGAAAACAATGGTAATGAAATGTACACATAATTGAAGAAAAAGCATTGTAATATAAAAAAAATATAAGAAATACGCGAATTTTTTTTTTTTTGTTTTCTTAATTTATTCTTTTATTAAAACATGAAAACAAATACTTCTTTCATCAATTATAAATGGGCATTTAGGCATTGAACAATGCCAATTGAAAACAATTTTATTTACTTGACACATTCAATAAACTGGTCCCAAGTATGTTTTTAAATACACATTTATTTTTTATTTATTAATTTTCATTTCATTTGCTCCTTTTTACCTTTTTCCAGTCCATTAGTAATCTGCAAAAGTTTTGTTGATTTCAGAAAATTTTAGCAAAAATTTTGTAGATTTAATAGTTTTTTTTTGCTATTTTCATTTTACTATTATTTAGTAATTTTTTTGCTGATTTCAGCAAGTTAAATTGTTATTTGCAATTAACAAAAATTTAGCCCTTATATTACTAAAATTCTGTAAATTTAACAGTTTTTTTTGCTGTTTTCATTTTATTATTATTTAGCAAACTGATTCTGCTAATATTAGCAGTTTTTTCCGCAGCATCATTTTTAACTAACTAACTAACTTTTTCTGCTATTTTTACGGACTTATTTGTAAGAGTATCTACTGGTAACGATTTTTTAGTAAAAATTAAATATCATTTAACAATGGTCGATATCAACTAAAATTAAATGATTTATAATTGCAAATAAATAGTAATTGCAAATAAATAAAAATTCACCGAATTCCTTACTCTTGAGAACTTTACATTTTAATTTATAACAAATTTATGTTATATGTCATAATACATGAAATATAAAGCGAAATTATTGGCGAACAAAAAAAAAACTTTTAAATTCTCCAAGGGCATTATACCTTGACTCTTACTCATTTTCTACAAACTCATATACATTCTTGGCTTTCGAATTGTGTATGTTTGGAAGAATCCTTAAACAATTAAAAAGAAAATGCTGTATCAGTAAATCAACAAATTGTTTAAAAAGGTCAAGCAATTACAATTTACCACAAATAGTTTTTAATTCTTGCTCCCATTATCTCTATATAAAAATTTGATATATGTTTTTATGTTTTAAATAATTTTGTTATAATTTTTTTTTTTTTCCTGACAATTAAATACTTATTGAAAAACTTTTGAAACCATTTCAAATTTGATAACATAGGGTAAATCCAAAATTGTATTTTTTACCATTATCGGTAGTTGTTATTGATTATATTAGCTGAATTATAAAAAATTAAAATTGACTATAGATTTTGTTAACTATGTTACTATATAATTATTTCGGTGTATAATAACCTAACAATACATAGATTTAACATATAAATTGTTAATCTATAAATTTACATACTTAATTTTACATAAATCTACTCATACAACCAAATTATTCAATTTATATAATTAGAAGTATAATATATGGAAAGGAAATACCGTATTATAACATGCTAAAGGGATTAATCACAGTAAGCATAATATACTACTAACATAAATACACCATAAAGGTCTACACAGAAAAAAATATCACCAAATTTTAAGTGACAAAAATAATTGTTAAAATTCAATTCAGATCTCAACAACATTTTTAATTAAATCAATTAAATATTTTGTTGATGTGAAAAATTTTCAAGTTTGTACACTCAAAAAAATAAGTTAGTAGAAAAATTAGTAAAACGTCTTGTATATCAAGTGTACTAGTTTTCAGCAATTTTTTTGCTGAAATTCCGTTTTCAGCAAAAATTTTAGTTATAATTTTTTACCACTAAACTAATTTTGAACTAATGTTTTACTAATTTATTTTGCTACAAAAATTGTGCTGATAACCGCATTCATAGCGTGGACGACAACCAGATAGACAAGATGTAGATGTCGCAGCTTGTCTGGAAATGGAAATGACAAAAAAAGAAAAACAACTCTACACATATTCTATATTTAAATTTTCAGCAAATAAATTAACTAAAGTAAAATTTCGCTACAATTTTTTTGAGTTTTTTTCAATCTACTAATATTCAGCAAAAAGTTTAGTGATTTTAGCAAGGATTTTTTCATTTACAGTCGACTAAGTGTTAGCAAAACTTTTGCTGAAGATTACTATTTTTTTGGTAAAAATCAGCTCGCTGATTTTCAGCAAACCTTTTGCTGAAATTACCAACTTTTTTGCAAGCACGCTCCTGACCAAAAATTTGCTGACACAGCAACATTTTTTGCTGACTTTACTGACTTTTTTTTTTGAGTGTATGTTTTCCATAACCGATTGAGGTTTATTTGGAAAGTAATAGGTAAAGTTTGTTTTCAATTGAAGACTCAATTAAAATACATTAAAACATATTGTTTAACTTTTTTTTATCAATCAATAAAAAACAAACTCGAAAAAAATATGTATCGTCTGTAGGAGTTGTTATTTTCAGTCCAATATTCTATTTTTAGATTTCTATTTTTAGAAAAAATAATTTAAATAATTTCGTTGTTTTCTGTTTAAAAACACAACATTCAAATATATACAAAATTATTTTAAATTCAAATTTCTAGTAATTTTTTGCTCATACACACAAACATAGCCAACAAAAATATGAACGTGTGTTGTGTATGGTGTTGTGTTTTGAAAATTCAAACAAAAAAAAAAAACTTTCAAAAACAAACCACAAAATCGTTTTTTTTTTTTTTACGTTTTGTCAGTTAAAAATTAATGATTGTTTTAATAGACTTTTCAATTATCTTTATTCTTTTATGGATTGTTTAAACAATGTTTGAAAATAAATAGCAAAATGGTTTGAATATAATGAAAAATCAGTAGTCCTTTTTTTAATTGTATTTTCAATTAATTTAATATGTATTTTAGGTTGGTTTTAAGGATAAAATATTATGAGTGTAATAAAACTATGCAAACATTTTTTTTTACAAATTCTGATTCAACACTTTGATATTAGGTGGAAACTATACATTTGACTTATTGCAGAAATGCCGAAAGTTATATCCCTAATTAACATATACATTAGACCGTACCTCAAAAAAAAAGTTCGCCGTACACCCTCCAATATGAAGTATTTTTGGAAGGTGATTTCAAAAAAAAAAAAATTTTTTTTTTGTCGAAAGTAGGGGTCGCCTTTTTTAATTTTTCGTTATAGCTTTATCATTTAAAGTCGGATTTTAAAGTGTGATATATCGATTTTTGCCTCGAGGAGACCAGTGTTTTGCTATATAGTAAAAATCCAATTAAAAAAAATTAAAAAAGGCGACCCCTACGTTCGGCAACCAATATATAAAAAAAAATTCTACTGGGTTTATCGAAAAACTTCCTAAGCAAAAGTTTAATGATTTTTTGCGAGCTTTAATTTTCTGACATTAGGGTTGTACATTAGGGTGGTACCAACTGAGATCTGGTGGGTAACTACTAGAGGGGGATACTTGAGGTCAAAATGCCCTTAGAGCAAAACACTGGTATCCTCGAGAAAAAATCATCGATGTATCACACTTTAAGATCTGACTGCAAATGCCAAAGATATAATGAAAAATGTAAAATGGCGACGACCCCTACGTTCGGAAAAAAAAACAAAAAAAATTTTTTTGAAACCTCCTTGCAAAAATACTTCATATTGGAGGGTGTACGACGCACTTTTTTTTTTGCCTGTAAGGTGGTACGCTCTAATATACATATCTGTCTGTGTATGTATTAGTGTAAATTTTCATGTATTAGTATGTCTCTTTGTAAATATTTATATTCACATTGTGTTATTGTTTTCATTTCACTGTCTGTTTGACAATAATATTTAGATAAAATCTCTGTTTCATATCTAAAATAAAATTATTTGTAAATATGTATTTTTTTATTTCTATTGCCAACTATTGCAATATGTCTATTTGGTTATTTTTTTTTTTTTTTGCTCTAAATACATATTCAACAATAACTATAGTTTTGAAATGTTATTACTTTTTTTTTTCTCAACATTTTATGTGTAAATTTTAGGCAATTATTCAACTTAAAATAAATATACGCTAAATTGCAGACAACATAACAATTGTTCTAATATTTGTTTAGAGAATTTTCAAAAACAGATGAAAAAAATGTATTGTAATTTTACAGTACAATGGCATTAGCTATGGGGGGTTCGGTGTGGCCTAGTACAAAATGGTTTAAATACAAAAAACCCATAAAGTATGCAACAAAAATTGTGTGTGTTTATTCACGGAAAATTATAGTTTCATGATGCTAATTGGTGTATTTGTATAATTCTGGCAAACAAAATACCAGAGAAAAATATTAAATAACTTTTTGTTAAATGAAAATATTAACTTTGAGTATAACAAGAGATATTAAAAACGTGTTTTATAAAAGTCGTTACAGTTTTTGACGTAAATAAGTTGGTAGAATTTATTTGTTTATTATTTCAAAAAGTGTTAAAAACAGTATGAAATGGAAAGGGAAGTTAAATATATAGGTACACAATTAACTTAAGTTAAAAATAACAAATAAATAAAAAGTATAGTTTAAAGTATGATTTATGTTATTATGAAGGGTTTATGTAAATAATTAGAACATATTTTAAGGCATATTCTCTAAACATAATTCAAAGTATACTTACTGGATAATTTGTTAAATAAAAGATCAATGATTAAGTCGAAGTAAATTCAAATTTAAATATTTTTATCATTCGGTGTTTTCATATAAACTCGTATTCTACTCGTAAACGGTGTGAACCTGATATGTTTATGATTTTAATATCAAACTCCATATATAAAAAATATGGTTTGTATTTACACAAGGTTTACAAGGCATTGACGAGTTTATATGCAATCACTTATTATATATCTTCCAATATTTTTATTATTATTTTTTTTTTTATAAGTACATCAATAGTTTTAATATCTGCCATTTATTTTCAAATTCAAAGTATACCTGCAAGCAATTTTTTATTAACAAAAAGAAGAAGCATATTTCTAGGCTGTTTTTCTTTGGGAACAGCTACAGTCGTCTTTTAGGGCACTTCCTTTAACGAAAATTATATTTTCACTTCTTATGAACTTTTGTCATTAAGTTTATTATATATATTTTTTTTAGGTTATTTTCTTCTTTCATAAAAAATTAAAGCATATTTTCCGGCGGTTTTTTTTTTTTTTAACTTTTATCATTTAACTTTCTTTTAGCGTATGTGTAAGTATTTTGTATACAAATTTTATAAATATTTTCATTTATAACACTGACTTGTTGGAAAATTGTTGCCCTAATGCTATTTTCAATTCCAGTCTTTTGTTCCATTACTCATACTTTACTTGTTGTACAAAGTAGTTAAAATATTTAAACTTAAAAACAAACAGATAACTTAAGGCTATTTTTCAGAAGCAAAAATCACAAATATTTGCTAACTTAAATTTGTTGGCAAAATATAAATTTAAACCTTATGTAAGAGAATAAAATTTATGGTATAAGTAAATTTATTTATGTATTAATTATAATGATTTTAAATTGCAAATTAGGGAATATATAAACACAAATGTTTTGATAAGATAAAGTTTGTGAAATTGTTTGGGTGAGATTTTATAAAATGGATTTAAAAATGTGCTATAAAAAAAATAGTCATAGTTTTAGATTTTCTTTCAAATCATAATATAAGACCCCTAAAGATATGCTATAAAAATGGAATTATGATTTTAACAAACAAATCACTCCCACAAATAGAACGACTCTACATGTTATACGAGTGAGAATATGAAAAGTAAATATACTTCATATGGGCCAGTTATATAGTTTCATGAGAAATGACAAATTTTTACAAACACTCTATAATGCATTAAGTAATACCACTCCTTTCTGAAAAATCATTGAGGAATTGATTTTGACATTTTTATGTAAAAATAATACCTCGATGTTTTAATCCCAGCTATGATTTGTACCAATAAAAACAAAAGCCTACTTTTAAGCTTAAATTTGTATAATTTTATTATTTTTACAAATAAGTTTTGCAATTTTGTTCAAAATGCATTTTTTTTACATTTTTTTATTTTATTATATTTCTTTTAATAGGTTTTATTATACAAATTTTTATGAACATTTTTCCTAATGTATTTGCTACCTTTATATTTCCTTTATCTATTACGAAATTCATAAAAAGCTATAAAGTAAGTTTTGTTTAGCTGAAACATTAAATATTTTATGACAATTCTTTTATTTTAAATATTGATAAGATAATATTGCTAAAGTATCAAATTTGTTTGAAAAAAATCATAAAAAAATATATTTTTATGACTTTTTTTAAAATGTTTTTATGTTTCAACAAAGATTAAGACAAAACTGCAGTTATGCGGTAGCATTTATGTTGTTTGTTGATTTAAGTAAAATTTAATATTGGAAAGTTTTGACAATTTTCTATCTAAATGTTATTTACAGCCTTAAAATAGACTTTTATATTCAAACAAAATTTAGGCTTTAAAACGTGCTATTTATTTCGTACGACTAGGGTTTTCTTGTTTTTGAACAAGTTTAATTGCCTTAAAGTAGACTTTTGTTTTTAAATTCCGAGAAAGTTTAAAAATACGCTACAAGCTCCATGAAATTACTAAATAGCCACGTACACAGAAAAAACAGTAGGCACCAACAATGGAATTTGTAAAAGCAATCACATTTTCTTTAAAATTGAAATTTTATTCGCAACAATTTTTTTATTTGAAATATTTGTAACTCGTTTGTAAATTGTTATCTTTCATATAAAAATTGTTTAAAAATAAAAATCCAAAGTTACAAAAAAAAAATTTTTTTTGGATTTACAAATTTGGTATGAGAAAGGTGTTTAAAAATTTAATTAAAATTTTGTAAATTCTTTCTCTGTATATGGAAAAAATAATTTGTTGATGGGCTTCAAAAACCAAATTAATAAATTAAGCTTTAAAGTGTACATATATTTGGCACTCCCCAAAATATGCTATTAATTTTAATCATGCATGGTATCCAAAACGATGCTGTTGTCGGTATGTGTAACGCCATTTTAGAGATTATTTCAGTAATGATATTTTAAGGGTAACACTATTTCCTTTGTATTGGTTCACCTTAATTAATTTTTGTTTAAATTTACCTAAATTTAATGCAAAACTGAACTTCTACTATAAATGGGTAAATTTACTCTATCTATGTAAATAAAAATTATTACAGGTATTATGTGTAATAGACCGTACCAT
Organism: Leucophora obtusa; assembly: GCA_949987735.1. Lineage (NCBI taxonomy): Eukaryota > Metazoa > Arthropoda > Insecta > Diptera > Anthomyiidae > Leucophora > Leucophora obtusa. The sequence goes on from OX465299.1 coordinate 17,453,324, forward strand.
AAAGAAAAAGTTCGCCGTACACCGTCGAATCTAAATTGTTTTTCCAAGGAGGTTTCAAAAAAAATTTTTTTCCTGCAAATGGGGTCGCCTTTTTAAATGTTCCCAGTGTAGAAACGATAATGACATATCATTATTTTTTGAACTACCAGTAATGATACCCACTTACCTTCTGCATTATTTTAAAACATATAATAATGAGTTATTGATAATGACTTATTTTTATCATTATTTCAAATAGAAAATAATTTTCTAGATTTTTTTGAAAATTTTTTGAAATCTATTTTTAGACTCAATATTTTTTAAACACTGGTAAGGATATATGCAACCATATATTTTTTGATTTTTTGTATGCTGGCGAGTAAGCTAATCTATTAAATTTTACATGTCGATATAGCTCAGATGGTAGAGCTGTTGACTGGCAATCTGTAGACCCAGGTTCGATTCCCGCACCAGCAAATTTTATTAAAAAAAAAAAAAAATACAATAAAAAATATTTTTTTAATATAATTTATTTTTTTGAAAATCTATTTTTAGACTCATTATTTTTGTCAGTACTGGTAAGCACATAGGTAACGATATATTTTTGGATTTTTCGTATGCTGGTGTGTAACCATAACTCATTATTTTTTGCGACATCGCCATATAAAGGTAATAAGAAATGTACCCAGGTAGAAATTGCCGACGTTACAACAAAAGTTGTACTTGGAGAGCACTGTTTTTTACGAAATGCCGGTACTACTTAAAACGTGCTTTGCCAGTACTGTTTTCTGAAAATTAACGAGCTTTTTTTAATTTATTAAAATTAACAATTATATAAATTTTACGTATTTTTACATCTATTACACAATTATTTATGTAAGAGAGACATCGTCATTCTTTTCTTGTGAAGTTTCGAAAGAATACATTTGAAGAAATTCCATCAAGTCTCAAGACATTGCCAAAAAAAAAAAAAATAAATTTAAAAAAAATCGGTGATGTACACTAAGAGGACAGTAAAGTTCTAGCAAACTACTAAATTTGTTATTAAATGTACTGGAATAACACCAAAAAAATAAAATCCCAAGCCTGCGCCAACGTTGGGAAATAACTACGGCCAAGCGTTTATTGGTGTTATCATTTCGACAACATGACAGTACAGTGAAAGTTAAAAATCCGACACATTGCCAGTACATGTACTACCGCCTCCAATACCGGGCCAACATTGTGCCATTTGTATTTTTCTACCTGGGTAGTTACCATTACCAAGTATGTAGTTAACTATCTACATATCTGGTAATGATTTTCTACACTGGGTTTCTTTATATATTTGGCATTTACAGTCTGATCTTAAAGTACACCCAGAAAACAGATTCGAAAATCGAATGGTTCAGTTGCATCAAATGAATTTTTCGGTTGCTGCTACCGAATTATTCTTGATACAACTGAAATTCCTTTGCCACAGTCAAATTAGTCCTGTCTCAATTGGTTTTCTGTTGCCAAAACCGAAAAATTCGGCTACCATAACCTAACCATGCGATTGGCTGCAAATGCGGTTATGAGAACTGAATATGTTATCTGGGTGTATGATACATGGGTGTCTAGTCAATAAAAAACAAACTACAAAAAAATACGTATTGTCTGTAGGAGTTGATATTTTCAGTCAAATATTCTATTTTTAGATTTCTATTTTTAGAAAAAATAATTTAAATAATTTCGTTATTTTCGGTTTTAAAACAAAAAATTCAAATATTTTCGGTTTTCTTTTTGTTAAAATGGTTTGTTTATATACAAAATTATTTCAATTCAAATTACAACAAATTCTTTACTCATACACCAAAACATAGCCAATAAAAATATGAACGTGTGTGTTGTGTGTGTAGTGTTTTGAAAATTCAAACAAAAAAAAAAACACTTTAAAATATGAAAAAACAAACCACAAAATCATTTTTTTTTTCTAACGATTTGTCAAGTAAATATTCAAAATTGTTTTAACACACTTTTCAATTATTTTTATTCCTTGTATGGATTGTTTAAACAATTTTTGAAAATAGCTGGCAAAATGGTTTGAATATAATGAAAAATCAGTAGTCCTCTTTTTAGTTGTGTTTTCAATTAATTAAATATTTATTTTAGGTTGTTTTTAACGATTAAATATTGTAAGTGTATATATTTCATTGTACTTTTGCTTTATTAATTGAAACTCTTTTCTTGGAATTTTATTTGTTTTCATATATCCAACTGTAACTTTTTTTACTAGTTTAATTAAGGGTATTGTCAATAATTATTTTTTTTTTTCTTAAAATTTTGAGATTTTTTCAAATTTTAATTTCAAATTTTTATTTTGTTTATTGGAGAGTTTATTCTCATTTGTCTATGCCACCATGACTTCATGTTGTCACTATTCCACATATTTTATCTGATGTCCGGTGTGATACATGCTAAAGTTTTTAATAAAATTGAAAATATTACAATATTTGAACACGAAATTCAATTTTATGTATATTATATTTGTTTCCCAACAAGTGTTTCAAACAATAACCATTTTCAAGTGAAAAAATTTACAAAGTAAACAAATTTATATAAAAAAAGGAAGCTTTCAAATAAAAAAGTTTTTCTATAACAAAAAATCAAATTGAAATTTGACCATTTGTTAAATTTCCACAAAAAATACACTATCAAGATACTTTTATAAAAGAAAAAGAAAAAAAAAACTAGTATATGTGATAATAAAAAGTGTAAGTAAACGAAGAACAGCACTGAAAAAGCTTCTTATGTAGATGATGTGGTTTAAACAAATTTTATCGATAATATTTGCATAATCGCAAGTTTTTGTAACATACTTTCTCTGTTGAAAAATCAACAATGAAAATCTTAAGCATCCCCTTCAACGACTGCATCAACATCATCATGGAAAGCAGCAGCAGCAGCAGCAACATCAACATCATTTCCATGATTTCTTTAACTTAAACAAACAAGTAAAAGCAATAATGTGTTGTCATAGTAAATACAAACACTTTTATATACGCTTATTTTTACACACACATACATGTAGATTTCTTAGTGTTAGAAAAACTTTTTTATTTTTTTTTCAAGTGTCATGCAAATATTTTTAAGGGATTCAATAAATGTTTTGTAAATTTGATTTTCGATATTTTTTTTAACAACACACTCTCTTTCCCTAAAATTTGCTTATAAAAAATCAAAGTGTTGATTTATGTGGCAAAATATATAATATGTATGATGTGATGTGATTGCTGGAAGAAATAACTAGAAAATGAAGCAACAAAATAAATGTTTGTAATCACAAATTACTTAAGAATGATTCAACACAAAATTGTATTTAATCAAAAGAAAATCACTGTTATTCAGTCATTTCTTCTCTAGCTTGATTGCTGCTCGTTCCCAAAATTCATCATTTTGATTTTATGCTTGAATGCCATATTGTCTTGGTTTTTATGATGTTGTTACAATTATTCATGAAAATTTTTAAAAGAAAAAGAATATACGTCGGTCTTTATTATATTCCACCAAGGATAGAGAGACATACCTTAAGCCATATTACCACCCTTGTTGTTAGGGAATTAAACACCATCCCAGTTTTTGTCCTAAACACAATTACTCATGTTTATTTTATGATTTTCGTTTAGTAACAGACGAAATGACATCATATTTTTTTTTCTTCGCTGAAATACTTCAATTTCTTCTTTGACTGCAATTAAACTTTATTTGTGTGTGTTTTATTATCAATAATAAAATTTTCTAAGGAAAAATAATAAAACAAACTAAACCTTGAATTTAACACACTTATAGACAAACGAACAAACAAATAAACAAACAAAATATCATCAAAAATTTAGCAAATTGTATGAAAATATAATAAGGAAACAAATAAAGATAGAAAATACTTGAAATTTTGTACATTTTTATGACAAACAATTCAGCACTAATGGCTGATGAAGAGTAGCGATAATAAAATTTTTATATAAATTGTATAATAATCATCAAACATTTCTTTAATATGTTTAGAATTAATATCTGTAGACATATTAATGCTTAACATTTATTAAGTAGTTTTCCGAAAAGAAGAAAAAATATTTTAGGATTTAAAATTGAGTATTAAAGCTTCCTAAATCTTTTTATACACACAAATAACTTATTTAGTCCAAAGTTCAGTAATTTCAACCTTTAAGCCTAATGGTATGCTTTACTTTAATTACAAAATAAGTTACGATAGTTAAATTCAGCTGTGTGACATTTTTTACACCCTTCACAAAATATGTTCTTGCATCTAAACTTTTAGGAAAAAAATATATTGTAATAAAAAAATATTGAATGATATCAAAATAGATAATTTCTTATAAAAGCATACAATTTAAACAAATTTTTTGAGGCTTTGTTACAAAAATTTAGAGATCTTATAATTTTTTCAACAACGTAATTATAATTTTTTACAAACGTAACTATGTATATTGAAGTACGACGACAGCTTAGCCATCTAACCCAAGTAAGGCCTTGAATGCCATGTAACTAATTCATTGTTTTCTTTTCTATTCAGCTTTCTTTGATCAGAAGTGATCAAAGACAGATACATACAAACATTCTATTTTTAGGTTTTTGTTTATCTTCCAATCTGCTTAGTGTCTTCTTTTTGGCAAATGTTGCCACACTGACTTATGATTTTTACGTTCAACAGTAGCCAGCTTGAAGAAGGTTTACCACAGGGTAATTTTGAATTTAATTTACACAATTTCTTGACATTTAAGATTTTTAACTAAAAACAAATACATTTTTCAACAGTTTTAAAAAATCTTAACATGGTTGCAATATGATCACGTCTATAAAAATATGTTCTCTACTGCCATACATGATTATTAATCATACTTTACAAATAATATTACCGCCTATAATCATATTATAGTTAAATATTTTGTCGGTTATTATATTTATTATTCTCTCGTCTACAATCAGGTATTATCTAGACCAGGGCTGGCAAAACTATGACACGCGTGTCAGTAGTGGCACGCGACATTTGGTTGGATATTTTCATTCAAATTTAAACTATTAGAAGACCAGCAAAAAATTCAGTTAAATATTAAATTTGGTTGAAAAATGTATGATTTAACTTCATAATGGTGAAATTTTTCATAGAGGTTGTAAATCGTCTTTTAAAATTAATAAAACTCTGTATTACCACCATTTTTGTTTAAAGAAATATTGTTAACACAGAACTCGCAAATTCGACTATAAGAAAATTCTGGGAAAATTTAAAAAATTCTAGATTGAAAGAAGTTTAAATGTTTCGATGAGAAAATGACTCATAAATAAAAAGTACCAGAAAATTTCACAAAAAGGGAAAACAACTTGTAATAAAATTGGATCTAAAAAATTATTTTTTTTTTAAGGGAAAATAGGTGCTACGAAATAACTCTCAATGAAATAAAGACTGAAAATAAGTTTCATAATGAAATAACAAAAGCGAAGCACATTTTTCAACTAGTTTCTTAAGTACTTAAATATTTTGATGGCGCCCAATAACTTGACATTATTTTAACAAAATGAAATATCCACCAAAAATGGAATAAGCCCAAAAAAAAAATGAAAAGGCAATAATGTTCAACATGTTTTAATTTTATTTCATTGGATATTTTTTCATAATGAAATAATCTCAATATTTAAAGATTAAATAAACCCCCAAAAATTAAATACGCGTCAAACATTTTTACGTCATTTCTTGGATGTTATTTAATTTTTCACTTTGGGGGTTATTTCATGGGGGTTATCCGTAGCGCTGATAAATATGTACATCTGCGATGATATTTTTAAGAGAAATTTTAAAAATTTTTAAAAAAGGACTTTTAAAAGACAACTAAAAATTTGTCCGTTTCTGGCACGCAGCGAAAAAAGTCTTGCCACCCCTGATCTAGACAATCATATTGTTACATTTTTACCTTTTAAAAACGTTGGTTTATTTCCTTTAAATACTCCAGGTTCTTTTCTATTGCAATCAAAATAACCAATCCAACTGCTAACACCAATTGTTACGTTTTACCTTTTAAAACGTTCATTTATCTTCTTTAGATAAACCGGGTTGGCGCTCTTTATAATTAAAATAACACACACTCTTTAGTTTGATTTTTAAGCTTATACATTTATTTATTTGACTCTTATTACTTTACAACTGTATAACACACACACACACAAATTTACCACCGATTTTTAATACAACAATTTGCTAAAGCCCGACTGAATTACAAAATTCCTAATAATCAACTGATCAACTAAATGACATATGGCAGCCTTATATAGTTTTACTTCCGTGGTGGTTGAGAATTCCGGAAAACCCTAGACTACTAATATTATATTTAAATTTAGTGCTGCCAGATTGACGATTTTAGTAAGTCCCGTTTTTCGGGATATTTTTTTCTAGTAGAAGAGTTTTCTTTCTTAGACTTATCTAACTTTTTAACAATATTATTATCTGAATTGAGAGATATCATTCACAATCATTGGTATAATTTCGACAACTATAGGATGGTCAGTATATTTTTTATGAGTGTCATCTACCAGTTATGAGTGTCATCATATTGTTTTGAGATTTTGTGAAAAGAAATTGTAAGAAGCAAAAAGACATAAAAAATAGAAAAACAACTTATTGGTTTTCATTTTAATAGTGACTTTGTTTATGGAAGACGGAATTCGGTCCACCCAGGATGTTTGGGCAAAATGTACATTATCAAGCAACCTTCAAATTAAATTATTGTGTATGGTGCATTAAATTGCTTAATGGTATAAATTAACTAAAATTATAAAAATTAATTTTTTTTTTAATTTTTTGTATTCACAGAACAGATTTTAGTTTGACAGATTATAGTTTCTTACGAAAGGAAAATTGAAAAAATGTACACAAATTAAAAAAATTATTATGTAAACTAAATAATGGCAACATTTTCCTATTGATCATAATATGATCTTAAATGACAACAAAATTTTTTGCATGTCGTTAATATGATCACTGGGAATATATTATGATCAATAGAAAAATATTGTAATCATTAGAAACATATTATGATAAATTTGGATATATTGTGAAATTGTATTCTTACGTAATAATATATTTCTAAGTGCTGATATCATATATTTCCATTATTTATTTATTTTTTTTTATATGAGTGATAACTAAAAATAATTTAATTATAATTTTTTTTTAAATATGTAAACTAGTCATTGAATAAATTATGTGTACTCCTTTGAATAAAACAAACCATGCGCAGCTTCTTAACTCAGCTTCAAGAGAATGATGAGAAAATATTACAGGGATCATGGTATGATATGGGATCATTTGCGAATAATTTAAGGATCATATTATGATATAAAAGGTATTTCATAATTCTTGTCATTTATTTAACCTTCCTTTTATATTTTTAACTACAGAATTTCCTTGAGCTTAAGGCTTGTGTTTTGCTATAAAAAGTTTTTTATTTACAATATTTCGCTAATCCATTGTGTAACATCTTCAGGAAATAACAATTAAATTAACCATTTATAAACCATATCAAATTGTAGCGAAATATGGAAAATAAAAAACATTTTATATAAAAAAACAAACCTTAAGCTCAAGGAAATTGTGGAGTTAAAAATAGGTATTTCATAATATAATTGTCTCCGTCATAAACCCAAAAATATGTGATGCTCTTCGAATATGGTTAGCCTAACCATGGCTTTTCTTTGCATTTAATGCAAGAAAATATTATTAGGAAAAACGCCGTATTACTGTTTACTTAATAAGAATGTTGAAATAAAATTTGCATTATTTGAAAGCAACTTTATTTATTTGAATGTAATTTTATTGATTTTTAGTAAAAGCTCAGATATATTGTTTTAATTTTAATTTTAGTTCACAAATTTTGCTAAGTGTATAACCTTTTTTTTTTGTTATTTTAGGCTCAAAAGTGTGTTGTAAATTGAATAATTTTTATCAAAATTATTTATGATTTAATTTTTATTATTTTTAAAATCTTCGTGAGGCGCCATAAAATTGTAATAATATTTTTGTTAATAAATTATTTCATTGTGTGTAAAACATTACTTCCAAATATTTTGTTGAAATTATAAATTTATAAATTTTTTATGTCTTACAAAACCTTCATAACGCAGAGTAATGACAACAAATGAAATTCATATAATTAAAATCATTTTCATCCAAGGAATTTTTTAATTTCATTTATTTTGCTATGCTTAACAGAAGTTCCAGAAGGCAAATTTTTATGTTCTTTTAATAATAATAATAATTAAGCCTAATGGTATGCTCTATTTATGGAAGTAAATAAAAACCCCTAATGTATGCTATAAATTAAGGACATATTGCTAGCTTTTTATATATAGTACTTACAAAATACGAAATTAACAGTTTTAAAATAAATTTATAGAATTCGACAGTAAAACACTTTTAATTATCATTTTAAGCTAAAGAATTTATTAATATAAACTTACAAGTTACACTCAAATAAAGTGGAAAAGCTTAAAATTCTATGTTTTGTAATTAATTAAGCCCTAAAGTATGCTTTATTTTTAGGACTACATATTGGGGCAACAAAAATATATTAGACATTTATGTTAAATATTTGTTTTATTTGTTGTTGTGATGGTGATAAAGTGAAATAAATATAAATTTCAAAACTAGAGCTAATTTTAGCCAAAACAGTATTTATATTTTCTTACTTTTGGTAATTAACCCCTGCAGTATGATTTGATTTTAAGAACAATCTATTGCTAAATATATTTCCACTATAAATACGGTATTTTATTAATCTTCAATACAAGTTGCTTAGGCTATACCCTTTAGCAATTGAAGATTTAGAATTAGACAACCAATAAGCAACCTAAAAATTTATTTTCAATCCACAAAGACATCTAAATTAGCATCTCTATATATTCGTGACTTACACAACTTTAATCAATCATAAATGCACATCTATGGCAAATGCATATTCTAGTAACTGTCATGTTCTATGGGTTTGTGTACATAAAACCTTACAAAACCAAATAAATTGGCCCATAAACATGTGTTGTAAATTTATTTGCCATATAAGCGATAAGCAAAAATCCCCTACCCATTCACAATTACACCTCCATAAGAGTAAATGTAACAAAAGTATGTGGAAATTTTTGTTTTGTCATTGATCGTAAACCCAAAAAAATTGACACGGATTTACGATACAAGTCATCATATACACAAAAAATTACTACATTCATAGCACAGCGAGACCAACACTTCTACAATAATGACTTGTTGTTATGATTGTGATGATGTGTCTAAAACACTACACTACCATTACTATGGAACTTTTATTCCACACTCACAGAAATTTATGCAATTTAATTATGAAATAACAAGGATTTTGTGCTAAATTCATTATATATATGACAAAGAATATTTTTCGTATTTTTCCATAGTGTCGGTTGGTTTTACGTTTGTTGTAAAATGTCAGCATTAATTTCTATGACAAATGGAGGTCGCTGGTTTTTGTGGCTTTTGACAACTTACCACCATAACGTTTAGATGTATGTGTATGTTTATTATGTCACTACTACGTATTGTTTTTTGATGACAAAAAGGTAATTATCATAAAGTTATTGAGTGTTTGGGAGGGATGAAAACAAGAATTTAAAAAACAATAAAGTTTTGAATTATTTTTTAAATGAAAGGGTGATTTAATTAGAGCTATTATTTGGAATTGTGGAAAATATTGGGTTGGGGTAAAACTTGTGTTATGTAAATTTAGAGACTGCTCTTAGTATTCCAAAGAGAGTGTAAAGCAACTCATTGAAATAAAATTTCAGAGTCCCATGAAGTAAACATATTTCTCTCTTTTTAAAACGAATGAAGTTGATCTAGTGTTTTGCAATAGTTTCTAAGAAAATTTAAAAACATATATTTTATTCTCAAATAACCTCAATATTTTTATAAAATTAAAAATAGCTTAAATACTTACCATATGTGAACCTTTGAACAAAATTCTGTAGCATATCTAATGCTAATAACTTAGTATACATAATTAAAGCATACTTTTAGGATTACTTATATAAAAATTTTTCAATATGTATAAAATATGTTCTACCATTCTCTTTTATTAAAAATACTTAAAACTAAAATTAATTCTAATATATTTCTTTATTTTAATTTCAGGTAATACATCATTTTTATCATATTTTCTTATTGGTAAGAGTATCTAAATATTTAATAGTTTTATTTTATAATTTTAAATTCATTCTAGTTGCCAATGAGTCTTTCCGACATTATTAAACCTAATTATATCTCAACTATCTTATTTTGTATTCCAAAAGCTTTAGCATTTCTTCCATAATAATTTCTCATTATATTTCTATAAAAAAAATGTCACTGTAATTAAGTTACTTAATCGTAGTTAACATTCTGAAGTCACTTTGACAACATTGACCAACATAAATTATGCATTTTTACGACATCATTACTTTAATTAAGTTCCCATGATGACTGAATATGAAAATAGTACAATAAAAAAAGACTAAAGAATTATTTGACCTAAAACTCCTAAACAAAAATTGAGCTTTATTTTCTACAACAATATTAAAACTACAACAATTACAATTAAATCAGTTATATCAAAGAATGATTACGAAATGATTTAATTCAGTTATTAAACTTGGCCCACGCCCCTACATATGCTGAAAATTTTATATTTCCTTAGACTTTTGCCTCGTTTTGAAATTTGTATGTATTTTTTTTTTCAAATACCGCCCTCTAGCGGAAAATAATTGTACTCAAAATTAAAGTTAAGCCGTTTTAAAATTTTAAATTTTCCATGGAAAAATTCTACGGTTCACTCCGATTTGGATAAAATTTGGAGATGTGAGAGATAAAATAAAAAAAAAAATAAGAGAGAAGGGATCAAAAACTAAGCGGCCCAACCTCATGTTTAAGGGTTGAAAAGTGCAACTTTTCGCTTTGTTAATTACCTCCGTGTCTGTTTTAAAGAAATGTCTACAAATTGGGTGTCAACTTCAAAATGGCGGACTGGCATTTTGTAAAGTTTATATTTTGAATCTAAAGGACTTCGGGTCACGGATTACGAATCTAAAACCAAAAATTAAGAATACATAATGGCAGATCCAATATGGCGGTAAATATTATGCTTAAAATTTAAGATATTCACAGCCATACTGGATCTGTCATTTTGTATTTTGAATTTTTTGTTTCAGATTCGTGATCAGTGCCCCAAAGTTATTTACAAATGTTTTTTACAAATACAATATTCAGACTTTTTAAAATTAACGGCCGCCATTTTGGGGCCGTGAGTTTTTATTTTTATTTCTGAGATCATATTTGTGATTAACGGCCTCGAGAACTTTCTGTATGATTTTTTTTTTGTTTTGTTTCACTGTGAGGCACCCTGCTTAACTATCGGGTGATTTTCAGGGCGTCAAAGTTAATTATCTCTGGCATAAAATTTATTTTCAAAATTATAATTTTTAGAAAAATTTATCGATTTTGAAAAAGATCAACATAGAAGAAGTATTGAGCCTTAAAAAGATTGTGTTTCAAGGTACATTGTTTCAATGCAGGGTGCACCACAATATGTTAAAATCGATCAATTCGGCTATAGAAATGCTGTCAAGGTTTAATTTTTTTTTTTTTTTCAGATATTGACCAATTTCAACAATATTTACAGTAGATTAAGAAAACGAAATAAAAATAATTATATGCAGCCTATTTCAATACAGGGTGACAAAAGACTCTTATCAATTTTTAATAGAAGTACACCCAGTAAACAAATTCAGTTCTAATAACCCCATTTGTAGTCAATCGCATGGTTCGGTTGTGGTAGCCGAATTTTTTAGTTGTGGAAACAGAAAACCAATTGAGACAAGACTAATTTGGCTGTGACAACAGAATTTCAGTTATATTAAGAATAATTCGGTAGCCACAAACGAAAAATTCATTTGATGTAACTGAACCATTCGATTGGCAACAAATGGGGTTGTCAGTACCGAATCTATTTTCTGGGTATACAATCCACAAAAATCAGTGTTAAAATAGAGTGCTCCAAAATATATTATTCTGAATATTTGACTTCTTACCTATAACCACTCCTAAAAAGCTGTTGTTCATTTTTATAGTCTCTGTGTTTTTATTAATTTAATTTATAGCGAGGCAAACTATTTATTTATTAGTATATATGTATTGGAATTATTAATTTAAATAAAATAATTTAATTGGTTTTTGTACACAAATTATTCCATGTGTTTTATATAAAGAATTTTGTGTATATTATAATTTCAATTTTATATTTCATTATTTTTTATATTTTTATCAAATTCATAATAAGAAAAACTTTGCTTTAAATAAATTTGAAATTGGTAAATACAAAAATAACACTGTGAGACAAATGGTAGGGGTCAGTGATCGGGAAGGGTTCAAACTACCGAGGAAAGTTATATAGGTAAAAAAGAAGTTATACGTGTCCCGGCGTTTCGCTGGTTCACCACTAGGAATCGAGATATATCGATTTGAGCTTTGGTGGTCTTTTTTTTTGACATAACTGGAGAACCACTATTCCGATTTTGCTCAAACAATTTTAAAAAAATTAAAAATTACAATTCCTTTAATCTGTTCATATAACGTTTTTCTATATACTCAACAGTTTTGCCGGTAAAAATAAATGTATGAAGAAAAAAATATTTTTTGCCTAAAATATTAAAAAAAAGTAATAAACAAAAGGTTATTGATTTTTATGGTAGCGGTAACAAACATTTATTTTTACCGGCAAAACTGTTGAGTATATAGAAAAACGTTATATGAACAGATTAAAGGAATTGTAATTTTTAATTTTTTTAAAATTGTTTGAGCAAAATCGGACTAGTGGTTCTCGAGTTATGTCAAAAAAAAGATATATCTCGATTCCTAGGGGTGACCCAGCGAAACGCCGGGACACGTATAACTTGTTTTTGACCGATATAACATTTCCCGTTGGTTTCATCCCATCCCGATTTTGACTGTCGCATAGTGTAATTAAATATAAATTCAAAATTAATAATGAGTCGATAAAATATGAAATAGTTAAATAAAATGCATTGTTGAATTGAATAAAATTCATTGGTAAAACAACAAAATATTTATTGAATTTGATTAAATATAGTTGTTAACATAACTAATTTGTATTAATACATTTGACGATATTTTGTCAAAATAACACCACATCAAATATAAATTTACCACGCAATGTGTTAAATTGACGGACATGTTTTGTTAGTGATCACCCATTCATCAATTTAACATGGATTTTAGTTGATTTCACCGCTGTTTTTGGTTCAGTGTATCTGCCATATTCGCTTATACAATATTTTCTTTTAACACTATTTTGACAAAATTTTGATACAATCCTAATAAACTGGATGATTAAATTCTTTAAAATAACACCTTAAAATTATGCTAGGTATGTATATGCAGCGAACATTTCTTGTTTGCTAACCAAATTAACTTGTTAAATAAGATTGACAATAATTTTGTTATTGTGTGAGTGTAGTAGTAGTATGTCATTGTTAGTGTGTCATTGTTTTTGTTATTATTAAAAATACTTTTTAGCTTTAAAGAATAGAAAAGGAAGACAATAGCAACAATAACAACTAGTACTGCCACAAGCATAATAAAAACAACTATTGTAATAACAATTGTAATAGAGCAAGAAAGCTTTCATTCCCTGTATTTGTATAGTAGTACAACTACTACGACTTATGTGTAAGTGTAGCTTGTACCCAGTATACAAATTGAAATAATTCAATTTCGTTTATATTTCATTTCTAAAACTATGTTTTAGACGCCATAACCAAATTGTAAGCGTTAAAGCTTTTGCCGTAGTCCAAAGAGATTTATATAAGCCCTTAAGTCAACATTGCCATGAATATTTTGTTAATACAATCAGTAAAAGCTGTTTATTGGGTTTTCTGTTAGTGTGTGTTTAGGTTATTGTAGTAGTAGTAGTAGCATTAATGATGGTTTTAAGTATTTATTTTAGTCTCTTAGAAGTTAAGTACAATTATTTTATTGTTTTGACCTAAATTTTAGTGTTAAACTACATATGAACAACTTCATGTGGTTGTTTGTCAAATTGTGCTATTATTTGTATGGAAACTAATAAGGATATTCACATAAAATTTTAAGCAAATATTTCCAATTTGTATATTACACAAATTTTAACTTAAAAATGAAAATCTATACACTGAACTTCACTGCCATTTTATCGTATTTAAATCAGTTGCTTGTACTTTGGGCTTTCTTAGTTTAGTGTGAACACCCCCTTTTAATTTACTTTTTCTTTTAAGCTGTTATTGTTTTTGATATTGTAAGTTTATATTATTAATACTATTTTCCTTAACTTAATGTAATATTAGAATAACACACACACACACATCCTTACATAAATATGTGGTTGTAGTAGTAAGTTGTGATTTCAATAATATTAAATGTTTATTTATATTAATGCTTAATTTACTTGTGGAATAGCAAATTAAATTGTTTTTGTTTTTCTTAAAATTAGTACAATATTTTAAGGAAGTTTTCAGAAAATAAGTTTTGGTATTAATACCACACTAATGGAAATAATTTCATACAAAATTGTTTTATGAGTATTATAAAACATTTAATTTCGATTGAAGTGGGCGAAAACATGATAAAGTTTTTGTTGTGGGTGTAAATACATTATGTTAAAGATAATTTTAAATAGCTTTTAAATTTTCAATATCTAGGTTGTTGTAAATAATCTGTCTAAACGTTTAACATTTGATTGAAGTTAAGGAAAACATGGTGAAAGTTTTGTCGTAGGTGGAAATACATTATGTTTAAGATAATTTTTAATAGCTTTTAAATCTTCAATTTCTATGTTGTTATTAATAATTTGTTTTATATTCATATCACTAACTACGTATATGTTTTTTATTTCTATTTATAAACATTAACTTTACTGTATAACTTTAAGCTCTAAAAGCATTTACAAAAGGCTTTGTAACATTCAAACATAATAAGTATACCCAGTGCAGAAAATCATTACCAGATATGTAGTTATGTAACTACATACCTGGTAATGGTACCTACCTACTTACTGTTCTTATTACATTTCTTGTTACTTTTGTATGGTGATGTCGCGTAAAATAATGAATTATGTTTACAAAAAAAAAATGAGTCTAAAAATAGATTTAAAAAAAAATTTTTATTAAAAAAAATAATAATTTTTTAACGTTAAATTTTTTTATCATAAATCTTTAGTTGATCTGAAGACTGTTACACTACCCAGCAAAATCTTTTATTACCAGATAAGTGGTTATATAATGAAATTAAAATGTTTTCATACTTATAATGCGGCATCAGTACTAGTTATTTTTGTTAGGCGAAGCCGTTTTTATAAGCAGTCTAGCTTACGCGCGACTACTTATTTATTTATAAAGATAATGTGAATTTGGTAACTACTTATTTTTTAACCACTAGTAAGCGGGTGCACAAATTTTGTGCGCTTTTTCATGCAGCGAATATGGGCAACTACTTACAAAGACGACCTTGCCGAACAAAAATAATGAGTTTTGACACCGAGTTATAAGCAGTAGACCCTAATTCTACTGCTTATTATTTAGATATTAGTAATGAGCACCCATTACTGAGATTTTGCTGGGAAATTGACAAAAGAGATTAAAATTTTTTGAAAAATATTTTAAATTTCTTAGAAATTTGGAAACCTGAATTAAGTTTAGATTTTATTTAGCCAGTTCGCACTCATTCTTGTTAGCTTTATTATTGCTGTTTTTATCTTACTAGTATTTGACAATAAATGTGCTATTAACTTGGCAGTAGGTTTTTCTCCTTTTACAGGCTTATTTCTGTGTTTATAAGGGATGACGTATAGTCCGGAATCCTGATTCGCTCCTATATCGGAGAAATCGGAATTTGTCCGTCCGTCTGTCCATGCAAAATTTTAACTTAATGGCACATTAGCTTCACCGGGTCAATTTCGAATCCTATAGAAATTGTTTAGAATTTGTCCATAGTCAGTTCTAGATCCCATAGAAAAGTAACAGCTGAATTTAGCTTAAATGGTAATTGGACATACTTACTTTACAAAGCACTCTTTTATTGCTTCAAAAGTATCCGTTAGTTTATTTTTACTATTTTTTTAGAACCACTTCTATACGACTTCTGTTCACGCAAAGAAAAAACATGGTTGGGATGACCATATTCGAAGAGAATCATGTATTTTTGGGTTTATGATTACGACAATCATATTATGAAATACCTTTTTCTATCATAATATGATCCCTTTATTACTACGTTATAATTCCAAACTGATCCCAATATTATCATATTATAATCCTGTATATCATACTATGATCCCTATAGTTTTTTCCCAGCATTCTCTTGAAAGTGAGTGAAAAAGCTGTGCACGATTTGTTTTATACAAAATATTACATTTATTTATTCAATGACTAATTTACAAACTTAAATAATTTAAACTAATTTTAGTTAACACTTATATATAACTAAAAATAAATGATGGAAACATCTGATAGCAGCGAGTAGAAAAATATTGTTAAAAATACAATTTTACAATGCATCCGAAATGACCATAACATGTTCTCAGTGATCATATTATGTTCCTAATGATCATAGTATTTTCCTAATGATTACATTATGGTAATGAAGAAAATTTTGTGATCATTTGGTATCATATTATGATCATCAGGAACATAATATGATCAGTACGAATATATTATGATCACATCGTCGTGCACTTACATTTTTTTTTTTTAATTTTGCACTTTTTTCAATTTTGCTTTCGTATAAAATTAAAATCTATCACACTTCTTACTATAGACGTTCTGAAACAATCTTTTTGCTACGTGAGTACAAAAAATTAAAAAATTAATTACTTTTTTCACTTAATTTATAACACTAAACACTTTATTGCATAATAAACAATAATTTTATTTGAGGATTGCTTGACAATCTATATCTCTGTAGACTTTTTGCGTAGAGCGAGTTCCTTATTCCAAAAACAATGTCGCTATTAAAATGAATATCTATAAGATATTTTTAAGTATTTTTTTTAATACATATATATTATATTATTTATTTTAGTGCTTCTTACAACTTCTTTTCACAAAATCTTAAACAAGACTGACGCTAACTGATATATGACGCTCTTAAAAAAATATACTGATCATCTCATGGTTGTCGAAACTATACCAATGATTGTGAATATGATCTCTCTCAACTCAGATAATAATATGATTGCAATTCGAAGAGAGGAATATGATTGTCCAGATAATATGTGATTGTAGACGAGAGAAATAATATGCTAGCCGAAAAAAAGAGAGATTTTAACTATAAAATGATTATAGGCGACCATATCATTTGTAAAGTATGATTAATACATTAATAATTTGATTGCAACAACCATTTATGGCAGTAGTGACCATAGTTTGGTAGCTGTGATCATATTGCAACCATATTTTTTCTCTGCGTGTTATTATTTCCAAGGTATCCGTTAGTATATTTTTACAGCATTTTTAGAAGTAATTCTGAACAACATCCAAAATTTCACTTAAGTATTGCTCCTAAAACATTGTTGCTCTAAAAATGATCCTAAAAATAGAATTTGTTGCAGTTTATTCCCAAACAGAAAATTGCGGGTTCGATTCCTGAAGGAACCAATATTGTATTAATGTTATTTATTTTTATTTTTTTATCTATTTTTTTTTTTTTTTTTGTTGATTAATGTGGATGTTTCAAAATGTTTCTAAAGAAAACTGATGCTGGGAACTTGAAAATCCCCGAAACGATCGTCTTTTCCTTGCTGAAGGTGTAGAATATTTTGAAAGCAAAAACTCTGTGAAGTATTTGTTAGGAGAATATCCTGATGAAGAGAAATGACAGTTTTTGGGAAAAAAGTCATTTTTGTGTTATTTTATAATAAGGAAATAATTGGCCTCGAACAGAAATAAACAAATTTTTCATTGTAAAATTAAAATTTTTTTATTTTCAAATTTAAAAATACAAATTAAACGTAATTAATTTGTTTAAATTCAATATTTTTCTAATTTTCAGTTTTTAAAAATGTGTAAAATAAAAATGATATTAAGAAATTTTGTTGAAGTTTTGTTTTTATGCCAGTTAACTTTCATAGCAAAGAATAGCTCAGCGGTAAAGAGCTAGACTAGGAATCTTGAGGTCACAAGTTCAATACCCAGTTGCGGCAATAAAGTTTTTTTTAATAAAAAAGAAAAAAATCATTGTTTTTTTTTTTTTTACTTTTAATTGATGAAAATAAGTTTTATTTCCACAAGATAAAAAAGTGCTCAAAAAATGTTAAAATGGAAGTACTCCTCTCCAACACTGAAAGAATTATCCTTCATGATATTAATGATATAATTTCATAAAATTTTTTTCCTAGAATCAATGAAGAATATCATTATGTTTATAATATTTAATTAATATAATAAAATTTTTCATAACTTTTCTTCCATAAAATTTCATAATTTCGTTAAACAAAATTCATTGAATTTCATAAATTAGTTCTTCATAAATTTAATGAAAATATTCTTTATGTATATGAAATTGTTCAATAGTATTTACTTTTTTTTAATTTTTTTTTTTTTACAGAATATCATCATTTAATTAATTTTATATTAAAGCTATAGTTCTCAAATGCAATAGTTTTGTGTAACCATAAGGCCGAGTTTTAGTGATGTGCCTTAATTCCAATACTGAAACAACTATCTTTTATAATTTCTTTTTTTTTTTAATTAATTTTTTATTAATTTTGGACTACGAAATTTTTTTATAAATCATATTAATTTTTTCGAAACATTAATAAGGAATTTCATTAATTGAATTAAACTTATTATAAAATTTTATCAAACTTTTTAATTTAATGAGTTCGTTCATTAGATATATTTTGTACATCCGTAAAATATGCTACAATTTTATTACGCTTTTTGCATTTGCTAAATACTTTTTATTTATCCACTCCAGCTTAGCAACGACAACAACCAACTTTAATAAATAAATATTAATATATGACATATAATAAATAAAATTGCTTCATAGATTTTATGAAGCTCTTCATTGGCTGAATGACATTTTATGAAGAGTTTCATTAATTTTATGAACTTTCATAAACATTAACTCGAATGAAACCTGTTTTGCAGATTCTATTAAAAGTTTTAATGGACGAGTTCCAGTGACAATTTTCATTGAAACTATAAAGAAATGCATTTTACTAAAGTGATGACAATTCTATCAGTGTATGATAACTAAATGATAAAATCATTACTGTTTCTATTAAAAAAGAAGTACTTCTAGATCATTAATTGTAGTGCTTTTTGTACTGCTTTGGGGTCTATTTTTTGCTGCGAACTTGATTGTATCCACTCGGCGCTAAAACTTTTGGGGGTCTTTCTAAACTAACCTTATACACGAAGAAAAAAGAGATTGTTGGATATATTTGCATGCAATTATATATATGTTTATAAACTACTATACTTATGTTTGAGGTGAGTTTCCAATTATTTTATTTTTATTGTTATAATTCGTATGTCTCCAGGCAAACACTGTAATGTTTGAATGTTAGTCATATTTTCCCACTTAAACAAAAATATATTTGCATTTTTATTTTATCATTATTATGTTTGTGGAGTGCAAATATAATAATGATAAATACATATATGTTTGCCTGCAAATAGTTTACCAACTATTTATTACCATATATGTAGTTGTATTGTTTTAAACTTAAATTGGTTTATTGACTTTTGCTAACTGTCACCACAACGAATAAAGAAAAAAATCCATTTAATTTTATAAAATTTGTTTTTCCGAAAACTTTATTGAATCAGCAATTGTTGTTTGTCTGCATGTCTGTGTGTGCTTAGTTTTCCAAAACAATATCTCTAACATTTGTTTTTAATTTTCTAAATGGCTTAAATGAAAAGCCTAAAAATATGCACTCTAAACAAATATTTTTATTTTTTTTTTTTGAACTTTTTGTTTTCACTTGTATTCACTTTATAGTTTTCATGTAAAAACATTTTAAATATTTAATCAATTTATTCAAAAAATGAAAACTTTATTTTAACAAACATAAGTCAATTTTACAACCCACATACGATATTTTGTATAAATTGTAACTGTGTATACATATATTGGGATTTAATTCGGTGTGAGTAAAATGGTGCCAAAAATCCTTTATGATATATGAGTTTGTAAACCACTAGTTTTGTTGGTCATAGTATTTTTTATGATTTTTTTTTTTTTTATTTTGCAAAAAACTTTTTGCCAAAAATTAATTGAGTGAAAATATTTTATGTGTTTTTACAAATGTATTTTTTACCATTTTATTATTGTGTATCTTAAAAAAATAAAATGTATATACCCCAAATTTTTTTAAGGTTTCCTATAACACTTTCATTAAATACATAAAAAATTTTAAGTGATATTATTGGGAAAGTTTAGAGTCCTACAGATTATTTATTAAAATATTTCTTTAGAATTATGCAAAAGGAAGCGAAAGTAGTGGGTTGTGTATTTTAAAGTTATTTTGTTAGGATTTAATCCGAGGTTATTTAAAAAAAACCGGGTACTATCCGAGGGATTAGTAACAAATATATAATTCAAGTGATAATTTTGATAAGGAAATAACAATATTTTTTATGAAATTTTTAAATAAATTTTTATTTTACAGATATTTATTTAAATTCAAATAAAAATAGCCTTTTGAAAATAAATCAGAATTGAAATCATTCTGAACTATATTTAAGTAAAATATTCTTTGAAACCTAGTAGAAAGAGTACTAAATTGGTTCTGATCCGATTGCGTTTATTTAATTTTTTAAATTACTAGTCATTAGCCTTTTTCGAGAAATCCAAGAAATCTCTGCTCGAAAGACCACGACACAAAATTGTTACTAATTCCGTTACTAAGGTCCATTAAATCATTTTATACGGGCGTTGTGTTTTCCCAACACCTACTTTTAAGGCCCAATAATTTTTAATTAACAAACCGTTTAAAAAGGACCAGTACCCGAATTTCATAGGACGATTATCATCTGAAGATATCGTTTTGACGATTGTACTGCTTTACGAAGTATAAATTTTTGCTTTAAAGTGATCCCTAAAGTAGGCTTTAAAATATTAAATCTGAAAACCCCTACAGTATGATTATATTTTCAATACAACTTTTTCTTAAAAAAACTTCTAAAAAAAACTTAACTTGCCCAGTGTACAATTTAAGTCCGAATAGACTTATAAAAGACCCTTTAGCCTTTCTGAAATCATAGATATATGAGGGAGTTTTTCTTTACCGATGGAACATATTTCTGAGCGCACTTTAGGACTCAAAAAAGACTCCTAATTGTGAGTTTTATTAGAAAATTAAAATTTTTCAAAGCTATTATGAGTATTAAAAAAAATTTAAATCTTTAAAATATGCTACTAAAAAATAGTCTATTATATTACATTTGTGACTCTAAAATTTGAGCACCCTGAAAATAATCATACTTTTGAGTCTTTTATGAGTCATAATTTCTGAGCGCTCAGAAATATGTTGGCTGGGTATATATTGTATTAAATTTGTTTTATAAATTGAGAAAAAAAAATCATATAAACATTATACACCCAAGAAATATTTTTACGGACTCTCCGGCATGTACGGAATCATCAATCCGGCTTTTACGGCACGTTAACTGTCCTTAAAACACGTATCCGTCAAAGCTTGTACGTATACGGAACAATAACGGACGGTACTTTCGGATTTTCGAATACAATACGTTTTTAATCCGTTTTGGTGTATCCGTTTCCTCACCGTTAAATACGGACTTCACCAATTTTCATCAGATTCGAATACAGCACGTTTCAACTCCGTTTTGTGTATCCGTTTCCGTACAGTTAAATATGGACTTTATCGGTATCAGTTTGTTTTTGGAAAAAAGTACAAAATTTATTTTAAAAAGCCCTTTAGCTTCTAAAAAATAGTATTTGGAGCAAAAGAAACCGTCCTAACACCCCATCAACCAAAGAATTTGAAGTCACATATATGAAATGGTAAGATTTATTTAACTTATTATGTGTTTTAAAGGTTGTTTTTTTGTATGCGAGTGCAAATAAGAAATATTTTATGACACAACATTTAGTTGTTTTGATAGCAATGCGTAAACGGTCCGTCATTGACGGTCTTAAAACGGACTTGTCAGTTTTTAACACGACATTACGGTCCGTAAACGGTCCGTCATTGACGGACTTTCAACGGATTCGAATCAGTTTCGATGTTCCTTAAGTTCCGTTTTCTGGTCCGTATACGGATCCAGAAAACGGTACGGAAACGGAGTTGGATTCCGTGTATGACGGACCGAAATCGGTGCGTAACCGGAACGAATTGTTTGTTGGGTAGTTTTATATAAAAACATTTATTTCCTGTTACTTTATATGTACGAGTATTTGTAGGATTTATTGCTTTGACAAATATGTCCATCATAATATTTTAACTACTAGCCTTTTAGTAAATGAAAAATCTGTAAAGTACCAATCCCAAAAAAAGCTTACAAATCCTGTTAACAACTAATCCCCCTAAAAATTTACACATACATACATCACATACGTGCACATAATACAATTATATTAAAGTTTGTTTTGTTGTCCAAAAAACGTTTTAAGAGTATGTGTAGTAAAACGGTTGTTATTGATCGTAAACAATTTTTCAAAATTATAAAAATCTGACTCTCCTTAAAAGTATGCTATAAAAAATTGTGTAAGTCCATATAAAACCTAAACTTTAATAACATTATACTAAATTTCAATCAATTTTATGGCACGAAGAATTTTACAAACAAACAATGAAACTCGTCTTTTGTAGAAAAAAAAGGTGTTTTAAAAGAAAAAAAAAATCGTTTAAGTATTTTTTTTTTTTAAAAAGGTGTTTAAATCTCATTATCATATACAATGTAACCAAATAAATACCATGACCTTTTTATGGGGGGCTTTTAACAAAATTTATGTTTAAAATTTGTCTGTATTTCTTTCCTGTAGCTCCTATTGCCTGGCTCCTTTTTTGTATGTGTGTGCGTGTATGTGTGTGTGTTCATTAAGTCCATGTTAAAGGTATTTAAATACCAAAATGATAAGCTAATTAAGTTGGAAAAAGTTTTTCTTTATGTTATGTTTTTCTCTTCTGACTGTTCCTTTTTTTTCCTTTATATTTTTATATTAAACATAATACTTAACAGACGTTGGTAATTTACAAACGTATTACAAGTAAATGTCACCATTTCTCAAGCTTAGTAAACGCAATTTTCTTCTTTTTTTTTCTTCTATCAAACTTAAAGACAATTTTTTACGTTTATGCGTTCTAATAAATTTGATTACTATGACCAAATGAAAAAATTGTCCCCTTTTGTATATAAAGCTAACCGTTTATTAAATGGCAGGACTTTTTAAAAATCATTAAAAAAAAATTTTTTTTTGTTAAAAAAAATATACAAGAAGCAACGAATAGTGGCTAGTATGATATAGAGGATTTAAATTGCATGATTAAAATTTAAGTTTGAAATAGAACAGGAAATAAAGGTTGCAAATATAAAGCAAATTTTTCCGCAAATATATAAGAAAAATTTCCACTTTAATGTTTGATGACTCACAAGGGACCTAAATATGAGAACTGGGGAAAATTTTCTTCTTTGTGAGTGATTCTTAAGCTTCAGATGGTGCATTAACAGATGTTTAGTAATATTTTGTGGTTTGTAAAATTTTATACGTAATTTATTTAAACTATTGTTGTAATGTTTTCAGTGCAGTCCTAAGTAGTAAATTCATTTAGAACTAATTCCAGACAGTTGTATATTTAGCTGCTAAAGTTTATCAAATTTAAAAGCCTATAGGCTTATAGAAATATTGGATTAAAAATATTAACCCCTAAATTCATAAACGCTTTGTAAAATTATAGGAGTTTTATTGAACAAATTTTGTATGAAAATGACGTTTTGTAAACCTGCTATAACTTTACAAAGCATTTATGAATTCAGGGGTAAATTTTTACACGCTCATTTCCTGCTGTATTTAAAATGTGGAGCATATTTTTAGGCTACTTTAAATTCCATAATAAACATGTTATTGCAAATAAAAATATATTTAAAAATAGCAGAAAACTACACTCATAGAAATAAATCTGTAAAAATAGCAGAAGAATCAACTAAGAGTTAGTTAAAAATGACGTTAAAGAAAACCTGCAGAAATTAGCAGATTTTTCGCTAAATACTAGTAAAAGAAGAACAGCAAAAACAAAACTGTTAAATTTACAGAATTTTACTTATATTTAAGTTAACTTTAATCAAATTTGCAGAAAATTTTCCTAAATACTCCCCGCAGATTTCTTTCCTGATACTTACAATTTAGAGAAATTCAAGTCAAACGTTCACAAACACTACTCCCTCTTTCCTCCTTCCCATAACCTATTTCCTGATATCAACACAATGCATTGCATTAGTAGGGGGCATCCCCTGAGTGTTGGTCTATAGTAAAAAAAAAAAAAAAAAAAAAAAATATTAGTAGACTAAAAACAGCAAACACAAACTGATATATCTTCAAAATTTTTGTTTTTTTTTTCTGCAATATAATTTTTGACTAACTTTTAATAGTTTCAACTAAAGTTTTTACAGACGTTTTTCTACTAGTGTACTAAATAATAGCTAAAAATCACCTTGCAGAAAAAACTGCCGAAAGTTGCAAATTTTTTTGCTAAATACTAGTAGGATATGAATAGCAAAAATCAACCTGTTAAATTTACAGAATTTTAGTTATACAGGGTCCGCCATCTAACGTTTTTTTTTTTCAACTAGTGCTTATTTCGTGAATGGTAACACTTAGATCATGTCTGATTTGACAGATAATTAGTTTTATCCTTCCGCTGAACGAATATGGTTGTGTATACGCTTGAACAACGCTGGGAAATATTGCGACATTACTTTGAAAATCATGGTAATGTTGCAGAATGTGTGCGAAGTCAATGGCGATCGTTATCGGGCCATGTTGAACGAAGTTTTGTTCACAAAAATTGAAGAGGAGGATATTGGCAACATTTGGTTTCAACAGCTACACTCGATGTTATGCGCCCTTTTTTTGAAGATCGCATTATCAGCCGCAGAGCTGATGTCGTTTGGCCACCTCGGAGCTGCGATTTGACACCGTTGGACTATTATTTGTGGGGTGCCGTCAAAGATAAGTGTTACGCCGACAAGCCAGAGACAATTGACGCTTTAAAGGACAATATTCGTGAAGCCGTTGGTGAAATACAGTTGCACACAATCGATAATGTGCTTAAAAATTGGGCCGATCGTGTAGGCTACTGCATGGCCAGCCGAGGCAGCCATATGAATGAAATTATTTTCCATTATTAACCGGAAGGATTGTACTTTCAAATAAAAAAAGAAATTTGAGAAAATATTCAGTAGTTTTTTTTATAGCATTTTCAAAAAAAAAGTTATTTGGCGGACCCTGTATTTGTGTTAACTTTTAGTTAATTGGAAATGACAAATCATACGGCAATATTTGCAGAGAATTTTGCTAAATATTAGTAGACTAAAAATAGCAAAAGGAAATTGTTAAATCTTAAATTTTTTTTTTAAATTTATTTGAATGCAAATAGCAGTCTATCCTGGTAAAATCAATATTTTTAATTTTTTTGTGATTTTTTGGTCCTACTATTTATTTTGAAAATTTTTTCGCTGATTTTAGCAGATTAATATGCTATTTTCTATTAACAAAAATTTATTTCAAAAACAACTAAAACTCTGTGCATTTAACAGTTCCTATTTTACTAGAATTCAGCAAAAATAATCTGCTAATTTCAGCAGTTTTTTCTGCAAGTTAATGTTTAACTAATTTTTAGTAGTGTTAACCTAAATTGTTACAGACCTTTTTCTATTAGTGTATGCTTACATGCCAATACCTAAATAAATGAGATGCCGATAGCCTTAAAATACTGTTGCGGATATAAAGAAAATACCAATATCATTAATTGTAATTATTTGCTTTCGTTGATTTGAAATTAATTAGATTAATGATTTCTTTTTGTTTTTCATTTACTTAAATAACCTAAATAACATACCGTTATCCTTAAAACGCCGCTAACAAAAGAACTCAACGTTAACCTTAAAATAAGGTTAAAAAAAATCTAAAATAGCGTTACCGATAACCGCGTCGGTTTCGGTTACCAACCATGGTTTAAACAAGTTATTTTGAAAGATTTTCTTAAAAATAGGACAATGCCAATTTTTTTAAGAGAAACAGCGCTCAGAAAATTCTTCCCATTAATTAATTCTTCCCATCCTTCCCTTTGTTTACAAAGGGGATGTAGAAGAGCTGAAAGATTGTGGAAGATGAAGGGCTGCAAATATGGCAACACTGTCATTGTATTAGATATTGAATCCTAGAACAGTTTTTCGCTGCAGTTGATGCGAGCATCAACAGCATCGCCCACAAATTATAAAAAAACGAGTAAAAAGGTTAAAGTCGGGCATGCCGACTATACAATACCCTACACCAGTCTGGTTAAAAGCCAACTAATGTTTGGATCCGAAATTCGAATGGGTTAAAATGGGGCTTGTGTCAAAATTTTCTATAATGTGAGTCAGCGCACCAAATTTCATTAAAATATCTTAATATTTGCGACCTGCAGTTTGTAACCAAGCCAATTTTGGGGGGACCCTTATATGGGCACTAGGTCTAAACATGGACCGGTGTTAACCAATATCAATAGGCTTCATCCTTGGGCTGACATAGGTCGGTGTACCAAATTTCATCAAAATATCTTAATATTTGCGACCTGCAGCGTATAAACAGTATAATTTTGGTAGGACCCTTATATGGGCACTAGGTCTAGACATGGACCGATGTTCACCAAAATTAATAGGCTGCGTTATTGGGCCAACATAGGTCTGTGTACCAAATTTCATTAGAATATCTTAATATTTGCGACCTGTAGAGTGCGCACAAGAATGCATGGACAGACAGACATACGGACGGACGGACGGACAGACGGACATCGTTACATCGACAATCGAGCTGATAAAAAATTCTGAGCCGATCGGTATACTATAAGGTGGGTCTAGGACCAATATTTTTTGGTGTTACAAACATCAGCACAAACTTATAATACCCTGACCACATAGTGGTATAGGGTATAAATATTAAAAATCTAGAATTGTTGGAATTTAGAGCATTAAAATTAAAGGTAAGATATGAAAATCTTTAGATCCAAAGGAATTTTTCCTAAAAATGTATTGATTTGGCATCGAAACCACTTTAAACCAAAAGGGTGGCGAATGCGCCCCAGTCTACGATATTCGGTATTAAGTTGAAAGGAGAGTTTATACGTTATTTTAACGATTTTTTCAAAAATTTCATATCAAAGAATGAAAAACCCACGTTTTCGTAATTTTGTTGAACTTTCCGCCATTTAAAACCGAAAGGAACTGTGCCAAGGATTGACCCGTGTTTCAACCATTTTCAATAAAGTTAGTCCTGGCGGAACTATAAACCCGAATTATCTTCAAAATTGCAACCTGTAGTTTGATTACAAGTGTCACTTATTTTAGAGTTTAATCACAACCAGGTCGCCAACGACAGCGACAATGGCGTTTTTGATAGATTTTGTGTGGGAAGCAAAATATCGACAATGTAGTCTAGCGATTTGTCGTCATTATAATATCTATTTTATTTTCGCGATGGCACACTAACACACACGTAAAATATTGCTCAAATTGTTGCCATATTTTTACCTGAATTAGGGATAGCTACATATATTTTTGACAGAGAAAAAATTATTGAAAACAGAAATACGAAATTCACCGCCAAAAAGTAAAATTAAAAATTACCAATATTTATGGACTTACTTAAATTTGAGATATGACAAAACGAATGCAACCAAATTAGGAGTATTGTTTTGATTTTCTTTTTAATTAACGTCAAAAAGGAAATCGCCGCTTAATTTAAAATAACGTGACGATATTTGTTGTTGTTAGTAGTTAGTCGTCAGTCGATTCAGAGGTTAATCACAACTGTGTCGATTGTCGACCGACGACAGCAAAAGTCGTCACGTTTAATTTAAATTCAGCGACAATCGACCGTCGACATTTGTTGACGTATAGAAAAAAAGGAAAGCAAAACAAGAATATTGTTATATTTGTTTCACCACAATTCTTCACCAATTCAATTGGTCTTTCACTAATTCTTGTTACTTTATATTTTATTGTATTTAATTGTGCTTTTTTGCCGTTATGTATTTTAAATTTCAATTATATTTCTTCTGTCAAAAAAATAAATTTTGTGTAAACAAAGTACGAATTTTTGCAGCTCTAATACGAATTTCTAACAACTCTGTTCTAATGGCAATCTTTAATTAGTTAAAAATATGGCAACAATTTGACAAATATTTTAAGTGTGTATTAGTGTGTCGTCATGAAAATAGAATAGATTCTATTCCGACGACAAATCGCCGGACGACATGACGACATTTTGCTTCCCTTACAAAATATATGAAAAAGCAACTCTCGCTGTCGTTGTCGACCCAGTTCTGATTAATCTCTCAGTTGTCGTTAATCTCTTACATGGACAGACGGACATCGCTAATTCAACTCAGCAAGTGATTCTGAGTATATTGGTTTAAATTAAAAAGGGGCTACGCTCAGAAAAAAATTTGAGGTGAATATAAATTATTCACCTCTAGGCGTCTGGTGGCAAAATATTTTACTTTTCAGACGCTGCTATGAAATTGTAGAAAGATAAATAACTACACCAATTTGTATTAAAATTTCACCTTCACATTTTCACTAATAACTTTTTAACCGATCCACCGATCCACCGATTTTGCCAGTTTTCTGGGCTTGAAATTTTATATATTGAAATTTTGAATATTAATATTGTTATATTTTTACCTTTTAAAAAAGTTGGTTTATATCATTAAAGGAATTAAATATGCTAAAATCCCAAACGTATTTAACAAATTGTGAAAAATTATCCGTTGTAGGCATGTCCCTATCCGAATTTCATTCTTGCCTAAGGAAATCGTCAGGGGACGACGTTTTTAGAATTTCTGGAAATATTTGTTAAGTTAAATTACAAACTCAATGAGTATTTCTTGTTCTCGTCTAGCAGCGTTATTAGACATTTAAAATATTAAAGAAAAAACAACGACAACAAAAAAGATTTTTTTTTTTAAATAAGCCGTGTTCTTTTCTATTGCAATCAAAATAGCCAATCCCACCGCTGACAGCAATTGTTACGGTTACATTCTATAATGTTCGTTTAACTCCTTTAGATAAACCGAGTAGGTGCTCTTTGCTATTTGAATAACCCACACTCTCTTCAGTTTGATACTGAGCTTATACACTTATTTATTAAATCTATATTACTTTAAATACAAGAGTTTAATGCACACACAAACTCTAATGATTTTAATACAAAGATTTATTAGAGCGTTGCTAAAATTAAAACATTTATCTTTTTCATAACAGAGCACCCAGCTACTTAACATTATACTGATTATACTTCAATGCAGTGTTGCCAGTTTGATAGGTTTAGTAAATCCTGTCTCTTGGGATATTTTTCTTCCAAAATTTCAGAACCTTCCAATTTCGTAACGATATTAAAATTCAAAATAATTTGTTTGTATAGAAAATTATTTCAATTCAAATTATAAGAAATTCTTCACTCATACACCCAAGTATAGCAAATTAAAAATGAACCTATATATTGTGTGTGTCGTGTTTTGAAAAGTCAAACAAAACACATACTTTTAAATATGAAAAATAAATTTTTTAAATTTTAATGAAATTCGACATAGTAAATAAAAAAGTTTTTCAAAACTTATTAGCTTTTCATTAAGTGTTAATACAGTCAAAACCAAATTATGCATTTCCTTCTATGCAATTCTGTTTTTAGTTGGTATGGTAAATTTATACGAATCTTGTAAACTCAAATATTGACATTTTTCTTGTTAAATTTAAACAAGAAATTTTAAACACAATTTAATTGCTCTTTCACAATATTTTTTCTTCAGTTTTTTTTTTTTGTTAACAACTCAATTTTAATTTAAAGTGTGAAACCTTGTAATACCTGAAAAAACCCATAAATAAATATGAAGTATTACTATATTTTTTCCATTTTTTTTATTTTGTTGGACACCAAGCTAAATTTTATGTTGGTCTATTTTTTTTTTTTTTTAACAAAAATTACATCTTTGTTCTGCTACTACTACCACTACTACCACTTCTATTACAACGATGACATTATTTTTACTTTAGTAAATGTCATTTGTGTTAGTTTGGTCTTGTAGGTATGTCAATTTTTTGTTGTTGTAGATATAGTTGTTTGGATTTTTTTAGTTCTAGTTCAACAACATAAATCCTTTGTATGATCTGACAACTACATATGAAAATCCATGTTTGTTCCGACAAAAAACTAAAAAGAATTTTAAAAAAATCAGACTTGTAGAATTTTGTTGCATATTTTTGCTGATACTATGTTACTTTCTAGCAAACTCTTAACAAAACAACAACTCGTACTTGGTCAAGTTTTTTTCACAGTACTTTTATTTGTAGAGTCTTACAGTAAAACCATCCGAAACTGAGTTTCTACGTTAGTCAAAAAATGTCCCTTAAACCTAGTCATTTCATTTTAGAAATTTCTGTAAAAGTAAAGGTTTTAGTTTTTGTTAGTATATGTACTTATGTAAATTTTTTGACACTTTTAAGTTGCATCTTTTTAGCTTAGAAAAGATAGTTTAGTACTTCTTTTTTTTAGGAGTACGTATATGTGAGAATATAAAATGTCGAAGTATGTATTCATATATATATATAAGTTCATATGTATTTTTCCATAAGTATGTGTTTGTCTAAGTTTTGACAAAAAGTTGCAATGTTGTGGTTAAACACTGTGAACTTTAAATACTTTTAACAACCCAACATAACATTACAAACAAGAAAAAAAAATGATGGAAAATGATAGAGATATTTTAAAATGTCTAATGGAATTTTGTTTTTGAAACATTACAAAAACTAAAAACACCACACAAGTTTTAGAAGTTTTGAAACTAAATAAAAAAACAAGTAAAAGTGTTATACTATAGGGCTGAAATAAAGTTTTTAAAAACCTCCAGCTACGTCGTAGTAATTTTTGTTAAAAAAACAGCATTTTCTGTTGAAAAGTAAAGTCGAGGCTGAGACTTAGGGGTGCAGGGTAATGACCTGTTTATACACTACACCACTATGTAGGCAGGGTAATCCAACTAGGAGAGTCCCTGACTGGTTTCCTGCAGATTTTGATGAATCGGCCCCAATTGACATTTAAAAATTAATTTCAAAGTTGTTCAAAACTTTTTTGCTTGAAAACTTGTTAGCATTTTAGCACTCAAACAAGTTTGTTGGTAGAATCTACTGAAAATTACAATTAAAACAACCATATATGCAGTTAATAAGGCGACAAAAATAAAAATAACTTAAAATGTAGTTATTTTTAACTCTTGAAAAATAACTAAAAAATGCAATAAAAACAAACAATAATGCCATATAATTAACCGACAAATTTTTACTACAAAAATTTTAAAAAACTAACAAAATTGGTAAAAACAATTGGTTTTACAGTTAATATTGTTGCTATTAATAAATTATTTTATAATTAAAAAAAAAAACAATTTTTTTCTTTCAATTATAAAATTCCAAACTACTGTACAATTAATTACTACATTTTTATGCATTAGAAATTAACACAATTTCTGGTTTTTATTTGCAAACTAAGAATATATCAATAATACCAAATACTAACTAGATGAAAATCAACAATTTTTATTTTATTTTTTAAATAACTAACAAAAATAACTGTTTACCATAAAAATACTGTTTAGTTAGTTGTTTTAAATGATATTAAAAATAACTGCTTTAAACAACTGTCACGAAATTACAGTCTTTCAGTGAGTTGTTTTCTCAAATAACTGTCAGAACAGTTGGTTTATATTTTTTCTTAGAAAAACAAATGTAATTTCAGTTAAAAACAACAACTATTAATTACTACACAAACAACTGTCATACAAAAAACGAATAACGGTGACAATTTTGATCGCACTTTTTAGCCCTTAAATATAAGAACATATTTATTTTTTCTATCATCTCTAACAGATATCCAAATTTTATTCCAATCTGAGCGAACCACACATGGAGACCTTTCTTATAAGTTCTTCTAAATTATTATAAACACATTAATTTTCAAATCAGACAAGATCTAGTTTCTGCCTTTTTCTATAGACAGGCTTCATCAGTGATTTTCCATAAAATTGTATTATTGCTTATCTTTTATATTCATATTGTCCCAGAACTCGTCGGCTGTAGGAATCGAACATGTGCCTATTCCTACATTACAAATGTAGTTATACTAAGGTGCGAACTCTTAGCAATCTCACCCAAGTAAGACCTTAAATGCGATGTAACTAATTCATACTTTTCTTATTCTTATTGTTTTTACTCAGAAGTGATCAAACACAGACCCATACAAATATTCTATTTTAAGATTTTTGTTTGTCTTCCAAACTCCTGCGTGTTTCCTTTTTTCACAAATGTTGCCAAACTGACGTATGGTTTTTATGTTCAAGAGAAGGTAGCTTGCGTATATATTGGAGATGGGTTGCCGCAGGGCAAATTTCATAATGTATTTTAGCACAGTGTTGTTTTAGCGTCATATAGGCAGCTGTAATTAATATTGTTATTAATAATTTTCTTGTAAACAGGATCACTAACATTTCATTGAATTCAACTTGGATTTTTTTTTTTTTTTGGCTGTTAATAAAATGAACCACAAATTAGAAAAAACAACTAACAAAAATTATTTCCATACATTTTTTTTTATTTAATTTATTAAAAAATTACTAAATAAAATGAATGTTACAGATTTTCATTATTTTCCCATGAAAAGTTTTAACAAGCGGTAGCCAACCACACCAGTTCTGCAACTGGTTCCACTGCAACCGATTCCACGGAAGTGGTTCCAGAACCAGTTCTAGGGATCCTATATGGAAGGTCTGACTGACGTGGAAAGAGTTCTAGAACTAGTTCCGGAACTGATTCTAAGGCAACCGGTTCCAGTTTGGAGCTATAGAAGTAGTTTATTTTGGGACAATTTCAAACAAAAATAATCGGTGTTAGAATTGACAGAAGACGGGATTGTAAAAGAAAAGTAGCTATTCTACAACCGATTCTTTGGAACAGAAAATGTTCCTGGGATTAGACAAAAGGACCGACTGTTCAAAAAGCGCTGGAAAAGCACCTCAAAAATATGCTTTTAAGCTTGTTCGCACGCTACATATCGCAAATATGAAGATATTTTAATTTGGAAAACTGATAGAGTTTATTGGTTTTAAATAGAATTGGTCCATATTTTGACCTAACGCTCATACGGACTATTTTTTCGATTCTCTATAATATAGATTCTATACCTTAAAAACAAAATATAGAAAAAAGATCAAGCTTGGGAAATATGGGAAAAAAATTCCAAAATAAATAAAAAATCTAAAGAGGGTAATTCACTTAAAAAGCTTTTGCCAGCCAACAAAGACGATCATTTATGACTGATGCTCCATAAATATAAATACTTTTAGTAGGTTTGAGGTTAACAAGAAGAATAAACCTTCCTCAAAAGTTATAAACACATTAAATTTGCAAATCAGACTAGATCTAGTTTCTGCCTTTTTATGGACAGGCTTCATCAGTGATCTTCCATTAGATTGTATTATAGCGAATTTACATTATGATCGAAATCGAGTTAAAAGTAGATTTCGATAGATTTCGACTGAAAATCAATACAAATTTGGGATTTCAAACAGATTTCCCATAGGAAATGAAATCCCAAATTAATTTGGATTTCAGCGAAATCCAAATTGAAATCCAATTTTTCTCCCATATTTGCAGAAAAGTAATGAAGTTTGCAGAAAAAGTGGCAACAATCAGCAGCTGTTTATGTCATAAAAAATTAATAAATAATAAATTTTAATAACTTTAAAAAATTAAGAAATAACATAATAAAGTCTGTTATTTTTAATTGAAAGAAATATATAAAGTTGAAAACGGCTATTTTATTGCATCCGACGAAGAGAAACTATGAAAAATTATTTGATTGCGCTGGCAAGAGCACTGACAAAACATTGAATATTTTAGCTTTCTACTAATCATCCCTATAATTAAACACATTTCTTAGCAAATATAACATTGTATCTTTCATAATATAAATGATTTTTGTATTCCGCCATTACATAAAATGTTTTTTAGAAAATCTTTTAATTTTGGTTATTTTTTAAGGTTAGTTTGTTTACAAAAGCATTGTTGTTACGAAATCCCATTCATCTGTCAAATATTCTAATGTAAACGATATAGATTTCGAACTGGATTTCAAAACGAAATCTAGTGAAAAATTTAACAATGTAAATTCGCTATTATTGTTT
This sequence comes from Leucophora obtusa, assembly GCA_949987735.1. Lineage (NCBI taxonomy): Eukaryota > Metazoa > Arthropoda > Insecta > Diptera > Anthomyiidae > Leucophora > Leucophora obtusa. Next base: position 17,487,850 of record OX465299.1, read on the forward strand.
ATATTTTTATTGTCAGATTGTCTCTATATGAATAATTTCAGAAGTGATCAAACAGACATATACAAACATTCTACTTCAGATTTTCTCTATTTATCCTCTTATTTCCTCCGTGTCCCCTTTTTACAAATATTGCCATATTGACGTATGGTTTGTACGTACAAGTGCAGGCAATTTGTGTATATTGGAGACGGACAGCCAACAGGGCATTTTTATTTTTTATATAGTAAAGTGTTGTTTTTTTAAACGCGTCGTATAGACCAAATACAATTAATATTGTCATTAATATGTATTTTTATTAATTCTAATTTAGTAGGTTTGAGGTTAAGAAGAAGAAGAAGCGTCTATACGACGCGTTTAAAAAAACAACATTTTACTATATAAATACTTTTTTTTGACGTTTTCCTACGAAAAAAGAACTTGCTTATAACTGGACATTATTTTCATTAATTTCGGTATAGATTACGGTTCTAAAAAATTATCACTCATTTTGAGATAACCCTTTGGATTGATTTTAGAAGTCTTCGAATGGAAAATTTTCCCTCACACAAGCGACAAAAATGGATTAGTTGCAAACACAAATATTACTTTGATTATTATTTTATCAAATTTCCTTTAAAAATTACTATTGATTTAACAAATCTCTATCTACAAACGAGTAAAAAGGTTAAAGTCGGGCATGCCGACTATAGAATACCCTACACCAGTCTGGGTAAAAGCCAACTAATGTTTGTATCCGAAATTCGAATGGGTTAAAATGGGGCTTGAGCAAAATTTTCTATAATGTGAGTCAGCGCACCAAATTTCATTAAAATATCTTAATATTTGCGATCTGCAGTTTGTAACCAAGCCAATTTTGGGGGGACCCTTATATGGGCACTAGTTCTAAACATGGACCGATGTTCACCAAAATCAATAGACTTTGTCCTTGGGCCAAAATAGGTCTGTGTACCAAATTTCATCAAAATATCTTAATATTTGCGACCTGCAGCGTATAAACAATATAACTTTGGGGGGACCCTTATATGGGTACTAGGTCTAAACATGGACCGATGTTCACCAAAATCAATAGGCTTTGTCCTTGGGCCAAAATAGGTCTGTGTACCAAATTTCATTAAAATATCTTAATATTTGCGACCTGCAGCGTATAAACAATATAATTTTGGGGGGGACCCTTATATGGGCACTAGGTCTAAACATGGACCACTGTTCACCAAAATCAATAGGCTTCGTCCTTGGGCCAATATAGGTCTGTGTACCATATTCCATCAAAATATCTTAATATTTGCGACCTGCAGCGTATAAACAATATAATTTTGGTAGGACCCTTATATGGGCACTAGGTCTAAACATGGACCGATGTTTACCAAAATCAATAGGCGTCGTCCTTGGGCCGACATAAGTCGGTGTACCATAAAAATATCTTAATATTTGCGACCTGTAGAGTGCGCACAAGAATACACGGACAGAAATACAGACGGACGGACAGACGGACATCGTTAAATCGAAATAAAAAAAATTCTAAGCCGATCGGTATACTATAAGGTGGGTCTAGGACCAATATTTTTTGGTGTTACAAACATCAGCACAAACTTATAATACCCTGACCACATAGTGGTGTAGGGTATAATGAACAATAATGGAAAGGAAATTTCTTAATTAAAAACGGATATTAGTAAAATTAAGCCATACTAAAAAAATCTACCCTCAAAACGGAAATCTATAGAAATTTTTTGGTAAAAAAAAGTGTTCATTTAAATTTGCAGACATCATTGGATTCTGGCTCGTTTAAATATTACACAGAAAAGAAAATCCCTAAATGAACGTGCCAAAAAGTAGCAAATTGTTATTTACAAAAAATATCCAACAGGATTTCATCAACAATTGTTAATTAAGAAATAACAATAAGATAGATTTTCTTTCATTTAATTTTATCCACAGAAAACATACAATAACAAAAAAAAAAAAAAAACAGAGTAGAAAACAGCAAATAGGTGTGATAAAAAAACTGAAAAACATTTATTTTGGTAATTGTCATGCTCGTTACAATATAAATATAAATTAACGGAAACGGAAACTTATAAAGAGCTGAAAAAAATAACAACAGCGACAACATGATATAAAAATAGAAGAGAAACAAAAATCAAGGTAATATTATGTTGGTCGTTTATTTAATAAAAATTTCCTTAACAACCTCAACAATTTTGATTAATATTTACTTTATTACAATCACCAACAATATCATCATCCGAGTATCATCGTCAGCATCATTGTCATTTCTTTGTCAATTTTGTTTAAATATTTTCATAACATAATTGTAGTATTGTAAGAGTAATTTTTGAAGGATATAATACCGCTTGCTGCTGGTTGGTGGTCATAAGGATAGATGACATACTTTCAATTTTTTTTTTGGCTTATGAACATTAAAAATTATAAAAAATTTTAACAAAAAAAAAAAAAAATAAACAACAAGAACACATTTTGCGGTTGTGTTAAACAATTTACTTTATGTCTTGTTTTGGCTTGGCCTTTTGTAATTTGTTTAGTTCAATTTGTTTTTTTTTTTTTTTTGTTCTTGCTTGTTAACTAGTGCCATATTTTGTTTATTTTTATAACATAATGGTCCTTTGTTATACCTTGGTCTTTATAGCTATTGACATTTGTATAAATTTTTAAACTTTTTGATGTCCTCTTACCATTTGTTTTTAATTTTTTTTTAAAGCTCCTTGAAATGCACCAATATTATGTATAACAACAATTTTTTTGTTGTATTTTGAAATCTCTTAAAGTATACCTTTTTTGTGACTTACATAATTAAAATAAAAATTTAAATCTCTTAAACTTATACCTTCAACTTCCTTTTAAATAAATAACACTTTAACAAATTTCCCACTTTATCATCCTTATATTTGTTTTCTTTCGCTCTCACCTATTTGTCGCATATTTTTCAATTCAATGCGGAAACTTTTACCTTTTGACTTTATATGTCTATAGTATATTGCATATATTCAGTCTACAATCTATCTATCTCTATGGCTATATGTCAACTAACGAACCATACCTACATTTGTGGTTTAAAATTGACCAATTCATTGGTTCTGTGAATAAACCATTGTATAGAAAAAAATGCATACCTGATTCCAGCAACCATACGCTAAACATTGACAAAGAGGTAGAGTTTAAACAAAAACAAAAATATATAAAAAATTGCCTAGATTCTTTTTTTTTAATCTACATATGAGGCTTTCCATACCAATTGTCTAGCTAGAGAAAAGTGTATCATATCAAGACCAAACTTATGCTATACGATACAAATAAAGCAGCCGTGAACGTGACCACAACATAACTCCTATTAATCTCTCTTTCTAGCTCTTGATGACTTATCCTGTCAAGGATAACATCCTTTGCGGTCCTGCAAATAACCTTCGATAACCTGCCAAATCCTTTGAGTATCCTGCGAAGGTTCTTGAATATAATTTTCATATAGGAAGCGTGTTGTTCATGGGCCACTTTCTGACACATCCTTTGAATATCCTTCGAGTATCCTGCCACATGCTTTGAGTATCCTTCCATATCCTGCAAAGGTTCTTGAACATAATTTTCAGCCAGGAAGAGTGATGCTTGTATATCACTTTCCGTCATATCCTGCTAGGGTCCTTGAATATAATTTGCATCTAGAAAACGTAGGTCACTTCTTGACACATCCTTCGGATATCCTACATATATCCTTTCATATTCTGCGAAGGTCCTTAAACATAATTTTCACCTAAGAAGCGTAGGTCACTTCCTGACATATCCTTTGAGTATCTTGCTATCCTTGAGGGTAATTTTCATTCAGAAAGCGTGCGGTTCTTAGATCACTTTCCGTCGCACCCTTAGGTTATCCTGTGAAGATCTTTGAAGGTTAGCGGGAAGCGTACCTTTCGTAGGTTACTTACTGCCACTTACTTTGAGTATCCTGATATATCCTCTGACTGTCCTGACATATCCTCCGAGTATGCAAAAAATTTAGTTAAAACTATACTCACAATATATTTTCCATAACCGATCGAGTTTTATTTGAAAAGTAATAGGTAAAGTTTGTTTTCAATTGAAGAATCAATTAAAATACATGGAAACATATTGTTTAACTTTTTTTATAAGTCAATAAAAAACAAACCACAAAAAAATGCATATCGTCTGTAGGAGTTGATATTTTCAGTCAAATGTTCTATTTTCATTAAAGTGATGTTTTTTCAAACGCGTCATATAAATAGACCAACTGCAATTAATATTGTAATTAATATGCAGTTTTTAGTTTTCTATTTTTAGAAAAAATAATTCAAATAATTTCGTTGTTTTATATTTGAAACAAAAAAATCAAATAATTTCGGTTTTCTTTTTTGTTAAAATAGTTTGTTTATATACAAAACTATTTCAATTCAAATTACAAGAAATTCTTTACTCATACACACAAACATAGCCAATAAAAATATGAACGTGTGTGTAGTGTTTTGAAAATTCAAACAAAAAAAACTTTTAAATATGAAAAAACAAACCACAAAAAAATTTTTTTTTATTTTTGTCAGTTAAAAATTCAAGATTGTTTTTATTTCTTTTATAGATTATTTAAACAATGTTTTAAAATACATAGATAGCAAAATGGTTTTAATATAATGAAAAATCTACAGGATTTTAGTTATATTTAGGTTAAAATTGTGGAAAATTTTTTGTTGTTGTTTTTGTTTTTTCTTTGATATTTTAAATGTTTAATAACGCTCCTAGACGAGAACAAGAAATTCTCATTGAGTTTGTAATTTAACTTAACAAATATTTCCAGAAATTCTAAAAACGTCGTCCCCTGACGATTTCCTTTGGCAAGAATAAAATCCGGATAGGGACATGCCTACAACGGATTATTTTTCACAATTTGTTGAATACGTTTGGGATTTTAGCATATTTAATTTCTTTAATGCAATCAATGTATATCCCGATAAAATAAAATAAAAAAAAATAAAATTATGTTAATAGAAAAAAACCTGTTAAATCAGCAAAAAAAATTTGGTAAATAGTTAGTAGCCTAAAAAATTAGAAAAAAAAATTTTAATTTTCGAAGTTTTTTTCAATTTTTTTTTTAATGCAAATAAAAATCGGCCTTTTGAAAACAGCAGTTTACAATTTTTTTAGCGAATATTTTTGCAAATTTAACTGAATAGACTGCTAATTGCATTCAACTAAATTTAGCTTAAAAATAAATGTTATCAAAGTGTTGGTTTTTATTTTTTATTTAAAAAATAAAAATAGTTTTTTCGATCTTTGATTAATTAGAAATTTATTAATTCAGTGCGAAACCAATTTCCTTATTATATTATATTTAATCTTTTAATTCCCAGTGGAACATAGGGCCGCAAAAAAAATTTCCTTATTATGAATTAACATAAGAAGTACTTTTTTCAAGAACTACTATTTTTCTTCATCAGGATATTCTGCTGACAAATACTTTTTGAAAGGAAAAAGGTCTGTGAAGTATTTGTCAGGAGAATATCCTGATGAAGAAAAGTAGCAGTTTTTGAAGAAAGTACTTATTATGTTACTTCATAATAAGGAAATTGGTTTCGCACTGAATTAATAAATTTCTAGTTAATAAATTTTATAGATATATCAGTTTATTTTTGCTATGTTTAGTCTACTAATATTAGGCAAAATTTTTTGCAATTTTTATAATACAATTTGTCATTTTCAATTAACTAAAAGTTAGCTTAAATATAACTAAAATTCTGTAAATTTAACATTTCTATTTTTGCTGTTCTAGTTTTACTAGTATTTAGTGAAAACAATCTGCTAATTTATCAGTTTTTTCTGCAACATAATTTTTTCTTTTATTTTAGTTGCTTCTTCTGTTATTTTTACAGATTTATGTCTATGAGTTTAGCTTAGGTGTTCTTATTAAATGTAAGTGAATAAATAAATAAATTTTATAACGTTCTAAATCATTACTTTACTCTCAGTCACTGAATCAAGCAAATTTCTGTAACGATCCCTACCCCGCGAGTTTACCCCAGCTAACAAGAGAAAACTCTTCGATCCAGCAGTTGATTTGGAAGGCCTCATATGTATAAAAAAATAACTAAAGAGTCCTTTTAATACAGTAAACATTTGAGTACCAACCAAAATACAAACAATGTATGAACTGTAGAAAAAAATGTAACCTTTTAAACATGGCCAGCCATAACTCTGTAAAAAAAAAACAACAACCAACATACACAAATAGCTGGTACTACAAAATGAGGAAGTAGGGAAGAATGAATGACTACATATATATGTACTCAATGGTATGGTTACACGTGTTTAATGCTTCTACAGCTCCTGCTTTTAACGTTATTGAAAGCATTTGCTTGCGAGGCGAAAGGGTCATGGTGTAAAGTAGATTGTATGGCCCATAAAAACAAACACAGTGGAAAATAGGTAAATGAACACCAATATTCTAAGAGTTTTTATGACCAGTGTATGTAATGGTAGTAGTAGCTATAGTCTCTTATGTAGTTGTAGTTGTTGTTTATATTGTTTTTATGTCGATATATATATATATATATTATATAGATATATGTTGCATACCTACAGGAATTTATTTGTATTTTGCATAAAAACAAGAACCTACATGTTGCTTTCCTGTTGTCGTTGTTAGTGGCTGACGACGACGATGATGATGGTGTCACAGCACATATTGTTTACTTGATTTTTCCTAGAATTTACAATTTATGTTGTCTGCTTTTAGGCGCAATAACATGTTAATATTTTTTTTTTAAACTTTGATGTTATACAAAAGCTTATTCATGCTTAATATTTTAAATATACAATCAAATTAAATATGCAGTAAAGGGATTTTTGTGCAGTTACAGAATATAAAATAAGCATATTTTTAGGCAAGCTACCAAAAATTGTACAATAACTTATTTTTATATGGGACCTGTTCATTGATTTATCTAACTCATTGACAATTTTATAAGCATGGAAATAATATCAACTGTAATAAAATGATTTGCATTAATACTTTTGAACTCACGATAATGAATTCAATAGTCTGATTTCATTGCTCAATGATAATCACTGAAAATTACATTGCTATTAAGAATTTGTCAATTGCATCGTTTTGGTAACCAAAACGATGCGGTTATCGGTAAAGGTAACGCTATTTTATTTATTTCGTTGTCGGTATTTTTTGAGGATAACGTTTTTTTAGTCATTTCGATAACGGTATTTTAGGGCTAACGGTTTTTCGATTATTTCGGTAACGGTGTTTTAAGGCTAACGGTATTTTATTTATTTCGGTAACGGTATTTTAACGATAACGGTATTTTTGTTATTTCGGTAACGGTATTTGAGGGGTAACGGTAAAAAGTTTTGAATCGATAACGGTATTTTAGCGGTATTGCCAATCCTGATAAAAATAATGTTAATAAAGCAAGATCGGACAGCAGATTTTAATTAAATTAGATAGAGTGTTGAATAAAAACCCGTTTTTAAGAAAAAAATATTCTGTATCAGACCGATTCTTAAGTAAGATACATACTTATAGGAATAGTACGATTTTAATACTTAAAAAAATACCATAAATAACATTGAACTTTAATAAAAGAAAAGGTTGAGGGGCTAAGTACCATGTGTGAGTACATCTTTTAAAGCATAAGCAATAGGGTGGGTCGATTTACCAATCGATATTACACCATCGATTTTGCGATAGCTTTTGGCATGAGGAAAAATAGTTCCACTACGACACATCAAAAAAATCATTTTCGAGGCGCACAAGTTTCAATTTTTTTTTACTTTTTTTCAACTTTTACTTTTAAGGTTTTTTTAGTAGGTACCTAATTTTTTTTAATTTTTTTGATTTAATTTTTTTTTTTTTAATATTACCTTTCCAATGTGAAACTGTACGCCAAAAACGATGGCAATAGCAGTTTTTCCAAAAAAAAATGTTTTTCTTGAGGTTTTTTGGACGAGTATTTGTCGAAAAATCGATATTTTTTTACGCATTAATTTTTAAGGTTTTTAAATTTGGTTTGTTAAAAAAAAATTCGCCGATTTCAAATTTTTTAAATATATACGCTTAAAACGATGGCGATATCATTTTTTCGAGAAAAAAAAATGATTTTTTTTTTGGGGTTTTCAGACCAGTTTGGTACGAAATTTGGGCACCTCGAAAATGGGTTTTTTGATATGTCATAAATAGTGGAACTTTTTTTTCCTCATGCCAAAAGCTATCGAAAAATCGATGGCACCATATCGACAAATTTTTGTCCTTACAAATCAGCCCACCCTAATAAGGAATTATCTTTTAAATGCTTTTAAAATTTTGAAAATATCTTTATCACTTCAGAACCCAGCCAGAAAAATACAAACGGGAAAGCGTTGGCAAAGCACTTTAACAGGTGGTACAAGTACTGGCAAAAAGTTCCTTCCCATTCCCAAAACGATAATATTATTAGACAAACAGCCGGTCCTGTTAAAAAAGCGCCGGAAAAGCATCGGAGACACAAAATTTTTGAACAACGGCAAAACCAATAAATAGGTGGTCTGGAAACATATTTTCCAAAATAAAATTTAAAAAAAGTTCATATGTAAAGGGTTTTTCAATAAGAGCGCTACAAAAGTAAAAAAGTTTAAATAAAACAAAAACGGTTTTGGATAGCAATGAAATTCTTTATTCCTGTGAAAGTACGTTCGATGCCATTATGTATGGAAATCGATCTCTTTTCCATGGCCACCACGGACACGCTTGCAGAAGTCTAAACGCTGAACCCAATTTTCGACGGTTTTCAAGCATAAATCGGCCAATACTGCTGCAATTTCACGTTCGATATTCGTACGAAGTTCATCAATCGTCGCTGGCTTGTTGGCATAGACCATAGATTTGACGTAGCCCCACGCTCAATTGTTGATCTGCTAGGACGATTATGACGACCATAAATTGGATGTAGCGCTCTTAAAGTTGAGGCCACTGACTCCGAATTTCGGTAGTAAATTTTAATAATTTCGACTCGTTGTTGGCTCTTATATCTTTCCATCATGAAATGGCAAACCTTACTGAAGAGAAATGTCAAAAGAGGGGCAAGAAATATGGCGTCGTTTGCTGTCCCTGTCTTTCTACTTTTGTAGCGTTCCTGTTGAACAACCCTATATTTTTTTGGTCCTGCCGTGATTCGAACCCAGGCCGTCAGATTGGAAGACGATTGCTCTACCCACTGAGCTAACGAGTTGGTCTTAAAGGAGCTTTTCCACAAACAAAAAAATTTATTTTATAGAACAAAAAAATTTTCAAATTAAAAAAAATCCAAAAAAATTTTTTTCCTTGCAACCGGATTTAAACTCGGAACCTCCTGACTACAAGAAGAAGCGTCAGCATTTTTATAAAATCATTGCTCTGCCAGTGAATTGGTTTTTGTATGCCTGGTAGCATTGGCTAGCTTGCACTGGATAACCACTGGTTGCAAACCTTGGCATATCACTCTTAGACCATTCTTTGCCAGTGGTTTTTTTTTATAAACCACCGAAATTTTTGTAAAACAAATACTGGAAAAACGCTTTTTGCAAACGCTGGCAAAGCGTTCCAAATGAGTATTCTCCCAGTCATTTATTTTCCACACCGTGGTTACCCAGTTGTATGCCAGTGCTTAATTTTTTCTACCACTGGCGATTTCTGATTGGGAAGCTATGATCTTTGCAACGAAAAATCATACGTATACGTGATATATTACGCATACACTCAAAAAAATAAGTTAGTAGAAAAATTAGTAAAACGTCTTGTATATCAAGTGTACTAGTTTTCAGCAATTTTTTTGCTGAAATTCCGTTTTCAGCAAAAATTTTTGTTATATTTTTTTAGCACTAAACTAATTTCGAACTAATGTTTTACTACCCGGGTAAAAAAAATAATATGATGTTATATGTAATGATATCTTATTTAATACAATTGGAGATATGCTATGATCCGAAAAATGATGGATAAAATTCTATCGGATAAGATCTAAATATATTGAATCATATAGAATCTTATCCGGATTTTGACCCGATATAATTATATCTAATTTGATATAGAAAGACATAATTATATAACGCTTCATACTTCAAGATCAAAACAAAAACTATTAAAAAGTACTGAAAAATAACACCCTTAAGTTAAGAATTAAAAATTTAAATAAAAATTTAGAAGAAGTTGTACATAATTGTAATCAAGCCTTCTCATATAAACTTGTATTCTACCCGTAAACTGTGTAAACCTGGTATGTTTATGAGTTTAATTTCAAATTCGATACATAAAATAAAAATATGGCTTGTATTTATATTTACAAGGTTTAGAAGGAATTTAGGAGTTATAATGAGTACGCCTTTTATATTTTGAAATCATACATAAATATATCTCAAAAAAACAAAGAATTTTTTTTACATTGCGCTATACTTAAACATATCTAAAACAACTTAGAAAAAAAATAATAACATTGAGCTATATAAAACTTTATATATTTTCCGATAAAGCCATTTTTAATTATATATGACGATGTATTAAAATTGTCATAGCATATGTAAATAGTTATGGCACATATAAATATATATGGGGACATGTATATTTATACTGATCTATATATGACATCATATAAGAAATTTTTGAAAAACTCAAAGCTATACATACATAATTTTATCCGCAAAGATATAGTGTTACACTTGACTATATATAAACATATTAATTCATATTAAATTATATAATTTCCTATATAACTATTTTTACTCGGGTAATTTATTTTGCTACAAAAATTGTGCTGATAACTGCATTCATAGCGTGGATGACAACCAGATAGACAAGATGTAGATGTCGCAGCTTGTCTGGAAACGGAAATGACAAAAAAAGACAAACAACTCTACACATATTCTACATTTAAATTTTCAGCAAATAAATTAACTGAAGTAAAATTTCGCCACAAGTTTTTTGAGTTTTTTTCAGTCTACTAATATTCAACAAAAAGTTTAGTGATTTTAGTAAGGATTTTTTTCATTTGCTTTCGACTAAGTGTTAGCAAAAATTTTGCTGAATATTACTATTTTTTTGGTAAAAATCAGCTCGCTGATTTTCAGCAAACCTTTTGCTGAAATTACCAACTTTTTTGCAAGCACGCTCCTGACTAAAAATTTGCTGACACAGCAACATTTTTTGCTGACTTTACTGACTTTTTTTTTTGAGTGTAGATTTACCTTTAATATTTAACGTTGATAGAAAAGAGCGAAATTTCAGCAAATATTTGAATATTTTAGGCAGAAAATCTTAAGTTTAAATTTTATTCAAAATGCTTCTTATGCTTTTCTATAACACTATGCGACAGTCAAAATCGGGATGGGATGAAACCAACGGGAAATGTTATATCGGTCAAAAACAAGTTATACGTGTCCCGGCGTTTCGCTGGGTCACCCCTAGGAATCGAGATATATCTTTTTTGTTGACATAACTCGAGAACCACTAGTCCGATGTTGCTCGAACAATTTTAAAAAAATTAAAAATTACAATTCCTTTAATCTGTTCATATAACGTTTTTCTATATACTCAACGGTTTTGCCGGTAAAAATAAATGTTTGTTACCGCTACCATAAAAATCAATAACCTTTCGTTTATTACTTTTTTTTAATATTTTAGGCAAAAAATATTCTTTTCTTCATACATTTATTTTTACCGGCAAAACTGTTAGAAAAACGTTATATGAACAGATTAAAGGAATTGTAATTTTTAATTTTTTTAAAATTGTTTGAGCAAAATCGTACTAGTGGTTCTCGAGTTATGTCAAAAAAAAGACCACCAAAGGTCAAATCGATATATCTCGATTCCTAGGGGTGACCCAGCGAAACGCCGGGACACGTATAACTTCTTTTTTACCGATATAACTTTCCCCGGTAGTTTTAACCCTTCCCGATCACTGATAAGTGCCTATGCATAGTAATTTGAAAACCTTATAACACATTTATAAAATTAATTTTGTATGGAAAATTTTTTTATAAGTCAGTTATAAATTCTAAAACTGATGATATGCATATGACCCTTAGAATATAAAAATAAATTAATGCCTAATTTCAGGTGTTACAAATAATTTGTTTTACTACATATTCTTAGGAATGTTATAAATTAGTTTAATTTCAATTTAATTACGGTTTTTCTTTTTTTTTATTTAACATTTTACAAAAATTTCTCAATCTAAGTTTTGTTTGCCTACTGAATTCAAATCGTATTGCTTAATTTAAGGTGTGATAAAAAGTTTATTTGCTGAAATAGTTTATAGTTTAAATTGATTTAATATTTCTATACTGGAATTTAAAATTATTTTCTTCTCTATTATTTCGATTGACATTAAGACCTATAAACACTATTGTTTACACTTCCCAGCAAAACCTTTCATTACCATGTAATGAGTTTTAGGTATTGAAATCTTAAGTGTTCACTAGTTACCTTTTAATTACTAAACTACTTATTTTAACATGGTGATGTCATTGGAGGAAAGTCATTACACTGATATTACCTGTAAGTAGTTTATCAGCTGTTCTATAAATAGATGTTGAATATAGATTTAAAAAAGTATAAAAATTTAAAAACCAATAGGAGCTGACACGTATTGATCAGCGTACCCCACGATTGTCAGGCAAACACTCTAACCATTAGACCACGACATCACTATGATTTTTATTCCTTTAACTTATGTACACATTTATTGTGGCAACTGTTATACATGTTTATTTTTCACAAAACTTGTTGTTATTAAATACTGCTTAATGAACGTCAACATTTCTATAAATAGATGTTTAATATAAATTACAAAAAAAAAAAAAAAACAACAATGGAAGCTAACACGAGTTGAGCAGAGATCCTCATGTCTGTCAGGCAAAAACGATAACCACTAGGCTACGCCATAGTTATGGTTTTTAATGATTTAGAACATATATTATTGGTTTCAGCTATTGTGAAATAGTAATGTGTGGGGTATAATTATCGGTAACTCATTACATTTAGTTTAAAAGTAATTCAACGGGTAATGAGATATGAGATCTAAGTAATGCATGTAGTAATGACCAGTCATTACCAAGGTTTTGCTGGGTTGTTAGATATATTACTTTTGTACGATGAGTATATCTCTTTCTTTTGTACAGTATTTAATACCTTAGAGTGTATGTCATGGTATTTGTTAGTTTTGTATGTTGTTTGTTTGTATGTAATAGTATAATTTTATTTGTAGTTTTATTTTCAGTTTTTTTGTTGACACTTTACCTTAGACAATAACAAAACTAATCGGCTTAATGAAGTTACTGCACTTTCGTAAATGTATGCAGATCTCTTGTTGTTGTTTGTTTTTATCACTTGATTGTTAGTTAAACTTTAACAACACTCATGTTTTATGCATTAGTGTAAGTACTAACTATATACATTTAAATAATAAAATTTTATTATAAAACAAATTTAATAAAAATTTAAATTGTTGCAATTTAAATTTGTTGGAATATTATTGTAGTACAAGTGTAGTTTTTAGTTGGTAATTTTAATATAGAAATTCCCTCTCCATATTGTTTTATATATTTTTTTTCAGTTTCATTTAAAAGTTCAATGACACTTGAGTTTCTACTCCATTTCTTTTCTATATACTCGTATTAAAGTGTAGATTTTTTTTAACCTCTACTTAAAGTGATGGAAGTTTCAATAAATTTGTTGTTCTATTTGTAACGTTTATAGGAAATTATATGTAATATCGACTAAGGCCTAGGCTGATATAATAAACCGGGCCAGAACTTTCATGAATTTATTAATTAAATTGGAGCCCTAAAAATATACAACACTATATTTTGAATATCTTGTTTATATCTGCTAGGAAGCTTTTTAGTAAATAATTGCAATAATCTATTACCCTAAAAATTTTATTCATAAATGCAAAAAAGAGGCTGCCCAGATAATAATTATTTAGAATGAAGGAAAATTACTTTTCGTAGAACTTTAATTCCCTAAAATAGCAATTACTACTTAAAGATGAGACTTTAATACTGTAAATTATAGAATTTTGTTTTAAATTCATTTAACATTATGAAACAATTTAGGGTATTCAGACAATCGGCCAAGCCTTGCAAAGTGCTTTCACTCATTTCATTTTTCATTTGTATACTATTGTGTTCATATCATGAAAAGCTTTGTTTTTAGTTCTTGTTCTTGTTACATTTAACTATTGTACCTAACAGATACAAATGATTCCAGAGTAGAAGATAGAAAATAGAAAAACAAAGCTAAAAACAAATCACACGCATTTATAGGGTTTCATTACACTACTACACACTATAACACTATACAAACATTAAAACACTAAAAGCGAATCGATTAAAAGCAGTAAAGTTGTAACAAATAAAAATGTTAATGTTGGGCATGCCGATTATATCCTTCACCACAGTACGAATTGGGGCACATACAGGTAGGCCAATCAAATTTCAGGGGGGGAATTTCAGTTGCAGCAACCGAATTATTACTGGGTTAATCAAAAAATAATACTCCAACCCGAACTCGGTTGTATTAACCGAATTCCAATCAACACAAACAAAAATATAGTTGTTTACAACTAAATCAAGGAGTAGGAAAAAAATCGCTTATCACAATGTATCTGTTGTTTCTGTGTATTCTACAAAAATGTGTTTAAAAAGTTAAAATACCAATTTCTCCGTTATTAAAATGGATAGAATTTCCTGGCTAGATGCTGTCTGTTAGTTCTGATATTCAAGTTTCTGAAGAAAATATCGTTTGACAGTTTTTTTCTTCTTCAAACTTTATCAATTAGATCTCCAGTTCCTCTTTCCGTGTTTGTACGACTTGTTCAACAATTTTATTGCAAAGAATAAAAAACACGTGAAATCAATGAAACTTTTGTAACATATCGAATTTTTTGTCCGTCTGTGCTGTAAAAAAAAGAACCGAAAAAACTGAGCCGAAGTAAAACCCGTGTTTTTTTAGAAATGAGCACTTTATGAAATACAAATAAATTATATAGGTCCAGTGCAACACTTAAAATAATAGCCGTTTCTTCTAATCACTTGGATTTAATAAATCCAAAAAGTATTTCTAAAAGTGCTCAACAGATGGGGTTAGATTTTTCCTATTTTAAAAAAATTTTCTGTCCGACACTTCTTTCACCCTAATTTTTAATACCGAATTCGATGATGGAGGATTCAACTTTAACTTTTAATTCATAATTATATTTTACATAAAACAGCGATAAACAGTCTGCCTTTTCAGTTTTATCACTTCAATTTATATTTTTACACAATTGAAAAATTCCATTGCAATATTTAATATTCACTAATTGGATTTAATTAAATTACTTACTGTAGAGTGAAAAATTGCCATTTCTATTTGAGCTATTTCTCCATGTCCAAGATGAAAAATATATATTTGGTAAGGTGTAGTTTTTTTTCTAAACATATTTCATAAAAAAATTTAAGAAAAACCTTTTATTTGTTAGTTTTTCAATCTTTTTGTTTCTCTTTTAATTTTTATTCGTATTTTTTTTTTCTGAAATTAAATGGATTTAATAAATCCATTTAAAACTTTAAAAAACACGCTAAATATGTCGGAAAAAAATTTGTCAAACTGGTTGCAATTTGTTTTGGCTCATTTTTAACAAATTTTTAGTTGAAAAACTGATTTTAACACAGATTTTAGTTAATTGAAAATTACAATGTATTCCATCAAGCAAATTTGCTGACTATTAAATAAAATTTGAGTAACTTCCGGACATTTTTTGAGACTTTTCTATTAGTATCGATAGTAAGTCAGAACATAGTCTGATTTCAAACATTCCCATGGACAGATGGACGACCATAGTGGGGTATAAAAATATACCACTTTGTTTCTTATCTTCAAAATTTTCAGCCCAGAAAGTTAAATGGCGTGCTTTTACCAAAATTAAGTTCAGTGTTTCATTAGGGTGGGCAGATTCCTCATAATCGACTTTAAAAATTCATTTCTTGTTTATTTTTAATTTGAAAGTTAGTACAATAAAACTTGTTTAAAGCGAATTCTCGGTTACTACTTTGAAAGTCTAGATGCACAGTGTTTACAAAAGCACTTTTTTTGAGCGAATAACATTTCAGGCCACAATTCCTAAACGATTTTCAAAATTCTTTTTTTTTAGTTTACAATATTCCGCACAAATATCTCACGAGCGATTCATTTTCTAAACATATTTATTTATCAACAATTATTTTAATTTTTGCATTAAAAAATAAAAAAATTATTTTTTCGGACTTCCTGTATTTTCATATATTTAGTTAGAATATTGTTCTACCTCAAGTCCAAATTTTAATACTCGTATAATATTGACATATTGGATTTTAGTGTATTAATTACACTATGCGACAGTCAAAATCGGAATGCGATGAAACCAACGGGAAATGTTATATCGGTCAAAAACAAGTTATACGTGTCCCGGCGTTTCGCTGGGTCACCCCTAGGAATCGAGATATATCTTTTTTTTTTGACATAACTCGAGAACCACTAGTCCGATTTTGCTCAAACAATTTTAAAAAAAAATTAAAAATTACAATTCCTTTAATCTGTTCATATAACGTTTTTCTATATACTCAACAGTTTTGCCGGTAAAAATAAATGTTTGCTACCGCTACCTTAAAAATCATTAACCTTTTGTTTATTACTTTTTTTTAATATTTTACGCAAAAAATATTTTTTTCTTCATACATTTTTTTTAAAATTGTTTGAGCAAAATCGGACTAGTGGTTCTCGAGTTATGTCAAAAAAAAGACCACCAAAGGTCAAATCGATATATCTCGATTCCTAGGGGTGACCCAGCGAAACACCGGGACACGTATAACTTCTTTTTTACCGATATAACTTTCCCCGGTAGTTTGAACCCTTCCCGATCACTGACCCCTACCATTTGTCTCACAGTGTTATTTAATATACGTTTACTGATACGTACCTTAAACTAAAGGTATTATAATCCTTTACCGATACTCTTAAGGGGGGTAAATACTGTAACAACAGCATTTTAAAGGCCATATTTGAACGATTGTCAAAAATTCAATTAACAATATTTTTAATATTTAATTTTTTTATTTAAAAGTCATGTTATTGCAGTATTTTTAAAAAATATCAGTTTTATACAGGGTTGGCAGGCAATACCGTTAAAATACCGTTATCGATTCAAAACCCTTTCAACTGACTACCGTTACCCCTAAAATATCATTACCGAAATAACAGAAATACCGCTATCTTTAAAATACCGTTACCGGAATAACTGAAATACCGTTATCCTTAAAATACCGATACCGAAATAAATTAAATATCGATACCCTTAAAATATCGTTACCGAAATAATCTAAAATAGCGTTACCCTTACCGATAACCGCATGGTTTCGGTTACCATCCATGGTTTTATATTTCCCCAGCCAAAATCTCCAGAGTTGCCACTTCATTACTGGCCTTTTTTTAAGAAAAGGTAAAACCGGCTGCCACTGTGCAGCCTTCATTAATTACTGGAAAATAATAATGTAAAGTGATTCTTAATCCCAGATAAATTCTCTAGTCCATATCGTGACCCGAATTTAAGTTTTAAATTTTTTTTTATAACAAAGTTGCCTCGCAAACTCAAAAATTCCATAAAGGCAAGAAAATACACATTTGCTCGGGGATATAAAATTTATGTGACCAAAATTCAAAAAAAGGCCCACGATAGGGACTAGAATTTTTAATTGCCTACAAAAGAAAAAAACCCAGATCGAAATCCGTTAACCCACCTTGGCTGTACAGTGGCAGCCGATTTTGAATGAAGTATTTTATATATTAACCCAAATGTGCTAAAAAACGATGGTAGGGAATTTATTAGCCATTTCATTTCGGTCAAAATCATTTATTCCTTACATTTTTTAATATGTTTTGTATTTGTTTTTTATTTTTTATATACATTGATTACTTTTATGGCTTATAAAAAGCCATCAGTACCTCGCTCATATAACGTGCCTTCACCAACCATCGACGAATCGTCATTGGCTTTTCTTTAAAGACTGCGTGCAATTCTTGCATCTGTGGAAGTGGTTTTTTTTCTTGTTCTACTGTATTATACGAATTAAGATTTATAATAAAGACAGTGATAAAAAACTCTCCCAAAAAATGTTTGTACAAATTTAATGCATAGAATATTACTTTTTCACTAAAATATATTCTACAAAAAATCATGTGGAAATGTTATTTCTTCGAATTTTTTATTGATAAGTATGATAAGTATACTCTATCCAAATAAAATATAAAACAAAACAAAATTTCGAAAACAAAATTTTTCCTAGAGTCGATACCCCCCTTAACCAATTTTATCGTCAATAATAAAGTCATATGATGAAGTAAATCTTTCTTTTAATTTGTAATTGTTAAAACCAAGTTAAAATTACAAACAAATTTTTATGTTTTATTACACCATGCGACAGTCAAAATCGGGATGGGATGAAACCAACGGGAAATGTTATATCGGTCAAAAACAAGTTATACGTGTCCCGGCGTTTCGCTGGGTCACCCCTAGGAATCGAGATATATCTTTTTTTTGACATAACTCGAGAACCACTAGTCCGATGTTGCTCAAACAATTTTAAAAAAATTAAAAATTACAATTCCTTTAATCTGTCCATATAACGTTTTTCTATATACTCAACAGTTTTGCCGGTAAAAATAAATGTTTGTTACCGCTACCATAAAAATCAATAACTTTTTGTTTATTACTTTTTTTTAATATTTTAGGCAAAAAATATTTTTTTCTTCATACATTTATTTTTACCGGCAAAACTGTTGAGTATATAGAAAAACGTTATATGAACAGATTAAAGGAATTGTAATTTTTAATTTTTTTTAAAATTGTTTGAGCAAAATCGGACTAGTGGTTCTCGAGTTATGTCAAAAAAAAGACCACCAAAGGTCAAATCGATATATCTCGATTCCTAGGGGTGACCCAGCGAAACGCCGGGACACTTATAACTTCTTTTTTACCGATATAACTTTCCCCGGTAATTTGAAACCTTCCCGATCACTGACCCCTACCATTTGTCTCACAGTGTTATTATTCGATATTTCAAATACCCTCGCTATTCATCATCAGGAAACAATTTAAATATCTAGCGATGAAATGCTGAGTTGAAAGCTGTCTAAGTTCCTCTATCAATCGTTAAGCAACCATAACGCTTTTAACTTCGCGCTTTATTGTCAATAATTAAGTCATATGAATTTAAGATAATCTGTGGTTAAATTTGTAATTTTTATTTAATATGGGGGTTACACGATCAAGTTTTGCCTTTCAAGTTTCAGTTACGTTACCAATATACTTCCAATATAAAAGTGTGAGTGTGTTAGTAAAAAAGTGTGAGAGTATTGAAACTTGAAAGCCAAAAATTGAACGTGTAACCCCAGTATAAACCAAGTTTAAATTAAAAACAAATTTTTATGTTTTATTTTTATTCGATATTTCAAACACCATCGCTGTTCAATATCAGGAAACAATTTAAATTAAACAAATATCAAATGAAAGCATTTGTATTTGTTTAATTTCTCTATCAATCGCAAACAGACCAGGACGCTTTTAATTTCGTGTTTTATTGTCAATAATTTAGTCATATGAATTTAAAGTAAATCGGTATTTAAATTTAAGGGGTCATATGCATAAAATTTTAAAATTTTGATGTGACTTACAAAAATAATTTTTTATTCAAAATTCATTTTATAAATGTGTTTTAAGTTTTTCGAATTATTATGCAATGGCCCTGTAATGTTTAAAACCAATTTAAAATTACAAACAAATTTTTACATTTTATTTTTATTCGTTATTTCAAATACCCCCGCTGGTCATCACCAGGAAAAAAATTTAATTATCTAGCGATGGAACGCTGAGTTGAAAGCATTATTTTTTATTTAAGTTCCTTTTTCAATCGTAAACAAACAACAACGCTTTTAACTTAATGTGTTTTTTCTTCAATTAAGTTAATTCTTGGAGAAAAACTGCGAGACTTTTTGAAATATCGAATGAAAATATAATGATTTTTGAAATTTATTAAAAAAAAGTGTTTTGAAGTATAAAAAAAAAATCTCTCAGACTGAGCTTTAATGCACTGTGAAAACTACATATAAATCTTGTCCAACAAAACTGAAAATCTGGTCCAGGAGTTGGAAATTTTCTCTAATCTTTTTCATAAAAAAAATCGATTTTGAAGAATATTATTTTTCTAAAAATTCCAGATCATATGAATGTTATGCAGCATGAAAACGATATCCGATTTTTTCAAAACTTTTTAAAATTTACACTATTTGAATTTCCATCAATATGTAAAATCGTTCCATCCTACTACTTGGTTTATATATTACTATGAATGTACGAATATAAGTCGTCATATGTGCGAAACAATTGCAAGATTAAAAGAAATTAAATCTGTGTGTCAACCAACAACAACAAAGCATATATATTACTTAAAAACCAGGAAGGCAGTAAAACATTCAAGCCGATACCATAACATGAAGATTTTTTTTTTTTCATTTTTGTTTTGCTTTAATTCGAATATACAAACAACTCATATGTAGATTAAAACATCTATCTACTGAAGTAATACTGCAATACTAGTGATTGTCTAGTAACTAAGTTCGAACAAGTAAAGAAATATGTATGTCATTGCATACAATCATTACCATCAACACTTCTTTTTCTACTATTTGCGTTTTTTTACAAATGAAAGTAGATTAAAAACATGTTGGGGTGTTTTTGTAAGGCAAGGACGAATTTTAAGTACTCTTTCTGCAACAAGTACATCAAGAAAAATGCTAATTTGAGTCTATAGTTTTGAAAATATATGATTGGAACACTATTTCTGACACTTTAAAAAAATCCTTTAAAGTATGATATAAATCTTAAATTTAAAAATATATCATTATATAAAGCTGTGGTGAAAACAACATGACACTGAAATAATGCTGATACACTCATAATAATCCTTGAATATAAAGATTATATTAATGTCAAAATCGTGAAGACTTTTGTGAAATTTTATGAAATTCCATTAACACCATTTGGGAAAATTTCAAGACACCTAAAAGTATGCTATAAAACACTATTTTATAAAAATATTCATAGAATAATATTAATACAAATAATTCACCCTAGAGAAAATAAAATGACTTTGAACTAACGTTTCATAGGGTTTGTACCGATTTTATAAGACATTTAGTAATTTTATGAGTCCACCATAAATACAAACAATACGACTAACTTATATATACCACTAGTTTGTATGGCAATTCTTATAGAAATTTAAAACAAATACAAAACATAGTGTTGAACGTGGCATCTATGAACAAGGCAAAAATGTGCGTAAGTTTAGTTATAAAAATGCAACAAAGCTCTAGAAACGAAAACAAATAGCTTTTGAAATTTGTAATGAATATGATAAGTGTGGGAGTATAATATGGAATAAGGAAGTAAAAGTGATGATGCACCAATTACTTAAGCTGTAAGTGCAATTTATGATATAAACTGAAGTTTAAATAAAACAATTTAAATTGTAAGGAAAATTATGCCCAGAATTCAAATAAGAGTTCGTTGCAAACTTTTTATAAAAAAATTACTTTTACTACTGATGTGGAATGGGGGCAAGATTTTTCATATATTTCTGTAGCTCGTTTGATCGTTGACTATTTTTTTTATTTTAGTTAACGAAAATTAAATATAATTAAAGTTTCGTCACTCCATTGGAGCATCTAGCAAAAACAAAGTATAATATCATCTAAATAGAATTTACAAAGTGCCTCCATCTCTTTCTGTCTTGCGCAAGAATCCCGAGTTGCGGCCAAGTCATCCCTCTTCTGTTTATTTCCGCTTCAGTTGATCTTCGCCACGTAAATTTAGGCCGGCCTCTGCTTCTTCGGAATTATTTTTCCGGAAGGTGTGGCCGATCCACTTCAATTTTCGTCTGAATACTTCATGCTTTGACACTGTGCTCTCAAATATGTTAATTATGTTTTTTTTTTATAGAAAATGCTTAATTAAAGGTTTTTTTTTTATCAATTTTCATATCAAATGGCACTTTTTTACATTTAAAAATTTGGGGTAATTTTGACCCCATGCGCTTATAAGGGTTAATTTCTCACTTTTTATTACTTTGTATAAAATTCGGTGTTAACAGAGTTATTTGGCCAACTTTTACCGAATTCCGCAAGAAGCAACACACTGTTTTGTTATATTTCTAGGAAAAATCGAAAAATTTTCAATAATTTCACCTCTGACCTTGGTAAAGAAAGGGTTAAAGTTGTCGGAGTTTTACAAAATTTTTGAAAAACAATCTCTTGTATCAGAGCTAAAAGAAATCAGAAGTAATTTTGTTACAGCCAGCTAAAAACACAAAATTAATACCATTATTTAAATTATTGGCCAAATCACACTTTTCTCTAAAAATTTCAAATTTAAAACGACTTCACTCTTAAGTTAAAACAGGGATATGTGTAATTTTCAGTAGAATTATTCTCTAAGGTGTATTTAATAAACCTCTATGCGTTGATCACTTTTTTTATATTTTGTTAAACAAAATTTTAAAAAACTCAAAACTAGAGTTTTGCAAATTTATAAAAAAAATCCATTTTTGGCCATACCTGGGATTAGGTTATCATAACCCAAGAGAGACAAAAATTTATATCTGAATATTTGTTGATCTTAGAAATGAAACTTGGGTATAACATTGTAAATTTTTGAAAAAAAAAAAAATATTTTATTTTTTACGATTTTAATAATTTATCTCATTTTAACCCTACAATGTTCTGAGGAAATTGCAATTACTTAAATATTTTAAAACGGATTTTGGATTTATATACATTACCAGAAAGACAATTGAGTCTAGATTATGATTCTAATTACATTTTCCAAAAATACAGTTATATAAGAGCCAGTATTTTCAAAAAAAGCCCAAAAATTAATTTTTTCGCCTTGTAAATCTTATTTCAAACTTCAGGGCTGATGCGGCACGTGTTCCCGTTATACGATCACCTTAATTTTTTGTATGGTGTATTTTTATAGCCAAAGGCATGTTTCAAAGGGGGGGGGGGCGGTATTATTTTTAAAGCAATCTGCGAAACATCAAAAAATCGTCCGCCATATTGGATACTCCATTTTAAGTTTTCAAAATCTGATTGCAATACTCGAGTTTAGCGAAATAAAAATTTTAAAGCCGATTCCGCCATTCTTCGTCATTAGATCTCCCATTCATATATTTAATGTTTCTATAAAAAATATAAATAATAAAATTTTTTTAATTTAAAATTTTTTTTTTCATATCTATTTTTGATTTTTTGTATCGAAAATAAAATAATTTTATAAACATTTTCCTAAAACTTTGAATTAATTTTACTTTTCTATTTCTTTCTCTTTTCAGGTAATTTAAAAAAAATTGTTTTTTAAGGTAAATTTATAACTTTACTAGCTACCTGTTACCTTATCTTTATTCTGGAAAGTTTAGTACCAGTCTTTAACCAACAAACATGACATCCAGAAAGAAAAACCAACAAACAAGTTTGTTATTCAAATTTACGTTTCATTTAAATTTGATGCCACAATCTGCAGGAGAAAAGAAAATGTCCAAAATAAAGCAAAAGAACCATTCAGCATGAATACTACAACCAACTAAGAAAATTTATGTCTTATTTTTTGTTGTAAACTTTATGAGGGCAAACTGGAAACGAATGTAAAGTGTAAAGACATGAAAATTGGGATTTTACATGTAATAAACATTCCAAAAAAGTATGCTGCATATTTTTCGAAATAAAGGTTTTTTAACATCCCTAGGAAATGTAGGAAACAAGCGTAAAAACAAGTAATAATTCCAAAAGAAAATCCGTAAAAACTGAACTGTTAACTAGTGTTTGTTAGGCCATAAAACTTTTAACAAAAACTAAATGAAAAATATGTAATATAGAAATGGAAGAAAGGGATTTCCTTACCAGACTATTAGGAGAAAATAATATACAATTTTTAAAGCCTGATAAACGGGTCCTCCAAAAACAATAGCAGCACAATAAACATTAATTTTTGAAAATTTTTTAAAACTAAAAAATCGCATAGGAATCGATTTTAGATTATTAAAAAATTTATAAATTAACTTTTCAAATTACTCTGCTTTATAATTTGTATTTTTCAAAACCTTCAACATTTTTAAACATTAAAAATGTGTTGCATACTTTTAAGATTTGCTAATGAGAAAAAATGTGTATCATATTTGTGTAATCCTAGAAGTATACTTTTGATATTTTAAGAAGTATTAATTCATAAGTATGCTTTAAAATGTCATTTATTTAGTTTTCTTTTTTAATAATTAATTAACTTTCAACACTGTTTATGTTAACATAATATATAATTATTGTATAGCCTTTTGTTGCATAAATAATTTCAAATATGCTCACAAAATTATAAAAAGTTTTGTTTCCATTTTATTCCATATTTAATGTGTCCCCTAACACTTGAGATTTAGAATTAAAAATTTACAATTTTTCTACCACAATAACATACAAATAATATGGATTCTGCTTAACAACTGAGAAAACAAACTTTACAATTTAAACGGAAAACAGAGAGAAAACTGTATTTATGACCAACATACAATTGTAGATTATACATAGGCGGTTGTAAGTTTTCTAGCATGTTTTGTGGCTGGGATGACATTTACACTGTTGTAAAAACAATTTTATTCTTTCTTTCTTAACTCCACTCATCCAACTCCTATCCAAAGAAAAAAGGAAATATTAAAAAAAAACAGAGTGTGTAAAGTGTCTTTTGCACTATTGTATATAGAATACTTACATAGTTTTACTATATCTATATTTTTTCTATCTCTTTGTACTATTCCTATATTTTAAGTTATTATGGCATTTTGTAAATTGGTGTTGCTAAGGTTTTTGTGGTCGATGTTAGTGTTATCATATTTTCCTATAAATTTTCACTATACTACAGAGAGTAATAGGAATGACCGCAATAGATTTTCCGTTTTTTTTTTTGTTTGTTATTATTGTTATAGTTGTGCCCACAATACCTTTCTACCGCTTTTAGAAAGGAATATTAATACCAGTATAACAACAACAAGTTGTAAATTTATGCACAATGCCAGTGGTCATGACAGGATCCATAGAGAGTTTCTAAAGAATATAAGAGGTTTGTATAAATAGTTTTCTTCAAACTTTTAAACAATTTTATGTAAATTTTTAAATTTTCCTTTAATTAAAAGCAAACAAAATTGAATGTGTATATAAGTTACCCTACGGGAAATTTTAACAAACTCTCACCGAAATGGTCCCTTTATATAAAGTAGAGTGGTAACTTTTTCATGGCGTTGTCATAGGAGGGGGAAATTGACCCCTTGTGACATGTGACAGACAAATCCTAGGACAGGTTACTGAACTCGCATAAAAAAACAAAGTTCAGGGACCTGTCCTGGGATTTGTCTTGTGACATGTCACAAAGGGTCAATTTCCCCCTCCTATGACAACGCCATGTAAAAGTGACCACTCTACTTCATATAAAGGGACAGTTTCTTAAAATTTCCCGTAGGGTATATAAACGACATTGAATAAAGTTAATTATAAAATAATTTAAGGGATTTTGTTTAACCCTGTAACATGCTTTATTCTGACAGCGATGATATTTATTCTAAATTTTTGGTCCTGAAAAATTTTTTGCACGTGTTTTAATGAATTATTTTAATAAACTGGTGAAGTTTGCTTCTCAAAGTGATTGAAAAGTTTTTTTCATTTTAACGAAAAATCTTTATAATTTTTACGAAACTAGTTTTTAATGAAACCTTTTCATTGAGTGTGTGAAATTTTTAATAAATTAAATGAAATTTTTTTCATATAGTTTTATGAAAAACTGCTTTCTTTTAATAAAAAGTTTCAATGGACGGGTTCTAGTGAAACTTCGTTTAGTATCATGCAGATAATTCTCTCAGTATGAAAAACGTATTAACATTTTGCATTATCGCTTTATTTAAGCGACAAACGCGTTAGTGTATTTTACTCTAACTCCTTTAGAAGTAATTCTGAACAACTTCAAAAAAATCACTTCTTTCATTGCTTCCAAAATATCCATTAGTATATTTTTTGGCAGCTTTTTTGGAAGCAATTCTAAACAGGAATTAGAAAAGCACTTAATTATTTTTTCTAAAGCATTATTGCTCTAAAAGTGGTCCTAAGAAGTGATTTTGATGCAGTTTATTTTCGAACAGATGATTGGCTGTCGATTCCGAGCGGGAAAAATGTTTCAAAACAACAGAGTAGTACATTGGAAGATTACAAAGCAAATTGTGGAAAATTTGTTGTTGTTGTTTTTTATTTGATATTTTAAATGTTTAATAACTCTCCTAGACAAGAACAAGAAATTCTCATTGAGTTTGTAATTTAACTTAACAAATATTTCCAGAAATTCTAAAAACGTCGTCCCCTGACGATTTCCTTAGGCAAGAATGAAATCCGGATAGGGACATGCCTACAACGGATTATTTTTCACAATTTGTTAAATACGTTTGGGATTTTAGCATATTTAATTCCTTTAATGCAATTAATGTATATCCCGATAAAATAAAATAGGGAAAAATATTTTTAATTTTTTTTTCTTAATAGTTATAATTCAATATTTTCAATTTTTGAAAATATATACAATGAAATAAAAATGATGGATTCTTTTTGTGCACTTGTGAAAATAGTACTGAACAAAAATATTGAATTACAGTACACCTTTTGCAATTGTATAATAAGTGCATTCATTTAACAGAATAAGGCACAATATCTCGCACTGACAAAGTGTTGGTTTTATGCCAGTCAAGCTTCATATTAAAGAATAGCTCAGCGGTAGAGAGCTAGACTAGCAATTTTGAGGTCGCAAGTTCGTTACCCCGTGGAGGCAATACAATTTTTTTTTAATAACAAATATATAGTTCAACAATTATTCGAATTTTTGCATTAAAAAATACAAAAAGTGTTTTTTCGGACTTTCTATGTTGACGTGGG
Organism: Leucophora obtusa; assembly: GCA_949987735.1. Taxonomy (NCBI): domain Eukaryota; kingdom Metazoa; phylum Arthropoda; class Insecta; order Diptera; family Anthomyiidae; genus Leucophora; species Leucophora obtusa. The sequence continues at coordinate 17,514,908 of OX465299.1, forward strand.
AATTTTCCTCCCCTATGACAACTCACAAGGAATGTACCCCAAGTGGCACTCGCCGATTTGAATGTAATAAATAGAAATCTTAAGTTCTTCTTCTTCCAGAAGACATAATTTTTGTTCGCGATGTCCCACTTAGTATGTCTCTTTTCCACAGGTGAAATGCGCTTATGGCCTGACACTTAACGAGCAACAAAAGCAGGCCTTCAAAAGAAATGGAATGCGCATTTCTTTCAGCTTCGAGATCCGCTGAAATAATGTGCATTTAATAAAATTTAAAGCACTTTACTGATTTCTACAAAGTAGAAGTGAAATATTTGCTTCAGTAATGCGCTTATAAAATGCATTATTTTTATTTTCTTCTTAATGTCAGTAATAAACACATTCTGAAAGAGCTTCTTTTGAGCCGAAAAAGAAAGCATTCTTCTTAGTTATATAATTGTGTATTTCTGTATATAATTGTATAAAAACAACCAGAAAGAAACCAATTAGTTTTTGGATGATTTTTTCTGACCCCGGTTATTTAAATTTTGGAGTTTTTGTAGATCAAAATTAATGGTGGTGATCGAGATTTTACTGGTATAATTCGAAAAATAAATATCAAAATTAATTCTTGTTGTGCAAAATGTATTGCGTAAATCGAAGGTTTATGTTAACTTTATGTTAATTTTTGTTATTATAAAAAACTTGATTTATAGGAAGAAGAAGAAGAAAACATTTTTATTGAAAAATTTAACAGAAACAAGGGAATCACTATACTGCCACAGTTTCGTCTCACCCAAAGACTCGTCAGTGGTTAGTTTATGTGTCAACTGATCAAAGTAATTTGTAATTGTTAATTTGTCTCTATATGAAAAACATTTTGTGTATTTCCATGACCGGAGATTGAACCGGCAGCCCTCTGCACAGGCTATGACTGTTCCTACCCTGAAAATGTGATCTCTAAAATTCTTTTTCAAATCCAAATGAAAATCTCATTTTACATCCCTGTTTCATACATATATGACAAGTGCTGCACACCGTGGGTTAATCGCGAATAGTTTCAGATTTATTTTATTTTACAAAATTATTTGTGCCAAAATTCCAAATTTAAATAACTATAATTATAAGATATGGAAACGAAATACATTAAGATCGCTTTAACCCTTTGAGGACCATACATTTTCCGCCGAAGCGATTTTAAAATTTTTGGCTTTTAACACTTTGTGCTTTTTACCACTTAAATGAAGAATTCTAGTTAACCAACTTCGAGGGCTCCCAAGGAAAAAGCGGTACCAGGTAGGGATTTACCTCCTTCTACATTTTTGTTCCACCTACCCTCCTCTACAAATCACCTTTTGACATATTTACTCTATCTTTTGTCTGGGCAATTATAAGTGGGAAAAACACTTGGGCAAGCATACTTGCCTATGGTCGTCAAAGGGTTAAAGTACACTCACAATATATTTCCCAAAACCTATTGAGATTTATCTGAAAAGTAATAGGTAAAGTTTGTTTTCAATTGAAGAATCAATTAAAATACATGGAAGCATATTGTTTGACTTTTTGTATAAGTCAATAAAAAATAAGCTACAAAAATACGTATCGTCTGTAGGAGTTGATACTTTCAGTCAAATGTTATATTTTTAGTTTTCTATTTTTAGAAAAACTTATTTAAATAATTTCGTTATTTTCTGTTTTAGAACACAGAATTCAAATATTTTCGATTTTCTTTGTTATTAAAATAGTTTGTTTATATACAAAATTATTTCAATTCAAATTACAAGAAATTCTTTACTCACACACACAAATATAACCAATAAAAATGTGAACGTGTTTGTGTTTTGTATTTCAGATATGAAAAACCCACAAAATCGTTTTTTTTTTTTCTAACGTTTTGTCAGTTAAAAATTGAAGATTGTTTTAACTGACTTTTTAATTATTTTTATCTCTTTTATGAATTGTTGAAAATAGATAGCAAAATGGTTTTAATATAATGTAAAATCAGTAGTCCTTTTTTAATTGTGTTTTCAATTAATTTAGTATGTATTTTAGGTTGTTTTTAACGACAAAATATTGTGAGTGTAGCCTTCAAAATTGTTTAAATAAATTTCCCATCAAAACACGTTATTTAAACCAAAAATAGTTTTGCCCACTTTTTAAAACAAATTTTCATTATTTTGATTGGCTAAAAAAGTAATCTGAAAACCACTGGAACTCAGAAAGGTTATTTAGACTTCAAAATTTTTGAAATTATTTGTTCTGTAATTATCTGATCAAAACGCGTTACTTTAAACAACAAATAGTTTGAGCGACTTTTAAAGAAAAATTTTATTATTTCGATTTCGAAAAAGGTTAAAACAAATATGACAACAAAAATTCACTTTATTTAGGGTTCTTCAAAAAAAAATTTACCTCCTCTGGAATTAAAAATGAATTTTTTTCTATTAAAGGAATTAAATATGCTAAAATCCCAAACGTATTTAACAAATTGTGAAAAATAATCCGTTGTAGGCATGTCCCTATCCGGATTTCATTCTTGCCTAAGGAAATCGTCAGGGGACGACGTTTTCAGAATTTCTGGAAATATTTAAGTTAAATTACAAACTCAATGGGAATTTTTTGTTCTCGTCTGCTTCTAAAGTGGTAACGTACTTTTTTAGGAACGCCCCACAAAGTCAGTTCTGACTGTCCTAGTAATACTGTGTCTTAAAATCGATAATAGAATCGCTGCCTACTCTCCTGCTTACAAAAGAAGCAGTTTAGAAGGTAGAGTAAAAAATCAGTGCTCTTCATAGATGTAAGTCAGAAGCATGATACTGTTCGTAATAAATCGTATAATCAACTAAAAAAATCTCTGCAAACTTTACTGCTTCAAAAGTATGCAGTTAAGAAGGCAGAGCAGATTAAAATATGTTTGATTTTCTGCTTTCTTTAATTGATTTCTTGTAGCGCGTTTTTGGAAGCACAAAAATTCTAGTTACTGCTTACCAAATCGAGGTAATTTTTTGCTGGGATGCCATGTCTTTCTTTATCAGCTAATGCAGTTTTTAATAAGCGATATGTAATAGTATACAAATATAACAAACACAAACATACATTATTCGTAAAAATTTATTTTCGGAGTACTTTCTTTCAAAAATGAAAACAACCTAAATCAAATTATATATTTATAAACTAAATTATCGCTGTTTCATGTTTCTAGTTTGATTTAGCGATGTTTTAGGAAAAAAAAAAGTTGGCAACAGTGCCCATCAGCTGTTTAGCTATCATCTCCGAAATGATATTCGAAAAGATACGACAGTGATGAGTGTATGGATCAGATTATCACAAGACGATATCGATCAATCGACTCGTTTGCACGATCTTCGTTTTCAAAATTAGGGAATTCAGCCTTTTTTTCTGCAACATCAATTTTAACTAATTTCCAGTAGTTTTAAATACATTTTTTGCAGGCTTTTTTCTAGTAGTGTAATTTTTTTTCCTTTTTCGTAGTTATTCTATATTTTTTTCAAGTACTTTTTAATTGCAAACTTTACAAGAATATCGTTTATATAAATACATACCAAACATTTGTTTACTCTTCTGTAAATTTAGCTTTAAGCTTTAATTAAACATGTTGTTTTTTTTTTGCTTTTTTTGGTTTAAATGTCAAATACAATTTGATTTCAAATGTAGGTCATTGAGTATTTATATATGTTGCCAACAAAGTATTTAAAGCCCCAGTAAAGTAGCAAAGTCCAAAGAACCGGTTGCAGAGCACCTTATACTGTATTAGCTTAGGTAATAGTTTAAGTTCTGCAAGCGCTTCTTTTTTATATGGAATTGGTCTTATTAGCAGTAGGTTCTTTACCTTTAAACTAAAACAGGTTGCTTTAGAACCAGTTATAGTAGTGATTCAAGGACATCGAAACCTTACATTTTGACTACCAGGAATTTATTATGGTACCTGTTTTATGGAACCGTAGCTAGTCTAGAATAGATTCAGATGTAACCAATTCAAAAAGAACTTTGTTGGATTAAAATATAAAATGACCAAGTAAAACAATATTTAAAATTTAACAAGTATTACATAGAAATTTAAAAAAATTTATTATAATTTATGATTTTTATTAAGTATATTTTTGGAAATTAAAGACAATCAGTTTGGCAAACAAAATTATTCAGAAAATTATTAAAATATTATCCTGGGAATTAAAGAATTGAGACTTTGTTTTTTTTTTTCATATTTGTTGATTTGTTGGCATTAGCACTGAAATACTTTCTCCTCTTTAAAAGATATAAAATATAATCTTTCCGAAAATTTAAAATATTTATAAATCTTAACGAAATATACATAAATGTTTGCATTTATAAATCCTAAATTCAGTTAGAAAACCTAAATCGTTAAATATCTTGTACCTTATGGAATAAATAGAAAACAGGAAATACATTTGATATCAAAATACTTAAATTATACATTTTTCAAAGTTTATTAACATGTGGTACTCGTTTAACTAATCACTTATTGGCATTTGTGTTACATGTTATACAACGTCATTCATCTATGTATTTGTGTCACAGTTAAAAGATGATTGCATAGCTTTAGGCGTACACGAGATAAAATTGATTGCATTTATACGATTGAACAATCATAATCAAGTATAGCTTAGACTTTTATGCGACTATACATCACAGAATATGTTTTTATACAATTACACATACCAGCAAAAACTATAGCAAACAGACACGCCAATGTTTGAGTGTATATGTAAATGTTTTTACATCTAAGTGCAAGCGTTTGTCTGTGTACATTTTATGTACACATACATACATATGTAAAGGACATGTGAAGTCATTCGTGAATATTGGTTGTATGCAAGTGTAGCTATCGACCCAATTACTTTGTTACAGCTTCATTGAGCTTATTTCTAGTCGTAATTCTCACTTTCATTTTATATAAACACACATATGTACATACATATAGTTTTTTTTTTAAATATTTTTTCGATCTGTCTTTTTTCGATTTTTGTTTGGTTTCTATTTTTGTTTTACTGTTAGTGTTAGTACAGTAAAACATTGAACTAGCTTACATTTATAATTATGAAATCAAATCATAATTTGAACGGATAAACTCATTTTAAAAAACAAATTCTCTTCTATTGTCACACCCAGAAAATGGATTCAGTTCTGATAACCCCATTTGCAGTCAATCGCATGTTTCGGTTGTGGTAGCCGAATTTTTCAGTTGTGGCAACAAAAAATAAATTGGGACAAGACTATGTATGAAGAATAATTCGGTAGCCGCAAACGAAAAATTCATTTGATGCTGTCTTCTGGGTGCACTGTCCTTCATTAGGAGATTTTACTGTGTATGTTTTGGGATCTTTTTGAATTTGTTTGAGATCAAAATAGATTTGTTAAGTATTAAACATGAATTGATTGATTTTTTTTGTGTAGTGTTACAGAGTTTTAACTGATATAAAAATACAAAACAAAAATATTTTGCAAAACAATAGCATATTTTTAGGATTTAAAAAAGTATTTAATATTCAGGGTGTTTATTAATAAGGGAGTTTAAACAAAAAAGTATAACGTCATGGTGAAAACCACAAAAAAAAATAGTGCTAGACTTGGTATTCTCACGTGTATTTTAATTGATATTTTCTAATATTTTCTGAATTTTAATTGCTTTGTCTGGTATATCAATTAATATTTTCTAAATTACAATTAATATATTGAATGGATAATTTCTGAATTTAAAATTTTATTTTCTAAATTTCAAATGATATTTTCTAAATTTCAAATGGAAAATCTGACTTTCAGTTAATGTTTTCTGAATTTCAAATGGAAATTCCGAATTTCAAATGGAAATTCCGAATTTCTTTTTATAGTAAAGTGTTGTTTTTTCAAACTCGTCGTATAGACCCAGTGTAGAAACGGTAATGACATATCATTATTTTTTGGAGTACCAGTAATGACACCCACTTACCTTTTGCATTATTGTAAAACATATAATAATGAGTTACTGATAATGACTTATTTTTATCATTATTTCAAATAGAAAATAAATTTTTAGATTTTTTTGAAAATTTTTTGAAATCTATTTTTAGACTCAATATTTTTTAAACACTGGTAAGGATATATGTAACCACATATTTTTTGATTTTTTGTATGTTGGCGAGTAAGCTACTTGTGTGCAGCAGGTCAATTGTGTTTTTATCTATTAAATATTACATGTCGATATAGCTCAGATGGTAGAGCTGTTGACTGGCAATCTGTAGACCCAGGTTCGATTCCCGCAACAGCAAATTTTATTAAAAAAAAAACTACAATAAAAAATATTTTTTTTTATATAATTTATTTTTTTGAAAATCTATTTTTAGATTCATAGGTAACAATATATATTTTTTGATTTTTCGTATGCTGGGGTGTTACGACAACTCATTATTTTTCGCGACATCGCCACATAAAGGTAATAAGAAATGTAATAACAAAAGTAACTAGTTACCATTAACAAGTATGTAGTTACATAACCACATATCTGGTAATGATTTTCTACACTGGGGACTAAATACAATTAATATTGTAATTAATATGTATTTTTATTAATTCTAATTTAGTAGATTTGAGGTTAAGAAGAAGAATAAACCTTTTCTTCAAAAGTTATAAACACATTAAATTTGCAAATCAGACTAGATCTAGTTCCTGCCTTTTTTTATGGACAGGCTTCATCAGTGATTTTCCATTAAATTGTATTATTGTTTATATTTTTATTGTCAGATTGTCTCTATATGAATACTTTCAGAAGTGATCAAACAGACATATACAAACATTCTACTTTGGTTTTTTTGTTTATATTCTTATTTCCTCCGTGTTACCTTTTCGCAAATGTTTCAATTTCAATTGATATTTTTGAATTTCAAATGGAGATTCTGTTAATATTTTCTGAATTGCAATTGCAAAAAGTGTAGTGTCTAGTTCCCAGTGTCTAGTATAGATAAGTCACATGACTGTGACTATCATAAGACTACTTTTAAAAATGAAAGTAAAAACTTTACATACAAAACTGCAATAAAGTTCAAAAACTTCAAACAAATATTTTGCTTTTCAATGTTATGATTGTGTCGATACCAGGTCTTATATTTAAAAATTTTGAAGGGGAATATAAACACAACAAAGGGTTACGAAGTGCACGAAATGAATTTTGATTTGAACGCACATTTTCATAATAAGCCTGAATAACTTAAACGCGTTGCTCGATTGTGTATCTTTCCATGGTTCAAATTGAGTTAGTCTGAAATTGAGAAATGTCAAAAAAAACTTGACGTTTAGGTGTGGTTCACATTCAACATCGGCTCTTAAAATTTAACCACCCTTTATGTACCAGAGACTATCAGTTATAGAGATAGGAAATCAAAACTTACACTACTCACCGGTAGAGGGGGCTAAAGCTTAATATTACCTGAGCAACTGAGTATCAGCTGAGCTTATATTTAAAACCTCAAAAATTGTTGAAAACAACGCAAAATTAAAAGGAATATGGTTGGTTAACATTAAATTAAATTTTGCTTTAATTTAAATTTTTAATGAAAAAGAAAAGTATCAGTTTACTGAACAAAGTGCCACCTATTTATAACGATGTCGTTGTAACTGACTTTTTTGGGGATGCCAGAGCCCTAATATGTACATTAGGATGTCTCTTAAAATATCGATGTGTTGATTTTTGTTCATTAAACCCCCCCCCCCCCCCCCAGTTTTATTGGAAATGTTCCCAAATGGAACAAATCAATTTTTATCTTTTTTGGAAAACTTTAACCCGTGCCGAATGTTGGACGAAAATGGCTCATTTTGGAAAAAAAAAGTACCTATATTATTATGAAAAATTCCCAAAATTCGAAATTTAGAAAAAAATATTTTTTATTTCATTTATTCATTTAATATAGTAGAATTGATTTAGATATGGAATTTTAACTTCATGGGATATCATTAACCCACTTTAGCCTGGAATCCAAAATGACCCACAAATTTGATAAAAATGCAAAAACGTGTTTTTAATTAATTTTAAAGATTTTTTAAAATACCTAATTTGGGGATGTCGATTGCTATTTGTACCACATAATAGTTGATATTAAAGAAAAAATAAATTAAAAAAATGATAATTCGAGTTTGTGTTTGGAGCGACTGCTTTCCAGGACATTTTACAAAAATTGCTTATTTTGTCAAAAATTTAACAAAATTTGAATGCTTTCATCAAACTTTACATAGTTTTCGGAAAACTATCACTTAAATTTGGTAAGATTATAGTTATCTTTACATTTGTTTAAAAAATCGTTAACCCTTAGTGGCCTGGGGTCAGAAAAAGACCCATGAAACTTAATATTATTTATGACTACGAGATTGTAAAGCCATTGAATGGACGGAAAAAATCTCAACTGGATAAAAATAATTATTTTGTGTAACATAATCCATATAGGGTTAGTTTTTATAATTTTGGCCAAAAACGACCTACTAGGAAATTTACAGAATAACACTTTTCATAATTTTCGAAAAATAAAAAATATTTTTTTTATAAATTTCGAATTTTATGAATTTTTTTTTCGTCCAACTTTCGGCACGGGGGTGTAATGATGAATCATTTTTAAGGGAAACATTTTTTTTTATTTATAAAAACCTCAGATGGGTTTCTGTCGATTCAGAAAGCTTTAGAGTGTTACTCGGCTTCGTTTTGGAGGAACTATTCCCTTAGTATTGAACATCGCAAATATTCAATAAAATTTCAAATAATTGTTCTTACAATCAATTCGAACATCACTGCGTATAATCAATATCGTATTTATCATATGAATCATACGTACGATGCTCGGAATGATTATAGAATAAATATTGGATATTTGAGGTAGACAATTACTTGTTCCAAAACAAAGCCTAGTAACATGGAAAAATTTTAACATCGATGGAACAGACTTTCTTATGAATAAAAAAAAAATAAAAAAAAGTTGGGCTATTTTTAGATACATTGAGTTATCTGTTTTCTATTGACAGTACGTATTGTTGATCTTTTATATTGATGTGAGTTTTGTCATTTGTTCGGCTTGAGTTCGATTATTTTTAATTAAAAATCAAAAATCAAACAATTTATTTTCTTAATTTCTTTTAGGTCCGATTACTGAATATCCGGTTAAAATTTAGCCGACAGTTGAATTGAAATTTTGTATGGGAAATAACAAAAAATGTGTCAGTTAAATTACCAGTTAGTAGCTAACTATGCATTCAGTAATCGTGCCTTAATTAATTTTAATTTACGATATTTTTACCAACTTTGTTTAGTCATCATTCGGCAATATTTTGAAATTTAATTAATGTTTTGTTCCGTACTTATTATAAACCACTGTGTTAAAGCTAGTAAGCAGCAGCTTTAGTTTGTTTTTAGTTTACTTAAAATGTTACCTCAACATAAAGATTTTAATTGTTTCAACAATATTTTCTGTTACTTAATCCCTTATATCTCTTTATGTAACAATTAATTTAAACCATTGCCGTTTGGGTAATATTGGTCAGAATTTTTATTTGGTTATAAACTACTGGCGGTCTTTATATGATGATATCAACATTGTTAGATATTACCAAAAAACTAACACTTCTTATGACATACATTCAATGTTAAACTTTTAACCACAAAATTACTTAATATTTAAGCCTACTACAAAAACCACAGATGAACACTTACATAACGATAAATAACAAATAGAGATCAGACTGAAAATAGGCCCTTTGTTAAATTTCAAAATAAAAAGAAGAAAAACGAAAGCAGACACACACATACAATGATAGAAAAAAAAAATACACACACATACAATGATAGATAACAAATATACCTACAGATGTACTGTTATATGTTTGTGTATAGCTATTGGCAAAACATGAAATGAATTTTTTGCTTTTTTATTATGTCATACAACAAATGTCATATAAAAAAAAAAGAGAAAGAGAAAATGAAGTAAAATATAAACCAAAATAAAAACAAAGTGACAATAAAAACTAATTTTTTGTGGTCGCATTAAGACGATTCACGTAAATGACAATAACAAGACAAAAGGATATATGAGTGTGTAAACCCATATATGAAGCTTTCCATAACAACAACCAGCCCGTTACAGGAAAAAGTATTTGGGATTACTGTCAAAATCAAAGTATTTATTACCCCATATAAAACGAATAAAATATGGAATAACTTTTTTCAGTTACTTCAAAAAGTAGGCAAAGTAGGCGTGGTTAATTATTGACAAATTTAGGATTTTTTTTTAATACATAATTTATTGGAATTTGGGATATATTGTACATTCACTTGATCAATAGGGTTTTATATAAGAAATTAAAAAAAAAATGTATATTTAAAATATTATTTTCAGTTGACTGGACTTGAGGTCATTAACCTAAAATTTTATTTAAATTTTTTATTATTTATTTATTGATTGATTAATTTCGATATTTCGACTCACTTCGTTGGTCATTTTCAAGATATGAAAAAAATTGTAACCCAGTAAAATTTGTTTTCGTTGTTCACTGTTCAGAAAAATTTTGAAAAAATTTAAATAAAAGCTCTTTGAACAGTGAACAACGAAAACAAATTTTATATATAAATAAATAAATATAGGTATATCCCCATAAAAATTGGTTTCATTGTTCACTCTTCAGAAAGATTTAAAAAAAAAATTTATATAAAAACTTTTTGAATGGTGAACAACGAAAATAATTTTATTATTTATTATTACTTTTTATTTTATTTTTTCTTTTTTTGTTCGACAAAAATGTTTCTCGTTGTATTTTACATAACCCAGCAAAATTTTTTTTGAACTGGTTGCCTTTGAATCTGTTCTAGAACAGGTGCTTTTACCACCGGTTCCGTGGAACAGGTTCTAGAACTGATTCCTGGAAGTCAAAATGGCTTCACTGTCGCAGAACCGGTTCTATAACTGGTTCTAGAACCGGTTCCAAAGCAACCTGTTCTAGTTTGGAGGAACAGAACCGGTTGCTTTTGGGACAAACTCAAACAAAAATCACCGATGATAGAAGATAAATTAGAACAGGTTGCATGCAAGTACAAGTTGTTCTACAACCGGTTCTTTGCATCCAACAATTTTACTGGGAAGTTTGCTGAACAGATCCTATACCTAAAATGGAAGACTCACATGTTTTTTCGTAAAATCCAATTTTGTTAGACATTTGAGCGCCAATTCTGAATAAGTACGAGATTAACTCTTAACCCTCCAACAAACCTGGATTTTAGGGGGAAACCATGTGAGTCTTCCATTTTACGTATAGGATGTGTTCAGAGAACTTATGTAAAATACTACGAGGAACATTTTTGTGGAACATTTTAACCATCTGACTCTTCAACTTACAGGTCATTTTTGTCCTTTTTAAAAAAGGCACCAAAAATGTTCATATAACGACATCTTGATGATCAAAATATGAAAAAAGATTAAATTTAAAGAAAAAACAAAATAAAAAACAAATATCCATTACATTTTATCTATGCAATTTTTTTTAATATTTATCTCTTTAAAGCTTTTAGTAACTACGCAAAATTACTGAAATTGAAATTAGTTTAGTTTTTTGTCAAAAATTTTTCGATTTAGCATTTGTTAAATTTACTAAATGTACAAAAGCATGCTCAAAAGTTGCAATATAAATACCCACTTCTCAGAATGGACCATGTTGCCCTAATATAAAAAACAAAATATCTAAAATTGTTAATATTTAACCCCGCCTACATTATTGTACTTTTTGGAATAATTTAGAAGCTTTTACCATGTCGTATTCGTATTAGATACAACAGTATATAGTGTAAATTTGTCGTTGATACGATATAATATATTTTTAAGTTGGCCATTTAGCAAGAAAAGCCTCATATACAGAGACAACTTACAGTATATACTCTGTTAATACGTGCTATCTACACTCCTAAAAAAAAAGTATGTAAAAATTTTAGTTAAAACTGTTAAAAATTAGTTAAAAATTACCTTGCAGAAAAAACCGCGGAAATTAAAAAATTATTCTTGCTAAATATTTGTAAGATGTTAAATATACTGGATTTTAGTTATATTTGAGATAAATTTCAATTAATAGAAAATAATAACTTAACCTGCTAAGATCAACAAAAAGTTTTGCTAAATAATTAGTGAACTAAAAAATCCTAAAAAATTTTAAGGTTTTTTTAATTTTTTTTTTATGCAAATAAAAATTTGACCTTCTGAAATCAGCAGTTTACTATTCTTTTAGGAAATATTTCTCTTAATTTCAGCAGGAGAGACTGGCATTTGCATGCAACTAAATTGAACTTGAAAATAACAAAATTTTTGTAGATAGAACAGTTTGCTTTTTTAGTCTACTAATATTTAGAAAAATTTTCTGCACGTATTACAGTACAATTTGCCATTTTCAGTTAACTGAAAGTTAACTCAAATACCACTAAAATTCCGTAAATTTAACATTTTTTTTTTATTCTTAATTTTACTAGTACTTAGCAAAAATTTTGCTAATTTCAGCAGTATTTTTTTTTTTTTTAAGTAATTTTTAACTAATTTTTAGTACCTTTCACTATTATTTCTACGAGTGTATACATATACTATATCTGCTATATAAGTATGTGTACAAAAACGATTATAAATGAAGGTTACAAATACCATTAAATATACAAGTCTCTACCTTCTTGTCGAAAGTAGATTTTAAATTTTTACCAAATGTAAAGTCTTGTGGATTTCATTTAATTTTTTTCTTTCATCTGTGTTTACAAGAGATATAGTCAATATTTGAAAATTTTCTAAATCCGTTTATTTTTATTTTTTCTATCCATTGTATGTATGTATTGTATTTTCTATCCCCATCTTTATCATTTTGTGGTTAACAACTATCATGGCTTATAATATTGACCCAATACAAGTTAATATGGCTTTATTTGTTGTCACAATATGTATGTTATGTATGTGCCACTTATACATACATATATGTATTAAAAAGGATTTCTTTTTGTTCGATATTATACCTTGAACAACAGGCACTTACATTTTTTGTCGGTTTATCTTCGTATTGATGGTTGTCATTATTGTAACAGCCACAAAAATGTCATTTTCTAAAGACACTAAAGACAATTTGTAGGCTAGTCAGGTTTGTTCATGTTAATTTAACATTTGCTTGTGTTCGAAAATAAGGCACCAGTAATTCTTGTCATTTTAAATAATATCTTAATGCAAATTAAGGTTAATTTTATACAGTATTCTTAAATAAAAATTTTTGAGGGAAGTTAAAGATAATAAGGCAAAAAAAAACTTCAAAATTATATAAAAAAGTTCAAAAATAAAAAATCGCTTTAATTTAGAAAACACAAACATTAAGGCCTCATTTCTCAATGTCCAGTTAGCTACTACCTGGGACTATAATTGACACATTTGTTGTTGTTTCCCATAAAAAAATGTAATTAAACTGTATGCTACATTTCGGACCTAAAAAAATCTTCACATCTAGTATTCTGGTGAAAAATTATGACAGAAGGTTTTTTGACCAGACCCCACTATGTAAATATACTACGCAAATTTTAAGGTTTCTTATACATTTACTCTCAGACAAATTTTCGGTAAAAATATGCGATATAGCTTCCACACAGGAGCGTTATCGCCATGCTAAATGAATAACGAATAAAACTTTAAAAAATTCATAAATATTAAAATTTTTGCTCTGTTTATCATGTCTAATTGTTTTAATTTTAGCCCAAATTTGACGACAGTAAAATTAACAATTCTCGCATACAATTATTTTTAAAATTCTCATTTATACGTCATCAGTAGGGAATACATTTTCCGTCCCGGGATTCCCGGGAAATTAGGCATTTTTCAGTTCCCGCATTCCCGGGAATTTGGATCGGGAATCCCGGGATTTAAAAAAATGCAGTTTAAAATAATAAAGTTAATTATTTAGTAAAAATCTTCATTAGGCTTGCTTATTTACTTACAAAATTGTATTAAAAGTAGTATGATTTTCGAGTTAACGAACACACTGATTAATTTGTGTACTTGATCGAACTTTTTAAGTTCCTTTTTGTTTTTTTAACAGCCACTAAAAGGAACTTAAAAAATATATTTTTTAAGAAAACCGCTCAACTAAATAGAATTAAAGACAAATTTGTCCATTGATTTCAAGGAAGTTAGAATTTTTTCCCATAATTTTTAACATTTTTTTCGAATTTTCTAAAATTATTTTCTATATTAATTTTTTTATTTAGTTTTTTACGGACAAGTGTTTTATTTTAAAAATTAGTTTTAGTTTATTCAATTTTTAAAAATACATATATAATTAGACTTATATAATTTCTAATATAAAATTAATTCTTTCCCACTCCAAAATTTCCAAGAAAAACCACCTGAGCTTTTTTCACGATTATGAAAATTTGAGGTCTTTAAGACATTTTATTAATAAAAATTTTTAAATTACTATAAAATATTTTGTAATTTATGTCCCTCGCGGGATCCCGGGATCCCGGGAATTCAAGATGAATTTCCCGCTTTCCCGGGAAATCAAAAAGTGCGGGACTTTGCATTCCCTAGTCATCAGACGTACTTTTCTCATGATGTAAAAAATAAATAAAAGTTGTCAATTTTTTTATTATGAAATTTTGAAAAATAGAATAAAGTTTAATATTTCAAAATTTTTTCACTATTGTGAACAAATTACTGACTTTAAAGTTAAATTTTTAGTACTTTTTTTTTGTTTTTTAAAAGATTTTATTATAATTTTTTTTTTAATTTTTGTTTTATTGGATTAATAGTCAGAAATTAATCGAATTACTCGTTACTCGAAAATCATTATTTTTAAATTGATTCGTTGGAATTTTTATTTTGTTCGTTCGATTAATCGAATCATTTTTTAATCAGTTAAATAAGAATGAAACAAAAAAAAACGAAACATCTTCTATAAAAGGGAATGTTGTTCTTTTAAAAATTTAGCCAATATTTGATAAAATTTCTGAAGCTTTTCAAAACACTGGGAAATAGTTGGCTAATTAAAAGTGAATTGGGATGAGGTAGAGCAAAAACCAGAGGGGATTTTGATTTCTGCCATATGTACTTTAATTTCCATTTCATTTTTTTAAGGCCCTAAGCAGTGACCGTCTAATTATTTCAGAGTGTTATTTTCGACGCTTAATATTAAAAATTAGATTTTTTTAAAGCTCGGTTATGAAATATAAAAAAATTTTACTTTAAATAAATTGTTTATCAAAAACATGTAACTTTCAATAAGGTTAAATACAATAATCAATTTGACAAACATTTAAATAAATTAATTATTTCATCACTCAACTTTGGGTGACCTTTTTTGTTGAACAAACTCCCTATTTAAATTAGTCTTACTCAAATTACAAAATTGAAAAAAAGAAACACTGCATATATGGGACAAATTTATCAAATGAATACTTAAGTTAATCACACAAAAAATTTGTAAATTTATATTAACAATGCGTAGAAAATGTTAAGAAATTATGTGTAATTTTACCATTTTTTTGCCTACATTTAACAAATAAAATATATTTTACTGCCCAAAAAAAGAAAAAAGAGAATAAATGCATTTTAAAAATATTATATTTATAACACATGTTAAGTAATATCAAAGCTAAATATAAGCCTCAGATTCTGAAGAGTTTTCCGATAGAAATCTCTAGATATTAAGCACTTTTTCTTATACCCAAATTCTGGGTAAATTTTCCCATAAACTCTTAGTAAAAAAAAATTGGAAGTAATGCTTTAGAAACTACTACTATAACTGCTTCACAAGTATCCGTTAGTTTATTTATAAGCTATTCTGAACAGCTTCAAAAAATCACATCTTTCATTGCTTCCAAAGTATCCGTTAGTATATTTTTACAGATTTTTTAGAATTACTTCTGAACAACATACAAAGAATATCTTAAGTTTTACTTCTAAAGAGTAATTGCTTTAAAAGTGATCCTAAAAAGTTATTTTGGTATCATTTGGAATTTCCATACAGAGGGTTGCGGGTTCGATTCCCGGCGGAAACAATATTTTTTTAATTTTTTTTTTATATTTTTAATTAATTTATTTAAATTCCATATTTTTTTAATTTTTCAATTTTTAAAAATATGTAAAAGTACTTTTATTGAAGAGAACAAGGAATAATATCTCGCAGTAACAAAGTGGCGTTTTTATGCCAGTCAACTTTCGTATCAAGGAATAGCTCAGCGGTAGAGCGCTAGACTAACAACCATGAGGTGGCAAGTTCGATAACCGATGGGAGCAATAAAAAAACTTTTGTAAAATAAAAAAATATAACTTTTTTTCGGTAAGAATTTTTTTTAACTTTTAATTGTTAAATAAAGCTTCCTATGCACTCGTTCGAAAAGTACTGAAAAAATGTTGAAGTGGGAGTACTCCTCTCCTATGACAACTCAATGCTAAAATCATTAGTGTTTATGTTAAAAAAGAAGTACATCTAGATCATTAATTGTATTGCTTTTTCTACTGCTTCGGCATCTCCTTTTTTGCTGGGCTGATAATAAATCCATGCATAAAAATACGAAAAAATGTCAATATAACGAAAATAAATAAAAGATGGTTAACTTTATGAAAGATTTCCTTGTTCTGACAACAATTTCGTATTTTCATGCATGTATTATTATGAGCCTTAGATTCTGAGCATATTTTTATAAAAAAAAAGCATCAGATTATTGGGACATTCCCAACAAAAATATTAAGGAGTACTTCAAAAAGAATGACTATTTTATATACATCCAATAAAATAATATACAAAAATAAAATAAAACAAATACAACAACACATAGCGACATGATGCACAAGCATAGTTTTCTACTGAAAAATTTTTAAATTTACAGCAGTTTCTTTCCTATGACACGCATTGATGGAAATGCCAAATTTGAACTACTTTTATTTTTGAGTTGTGTTTTTTCTGGAGCTGTTAGTAGTTCAAAATTTGGCATTTCCATCAATGAATTTAACACGTGCGTGTCATAGGAAAGATCCGATACTGCTGTAAATTTAACAATTTTTCAGTAGAAAACTATGCTTGTGCGTCATGTCACTATGTGTTGTTGTATTTGTTTTATTTTATTTTTGAATTATCTTATTTTGAATGTAGAGAAAAAAGTCATGTTCTCTTTTTGCAGGGTTGCTTTTCAAAAACTTTTTCTCTTCTTTATCTATTTGTGTACTTTTTCCTATATAAAAAAAATTACCAGATTCAAAACACTTTTCCTACAGAAAAAAGACTTTGAGGACTTTTTCCAGTAGTAATCTCTAAGGTTCTGTCAACTTTTTTGCAAAGAAAAGATCTTTAGATTTGAAAGTTCTGAACGTTTTTCAAGTGCTCAGAATTGGAAGATTTTTCTATAAAAAAGTCATTAGAATCTGATGGAATCTGTCAAAGTCAGATGGATGTTTTATAGAAACATTAATGGAATATGAGGGTTTTTCCTTGGCAAAACTTCATCCATAATGGGACGGTTTTTGCAGGAAAAAATCATAAAGGAGTTGATTTATAGCTGTTTTTACCAAATCAGACAGTTCATATACGAAAGTACAAAATTCTCATCCCGTTGATTTTTTGTACCTTATGTAATGTCTCGGTTTGAGTAAGAAAGTTATCATTTTCTTATTGCGGACAACTGAAGAGTAGGGTGATGCCTACGAAACAATTGTATTGTCTATCATGAAAATGATCAACCCTTTCTGAACCAACAAATAAAGTCTAATATGACAATATCATATTCGAATTTGGACTTTGAGGTAGAAGAATACTCTAACTAAATATATGAAAATATAGAAAGTCCGAGAAAACAATTTTTGTATTTTTAAGTCAAAAATTAAGATAATTGTTATCATAAATTTTATTTAGAAAAAATTGTCAGTATTTATCTGAGAGTTTTTCTCTAGCCATTAAATTCTAACAGTTTCATTACAGAAAAAAATCTTCAAAACCTGTGTGACAAAAGACCTCGGAATCTGACTGTTTTCTATAGGAATCTGTTTGTTTTCTCTTTAGGAGAAAATTTTCAGAATCTAAGAATTTTTCTATAAGAAGTCTTCAGAACCTGAGTGTTTTTTACAGGAGAAAGTCTTGTTTATTGAGATAATTGTCTAATTTCTCGACAGTGACAAATAAAGAATATAAAAATCCTGCTTTATCGACAAAACGTAGCACTGCGGTAAAACAGTGTTTACAGTGCATTTATCTGATTTGCACTTATCATCACAAATAGGTAGTTTATCAGCGTTGTTTTAGAAAAAGGAAAAATGTGCAGACATGTCTTGGTAAATGTCTGCAACTTCCAATTTGTCACCTAAATGGCTGTACTGACATTGTCCTTAAGACATAATTTCCAGCTGGTATGCTAAAAAAATTTCACCATCAATTAAAAATTCCCAAATATGGCATGTATTTAAGTTACAAATCGATATTGATTCAAAAAAATTCCGACGTTTTAGAAAAATATACACTTGAATATTAAAGTGGGCAAATTATCTCTTACGCTTGCTATGCATTAAATTTTCTTTTAAGTAATCGAAAAGCACTTCAAAGTCTAGCGAAACGTAAACAATAATATAAAGATGGTTGGTTGCTTAGTAGCAGGCAGCAGCACAACCAGCAGCAAGTACACCAAAAAAGTATGCTACAAAAAAATTAAAAAAAAAACAAAGTGTGAAAAGATGTTAAGAAAAAAAAGTCATGTATAAATAAAAAGAACGACCTACATCTGTTGTAAGTATAAAACTGAAAAGAAAATGAGATAAAAGATGCCATCAGAGTGATTGCTGAAAATATTTTCGGAGAGAGGGAAATAAATATTATTGCTAATACAAACTAATGCCTTG